>OY744610.1:49333953-49441453 GCA_963556255.1 Allolobophora icterica
TGTGCAGTCGATTGGAAATTTGAGCGTTGTTTATCTAAATCGTAGAAATGACTAAACAATGTGCTGCTATGGACGTATGGCGCTATACAAATTATTTGGTGAATATGTATGTAGGCTCTATAAAAATTTAGCACTAGAAAAGAAGTAGTTCTATTCATTCGCTGACCGTAGAAAGACTGCTTTCTACCTCCCATGACGTCACTGGCTAACACTAGATGTTGGCTTCAGACATCTGGTTGCTTGCTGTATTCAGTAATTATGACGGAAAATAACGAAGATACACCGAGCATGAAATATTCGCAAAATGTTCGCCACAGCTGTCCCAAATCCTTAAACTTCACAGCTGTGGGTTAACTGTGGTGAGAAAACATTGGCCAACATGTCTCCAACCTTTCCAAACTGCTTTCTTTTCTATCCATCCATCTACACGGCTTTCACGGAGATGCTTTTAAAAGACCCGATGTAAATGTCCAGTACATTACATAAATTATCCGGCGTTCTTTTCTAGGCCTGCAATAGTAATCCGTTAAATTCCGCCACTCGGATCATCAACGTTTCCAACACAACCATCCCAATGTGGACGTAAAGACGCGTGAAAACGTTATACAGAACATTCCGAGGAGCTGCGGCGTTTGGAAGGGACGTACAGACGAATAGACATACAGACGGAACCGTTCAGAGTCTTCGCTGTTACGAGGCCATTCATTAGCTTTCTGTCGGACTCGGCTTGCGTTAATGGTCCTCGCTCTTCCGGCGCCGTTTTCCAATTCGCTTCGAAGCGGACATCGCTTTTTTCTAGATGCGTTTATGGTGTTTTCCGGGTAGAGTTAGGGTTCGCGGTTTCCCCGGCTAAATGGTCCCGACCACAAAATGGCCACCGTCGAACCTCTCGCGTAATAGGACATTCGCACTAGATTACGTAAGGTTAGACACAAAGACCAAATTATATAACGCCTTTTCGGTGAAGCTCTGTGCCATAGCTATCAGAAATGTGAATAAAAAAAATACAAGTGTTGCTTCATCCAATGCGGTTTAGTCGTATCTTCTTATTAGGAGACTTCATCGCTTCGAAATCTCGGTTTTGCCCTGTATACAGAAGAGCAATTGAATTGGAAAATGAATGGCAAATCGGTCTTAGACGAACTGGTACTACCAGAAGGCAGGTCATCGATGCTTAGGGCAACTGGCAAACTAGTTGAAGCCTAAAGTAAAAAACGATTTGGTTCCAAAATCCAGAAATGAACGAATGAACAATTTATTAATTTTTTATTCGTGATTTTGTGTATTTCTAATTAATTTATGAATGCGTAAAGACCGTGAATTATGTCTATACACTGTAACAGTAAAGTGTTACAACGAAATTTTATTGTACATGTAAACGTAGTAAAAAGCTTTAAACGGGCTTACTAGACTCCATTCAAGTCGATTTATGTAGCGCTTTCACTCATCCATACGCTACCAACACCAAGCAAACCTTGTAAAGACTTTCAAGCTAAGTTAAGCTTTGGTACCAAAGCTAGGCTCAAGGTTGAGTCACACGGTGCCCGATATTTTGTAGTCAAGGACGCTCGACTCTTCAATCAATCAATCAATCAATCAATCAATCAATCAATCAATCAATCAATCAATCAATCAATCAATCAATCAATCAATCAATCAATCAATCAATCAATCAATCAATCAATCAATCAATCAATCAATCAAACAATCAATCAAACAATCAATCAAACAATCAATCAATCAATCAATCAATCAATCAATCAATATTCGTTTTTCGGAGGTTAAAAACTGACAATAACGCAACTTATAGCGCATAGTAATATATCAATCAGCCAATTTGCAGTTAGATCAATACATAAAATTATCTTATTCCATTATCATCAATGGGATAATACTATCAGTCAGTCAATTTGTAATAGATCAGGACAATTAGGTCAGCCGGAAATTGACCAACATAATAAGTTTATTATGTTATTATTCTATTTTATAAAACCAAATGTTTATGTGAATTGAGATATGCATTGAAATTGGACCTGCTATATCAGGCTTGGTGAACAAGAAAACCCTTGCTAATCATCTTGTTATTCCAAATAGGCCTAACTCTAAAATTTGGCGGCTTGTTTTTAAAACAAATTCTATCATATCAGAATGTATAGCTATGGTGCAGAATATGACCATGAGTAGCTGATACCCTATTCGGTGCTAGCGTATCGTGCAAAGCGCCCAAACTTCCTTAGTTTTCTTGTATAATAGCCTCAAAGTCTTCCCGACCAAGCAGAGAAACATGTAGAACATTTACTGACTTTAATATATAAAGATATAACTTTAAACATCATAGTCCAACTTCCACGAGATCCGACTTGCATCAACTCTACAGATAAACGTCACCTATGTAACTCATCACTAATCTTACCTCTGAACTGACCTATAACGTCCGTCACATGACAATGAGCTATGACCTGGACTATAGATATTGGTTGCATTAGAGTACTATATATACATATAATATATATGCACACCCACTAGTTCAGTCCGTGCTTAATTTACAGTTCAACAACATATTGCACCATTAATATGTTCCATACGATTTTGGTGAGGGTGTAATAATTCCTCTTGTCCTAGATAATGTCTCTATCATGTATCAGCAATTACTGTGGTATGACACCGAGTTCAAGTAGTGCAAACTCCTCCGAAATATGCGTCCTCGAGCAACAGGGCAGTTATCGTACTGATTTGGCTATTAGTTTTGATCTAAAGATAGAGTTGGTTGCCGCAGAGTGCAGTCAAATCTTTATTGAAGGTAGGCCAAGCGTTGTTCCACATTTAATGTTTGTTTACCAGACTCGTCAAAGCCTTTGACATAGTAAATCACCATGGATCGTATTTGAAACTAATGAAGCGAAATATTTGACACAGATTCTGATGGTTTTGATAAACTGGTTGGTCTTCAATAAATGCTATGAAGTGCTATCAAATGGAAGGGTGCCTTCTAAAGTGTTTATGTATAATTTGCCTTGTAAGATAAAGATTCTATCAACGTTACCTTTTGCTCTTTAAGCGGATGACATTATTGTTTTTCTAAGACAGAGTCAAGATGAATGTTGTATTGATGTCTTGAATTTTGGCTGTGCACTGTAAGCAGATGGACTGTTATTATTGTTTATGTTTCGTTGACCTCTCTTCAGAAATTATCACTTATGAGTTAAGAGCCAACTATTTGGATATGAAGTTCAACGTTGCAAAGTTGAAGGAGCTTAGGATTCGCATTGCTTATGAACATTCGTGTTTGGCTGATAATAATAAATAAATAATAATAATCTTCTTTATTAATTCAAACTGACAAGTACGCAGTAAGATTACATTGGAACATGACAGTACAATCAAGATCTGAATTAAACACATAGTTTGGCAGCAATGCAAGGCGCCGCCCTAGAGGGGGTTACGGGTATCGAACCGCGATCTAATGCTCTCCTGGTCACGAGTGTTACCATGACTTGACTTTTATTAAAGAAGACATTTGTTAACACTTTAACTACGAGCGTGTACTAAAAGTGACTGGGAATTGGGAAACCAAAGCAGCTCGTCGTTAAATTATTAAAGAAAACAAACTACTCAGTATAGTCTCATCTGCTTTAAAATAACTTCTATAACGCAGTGGTCATAATCTCCAAGTCAACAGTCAATGGGCGCTTAGAGTGAAATCGCGAACAAAACTCATTTTTCATCGGAAATGTCAGATCGAAATCCGATAGATCTGACAAAAACCAGAAGCAGATGAGTCCTGAGTTCAGATCTGAATAACATCAAAACATTGACAGAACGCACTGAATTGGGCCACAAATTTAGGAGCATTTTTATTCATTCATTCATTCATTCATAGATTTATATAGCGCCTCTTCAAGAGAACTACTCAGATGTGCTCCCGACTCCAGCACGGCAAAAAAGAACAGTTTTCAGGCGGTCATAGAAGGCTTATATGGCTTAAGTTTACAGAATTAAGGTTATAAATGAGACTAGGCAGTTTTTTTCTGTACCTAAATAGCGCATGGATAATACGGTTCTATTGCAGTTATTTAGTGAAAAACGAAATGATATTAAAATAAAATACAATTTAATATAAAACTGTACGATACAGTACATGTAGCATCAAAACCTCGCGATGAACTGAAATTGAAAATCGTCTTTACAATTCTGTGCAACAGTCTAGTGGTTAGTACCGTTAGTGTGATGGACAGTCAATCGAGAGGTCGAGGTTTAGATCCCCGCAGGGCAGAAATATATTTGGTTGGAGATTTTCTGCTCCACCTTCGCCCCATAGCCAACTCAGCTATAATGAATACACTGACCGTACACTGTCGGTGGGAAGATGAGATGGCGAGGGAGAGGCTGGCCGCACGTCCTTATATGCCGAGGCTAAGAAAATTAAGTCATTAATACATACCCAGGGACTGCTCTTCTCTTCTTCATCTTCTTCTACATTTCTGTAGAGGTATGACAATTCAACTGACGTATGCCTAAGAGCTTCCTAGAGGACGCTGCACATAGTAATTATGTTCTGTTACATTTAGGACAATTACAGTTCAGTTTCAATGATTGTTGCTCTTGTGTTTCTGTTCGAACAGACGGTAACTGGTTCTCCGAAGACGTGTCTTATTTCCTACCAGGCCAACTCATGGCTTGTCTCGCAAAAAGAAACCGACGTGGTGAGTCGAAATTATAGCAGTTAAACAGATGCGGTTCAGGCAATACACTTGTGTACACGCTCTACTGACGACTACTATGGTCAAAACTCGAGCCTTTTCTTGCATTGGTCCCGCTTTTTGGAATCAACTGCCTCCATTGACACGTGCCTCTTTATTAGCTGTTGGCCCAAATGCCTCGTTAAGCTGTCTTAAAACCACTGTCTATTCACTGGGTCTTTCGCACTGGGAGCGCCTCTGATTAGCGAACACTGTGACAGGCACTTTATAAATATTAAGTCACAATGCAATTCACAGGAAGCATAGGTCTACAAAATGTACATTTGCAGTGCGCCATTCCATCAACAAGGAGAGTAGCAGTCGGTCAGTGTAACCGTGCGCTGTTAATGCTTCATTCCTTTGTCTTCATTCTTAGTTGAAACGCAGCACAGACCAAGAACCCGAATATGGTTTCAAAAGAAAACCCTGAAAGAATTTCCATTTCTCTGTTTCAGAGAACCAGCCCTTGTAACTTTTTCAACTTTTAAGCATATTTTGTCTACAGGAGAACTCACAGGCGCAACATAATATATTACCTGTGCCATGGAGACCGTTACATATAAACATGCATACATACTTCATAATTACCTTGGTTATCTTTCACAGTTAAGGTCCAGTTTAAAGTTGATGTTCTTGCAAACAAATCGCTCGTGGTCTCGCACTGACTTGGATTGCTGGCTTGTGCATTCCACTCACGTTTAAATCCTACAGAAAGAACTTTGAAATTTTCTTCCACTGATCTCCTGCTTGTTCCAACTCAGCAAAGATGACTCCTGGGTTTCGTGCTTTTTCGCACTCTAGTCCTTATCTATGGAATATTCACCATCACCAGCTTTCCAGGACCCCTCTTTCTTTATCTAATGTCGCAGACAAAATAATGTAGACTTCTTTCTTCCAGCTATCTGAGCTTTTTGAGGTGAATTCATATATTGGTGCGTATAAATATCCGATATAATAAATAATAATAATAATAATAATAATAATAATAATAATAATAATAATAATAATAATAATTCATACATACATATGTCTTTAATTCCTTATTTAACAGACAAACAAAATTGACCAACAAATTTACGTACATATGTATGTGTATCATACATAACATAATTCTGCAGTATACACTAGAAATAGCATATCAGATACATACATAAATAATATGATCCTGTCATGTAATTACATGCTTCAAAAAATATGTAGCTGCTACCTTGTGTGGTCAGCCATATTCCATTTCCTCAAGCTTACACCGGATGTACCTGCCTGTCAGATCTATCCGTCTCTCTGTCCGTTTGTCTGTCCGTCCTTTCCTTTGTCTTTCCGTTTGTCTGGTTGACTCCTCCTTCATCTTGTGTTCAATCAAATTTTGACGCAACTGGCAACAGGATCGGCGAAAAAACCAAATTTCATCACCCAACCCAGCACCTTTATATACTGACCCAAATACAAATACATACATATATAAAGATATACACAACGGTTTGTGTCTATACATACACAGGTCTCTGACTGCAAAATATATATATCTGTATCTAAGAGTAAACTATCTGCATATGCTTGTGCGTCTGAGGCAATCTCCTTCTCGTCCGGAGCGTTGGCGCCACATCAATTTTCGATGTTGAAAACAGACGGAAATAGAAAGCCTCGCAAAGCAATTTCAATTCGATGCGAACCTCTCCTCAGGACGCCTAAGCGCCATCCGAATGTCCGCATCATTGCCCTCCACGGAGTCCGAACGAATGTCCACGTATGTATATTGGCGCAACGGATACATAGATTCACGTGATTTATGTGTGTGTGCGTGTATGCAAATAAGTAGGTATGTATGGACGTGTCGTTGTCAGCATGTATGAGTGAAAGAATGAATGAATGATAATGAAGAAGAAAAAGAATGAATGAATGAATGAATGAACGAATGAACGAAAGAACGAACGATTGAACGAATGAATGAATGAACGAATGAATGATTGAACGAGCAAATGAATGAATGAACGAATAAACGTTTGAACAAGTGAACCTAACGAACGAAAGAATCGATGGATGAACGACCGATTGAACGAATTAGCGAATGAACGAACGATTGAATGATTGAACGAGTGAATAAACGAATGAATGAATGAATGAATGAATGATAAAGTAAGAAAGAAAGAATAAATGAATATACGAACGAACGAACGAATAAACGTGTGAATGAACGAATGAATGAACGAATGAATGAACGAATGAATGAATGAACGAACGAACGAATGAATGAGTGAATGAACGAAGGGATGCGTGAGCACATGGATCAGCTCCACCGTCTGGGTTCGTTGCGCCTTATTCGTCCAACCGGTCTCCTCCACTCCTTGAGGGGCCGGAAATCAAAACTCGCAGCGCACTCTCGTGGTCCTGCCTGCTATCGCACCGTGTAAAGCGCCCAAACATCCTTAGTCTTCTTGTATAATCGCCTCAAAGTCTACCCGACCAAGCAGAGAAAATGTAGAACATCAACTGACTTTAATAATATATAAAGATATAACTTTAAAGGACTATACTTTAAACATCATAGTCCAACTTGCTCGAGCTCCGACGTAAGGCTTATATGTATACTCTACAGATAAACGTCACCTATGTGACCCATCACTAATCTTACCTCTGAACTGACCTATAACGTCCGTCACATGACAATGAGTCATGGCCTAGCCTCGATCTCATCAGTGACTATATACACCTAGAGATCCAGCGTTTCCAATACATACGCAAAATTACTTCTAAATCATTGATAAATATGCGAAAATGTCAAGTCAAGTCCAAAACAACAATAACGGAATATAATGAAATAATAATAATGATAATAATGATAATAATGATAATAATAATAATAATAATAATAATAATAATAATAACAACACTAATAATAACAATAATAATAATGACAGCAGCAGTAGTAGTGGAAGTAGAGGTAGTAATAGTAGTAGTAGCTGTAGTAGTAGTGGTGCTAGTGGTAGAAGCAGCAGCAGTAGTGGAAGAAGAATAAGAAGAAGAAGAAGAAGAAGTAGTAGTAGTAGTAGTAGTAGTAAGTAGTAGTAGTAGTAGTAGTAGTAGTAGTAGTAGTAGTAGTAGTAGTAGTAGTAGTAGTAGTAGTAGTAGTAGTAGTAGTAGTAGTAATAGTAGTAGTAGTAGTAGGTAGTAGTAGTAGGTAGTAGTAGTAGGTAGTAGTAGTAGTAGTAGTAGTAGTAGTAGTAGTAGTAGTAGTAGTAGTAGTAGTAGTAGTAGTAGTAGTAGTAGTAGTAGTAGTAGTACATAATTATAGTAATAATTGAGTTAATGATCCTAATATTTAATGGCCTTATTGTAAGAATTGTATCTGTATGGTGGCTCTGTTCATCGCCCTGGCAACAGCTGATTTCTAGCTCCTCTTCTTTACAATTTTCTCCTAAAAAGAAACTGCGATCGATGGATTGTCTTATCTTCTCTGCTTCTCTTTTCCTCTCTCTTTCCCTCTCCTAAGCCTTCTAAGTCTCTTCAGTTGAGTCAACCCAGCTAGAGTCGCCACTTAGGAGCCTGCGTGCAGTGCGCGTATAACCACGGAAGCATCGCGCGCGCGTGTGTATGCATAGTATACGTGTTATTCGTGTGTGTATGGCTTTTCAGGACAAGGATTTAGCGGAGTTATCGAATCGGGAATGTTTATTGGGATCGGCTAATAACATAGACGCCACGAACGAGGCCGGGGACAATTATTCAAACGCTGTCGTGGCTGCAGCCCAGTGGAAGTCTTCAGGGACGCTGCCGAAGCGCCCTCTCTCGGCGCCGGACATCGACAACCATTGCAATATGGCGACCGTTGCTTATCAGCACGTAGCCTCTTCATCGCTCTGTAGCTCAATGTTGCAGGCATCCTCCGCTTGCAACAGTAACTCTGCCGGGGAAACGGTTAGACCTCTGGCGGCGACGACGACCGGGAACGTCTGTCACAGCTACTCCGAACAGTCCCCCGTTCATCTCCGGAGTTTCGCACCGCTGTCGACGATTGCTGCACTCAGGCCTTCCATCCGAATCATCGAGGCGGAAGTCTAGACTGGAAGAATTCTGCTCCACGTTGCAGGATCAGATCAACACTTTACACAAACGCTTCAGAAAACTCTGATTATCCAGTCAAAAAATGGCGAACCTACTAAAACATTTTCAGATTTCATAGTAGGCCCTATTTGGCCAAGGGTGCGCGCTAGTCTAGGGGTTAGCGTGCTGGACTGTCAGTCGAGAGGTCGAGGGTTCAAATCCGCTCCAGAACCAAAAATTTGTTTCGAGATTTCTGCTCCATCCGTGCCCTCTATCCAACTCAGCTTTAATGAGAATGGATAGGAATTTATCAGTCGGGCTCAAGCGAATATCATATCCGAACGTCCGAAAAAATCACTTGAGTAAGAGTTGACTATAGACTGCTACAACTCGATTGTAATCTGAATCGTAAACTCCAAATTTCTAAAGCGCTACGAGGGAGCTAAGTGCAGGGGACCAGCTTAATCACGAGGGGCTGAATAAGCAGTACGTTTGCCAACGCTTCAGTACAATGTGGTACTATATCTACTCTATTTATACATCCTCATCAGTTGAGATTGCCAAAACAGAGTAGCCAATGTTATTCTCACCATTACTCTGAGGCTGTCCACCAGGTCTTAAAAGAAACAAAATTACAATAATTTAGAATGACTGAATTATATTACTAAAAATCGCAAACACATTTAAAAGATCTTGCCTTGCCAATCGTTTTCAGGAGTTTATTAAGCAAACGCATTGCAACATAGTTCTTAAATAGGTTGCAAAAAAGTAACAGCAATTCTGTCTTTCTGATTGAAAGACATTATTGGCTACAATAAACGAAACTAATTATAGTAGCAATATAGAACAAAGTCATCAGAGACCGTTGATTAGAAATATATAATTTGTAAAATAAGCCAGGAAGTAAACTTGATGGATGACCTGATGGTTGATGTAAATAAACTTTTTGTTCAACGTATATTTCATTAAGTTTTACTTGAGTTATTTGAGTTTGCCTAAGCTTCACTGCTGTTGTACAGGCCCACCGTTTCATGCAGACTTTGATTCAGCTGGGCATTCAAGAAAATTTAATTTAGCTACAAGCTCACTGAGAAAATTATCGTCTTACTGACTCGCACAAAAATCGAAGACAAATTTAAATGAAGAATACCGTAAACACTTTGCAATTTACTAAATTTACAGTGTAGTTTGATGTAAAGCTTTTGCGCCACCCTCCAGATCTTTGACTCATGTCATTTTCCTTGAAACAAACACGAAGATTAGAACAACGCAAAACATAGATACAATGTAGTTCAGGTTCAAGAAGCATTGTACTCTGTACATGGTTTTAGAAGTTAATTGACAAATCTTTTTATGTAATGTATTGTTCTGCCATATACATACATACATACATACATACATACATACATACATGCATACATACATACATACATACATACATACGTACGTACATACACACACACATACATACATACATACATACATACATACATACATACATACATACATACATACATACATACATACATACGTACGTACATACATACATACACACATACATACATACATACATAAATACATACATACATACATACATACATACGTACATACATACGTACGTACATACATACATACACACATACATACATACATACATGCATACATACATACATACATACATACATACATACATACATACATACATACATACATACATACGTACGTACATACATACATACACACATACATACATACATACATAAATACATACATACATACATACATACATACGTACATACATACGTACGTACATACATACATACACACATACATACATACATACATAAATACATACATACATACATACATACATACGTACGTACATACACACACACATACATACATACATACATACATACATACATACATACATACATACATACATACATACATACATACATACGTACGTACATACATACATACACACATACATACATACATACATAAATACATACATACATACATACATACATACGTACATACGTACATAAATACATACATACGTACATAAATGTACATACATAGTCATACAAACATACATACTTAAAATACATACATTACAAACATACATACATACATACCTAAATACATACATTCTCACAGACATGCCTACAGATAGATACATTCATACTTACATACATATATACATAAATGACAACTGAATTGGATGGAACACAAATCTTCATGTCCTCACTTCAAAGATCCGGACGAGAAGGAAGAACAAAGGAAGGCTAAGAAGGCGAAGGAGACGACAGGAAAACCGAGTCCTCAGCTGCTGAACTGAACATTGTGTACATGATCCGTTCTAATACAATGTCATGTAAGAGATCTTTGCCTATAGATCACTAAACGCAGACCTCAATAGTATTGACTTCTAACCACGCAGTAAGTAAGCAACGTCTATGGAAACACGGACTGATCTTCTGGATATTGACTTGATTACGGCTTGATTTTAGCGCTCGTTAATAGGCTGGCGCTTGACCTTCGAGTGGCGCTTTAGAAGTTTGGAGATTATGATGACGATTGGTTTTTGGTGTGCCATCGGTTGATGCCTTGTGCATTAGACACCGACACACCGTCGCTATATATGTTACTATTATTACTATAATACACAATCTGTCTGTTAAGAGTCGATTTAGGCTACTAACTTCTTATTAATAAATTACACGACCATTTTGGATCTTTTTCATAAAGTTATTATAAATGTATGTATGTGTAGTGATGTGCAGGACACACATAGGAATTTGAGAGAGAGAGAGAGAGAGAGAGAGAGAGAGAGAGAGAGAGAGAGAGAGAGAGAGAGAGAGAGAGAGAGAGAGAGAGAGAGAGAGAGAGAGAGAGAAAGAGAGAAAGAGAGGCAGACAGACAGACAGAGACAGAGAATGTGAGGAGAGAGGTGGACAGATACAGACAAAGAGAGAGCAATTTAAAGAGATAGACAGCAGACAATAACACAGACAGAGTCAGAGTGAGAAAGACGTACAGAAACACAGGAAAGAGCAAAGGCAGACAGACCTGAGCTGTGCGTAGGCTTGGTCGGCTTGAATGCACTATCGTGTGTGACCTAGACACTGGAATCACGCGCTGTGGTCAAGCCATACAGGGTGTTGGCATTTCTGCGTGCATGCAGTATGCATACTTAGTGACGCCGCCAGAAGCAGTACATGTATGTAAGTGTAACTTTGAGACTGCAAATCGGAGTCGAAGTCGTTACTATAGTGTCTCCGTGTCGTCGAATAAACAGCTGTACATACGAGTGTTAGTGTCTTCCAGCGTTCGACATTCCCGAATCGTCGGGCGACCAAACAAAGGTGCAATCAACGTTACAACCGTATGTATGTAACTATGCATGTGGGTACATATGTATGAATATATGTATATATGTGCATGTATGTATGTATGTATGTATGTGTGCATGACATACATACATTGTATGTATGTATGTATGTATGCATATATGTATGCATGCATGTATGTATGCATGCATGCATGTATATAAAACATATAACATGTTTTGTTTTAGTGGAAGCAATAAAAAATGATTTGATTTGATATGTATAAATGCATGAATGTATTTATGCATGCGTGTATGTATGCATATATGCATTTATGTATTGCACGTGCGTATGTAGGTATGTATGCCTGTATGTATGTATGTAAGTATGCATGTATGTATGAATATTTGTACGTTAGGTAAGTATATATGTTTGTATGAATATAGGTATGTATGAATGTATGCATGCACGCATGAATGCATGTGTGTAGGTATGCATATACATGTATATGTGCAATTGTGCATGTAGGTTTTTCTTACGCATGTTGACATTGTTTCATCTTCATAGGATCTCTAGTGGTTTCCTATTACGCCAGAGGCACCAATATCACCGCTGTACTCTGTAAAAGACGAACTTTTTGTCGGTACTCATTAACCAACACCAGGTGAATGGCGGACTCAGCTAGCCCGATGCTGTGGTATCCAAATATTAATCATTGCTTAAATTCACTGTGTCTAGTGTGTGCAAGGTTTTACATTACTTGAAGAACTTTATTTCAACTCGTAGGCCCTAACTAAAGAAAGCTCTAGTCACCAAACTCATCACTGAGGTTGAAGTCGAGACACTTCCTGTCAGTTTTACACCTGCAAAATATTTTTTCTCTCAATCATGCGCCAACTCATTATACACACTAAAATTTTTAACTCGCTCAAAAAGTCAACTGAGGACTGAATTGCTAATTAAGTAATTAAATAATGCCAGGAGCGTTTTTTCAATGGTATAGGCCTCAGAGGCGGTCTGCGATGAAACTAGTGAAGCTGAAGCTTCAGGGTCCACAGCTCTAGCTCCAGCTTCAGCTCCCAGAAGCGACTCAGACTGTAGTAGACTGTAGTGCACAATGAACATGAAATAGCTTAAAAATTTTAACAGTTCAAGCTTCAGGGTCCAAGGAATGTAAATGTAGGTCCGTCTCTGGTAGGCCTTACATATGATAGTAGTCTGCTAAAAGTTTCAAGAGAGAATTCTACCGACAGTCAGCTAGAACTCGACCAGGAAGGCGTTGCTGAAAACTTGTCTTGCTTATGACTCTTGCTCAGGTTTGCACTTCGTACAGACAAATACACTGAAAAATGAGCAAGGTCTAGGCCATACGGATGCTAAAGAAAATCGGGCACAGTTACATTTTTCCTTAATGCTTTCAGTGGTTTTACTGCCACGAGAATATTGGCTGAATCTGATAGCTCTTTTGTTTTAAACGAATCATCTTAAATTAACTAATTTTGTCACTTACTTTAGGTACTGTAGCCTCTAGCACTGTCAAGGTTAACTGCATGTCTCATGTTATGGTAAGTAAAGCGCCTTAAAAATTATAACAATAATAGTAACAATATCAATAGAAAAATAGCATCAACAATGACAATGATGATAATAATGACGATGGCGATGATTATGCTATGATGATGATGATGATGATGCGCGCAAGTACTTAAATCGATACGCAGGCTTAAGACAGCCTTGACATCGCTCGTGCTGCGTGGTGAGGGTATCATTACGTAATTATACGCCTCTATACAAAAATCTTCCATCGTTGGCACTACAGATGGTCTCCAATGACAATCTCTCGCAAACATGTAGCAACAGACCAAGGAATCTCGATCCACAGTATGACACTTGATGCGTATTCAGAGTCCTTTGCAGATTGCGTCTTAGGCACAGAGACGTGCGTTGTCAATAGACCATTATACGCTTGCTCAGTCTAAGACCGTGTATTCCAAAGAGGCATCTTATTGATTGGTAGGCCTACACGATGAGTTGTACGCATTGGCGTCCGGTGGTGGGGGAAGGGAGGCATTTGCCCTCTGGATTTTAAAATTGTCACGTTTTCTGTGTCCATACAAAACGTCATTTTTTGCCCCCACCCTGGAAAAATTTTTCCCCTCTAGAAAAAATTTGCCCCTCCCAAAAAATTCCTGCAGACGCCCATGGTTGTATGGTGGCTTATACGACGATTACATCATACTTTTGTACAATACCTCAAGACTTGTGTATAAGAGCCCTGCACGAATAAAAGATGTAACGGTATCTGAGAAGGGATCTATAATCGGGATATTAAAATACATGGGATCCCCAAAAAGGCAGAGGATTGTTTTGTGAAGGACCAGACTCTGGCGAATCTTTGTGTAACAAAATATTAGATCTAAAACTGTCTACAACAATTAGACCGATTCAGTGCTTTTTTCTGGAAAAAGGTTCCGGAACGGAACAATAGGTTCCGGAACGGAATAATTATGGGCGGGCTAAAATCCCGAGAAAAGGGGTTGGGGGTTGGGAGGGGTCTGAATGAACACTGAATACAGTTCAAAACACAGAAATTAAATAAAAATAACAAAATTACAGTATTTATTATTAAAATAAATAAATTATTTTTTAGTACCTGAAAAAAGGTGCCGGAACGCCGTTCCGGCGCGTTCCAGCTGAAAAAAAGCACTGGACCTATTTGTTTTAATGTTGTGTTCAAAGACAAGACACAACGCTTTCAAAGAAGCAATAGTTTCGGTAATTTTATTACGTTGTCTTCACAACCATGATCATAAATTATTAGTACGATGTTAGATTTTATGGACTTGAAGTGAATTACTTATTAAACACTACAAGTAGGCCTATTACCTTTAAAATCGTCAATCAACAAGTAGGCCTACAGTGCAACAGGTGCCAAGAAAACCTAATAGCCTGTACTAAACTTGATCAATGCTTCATGACTATTACTCACACATGTGTTTATTGCTTAATCAGTTAAGTAGGCCTAATAGGTAATAATGAAATACTACGACTACTAATAATAATAACAATACACAGTGCTTTTTTCTGCCGGAAACTCCGGAACGGCGCTATGGCACCTTTTTTTCAGCTATTAAAAAATAATTTAGGTACCGGTATTTCAATTTTATTTCAGTGTTTTCAGTGTTTATTGATATATATATATATACATATATATATATATTATATATATGAAATTATTAATTTAGTATTGCGCGTAATAACATTATTCCATAAAATTACTTATGGCAGTAATACTAACTACTCTAGTATAAAATATGCCGTCGTCCATCGGTCATTTCCGGTCTGGCGTCTTCATGTTTTTAACTTAAAGTATACAATAAAAACGTTTTCAAACTATGTTTCATTTTCATTAATTAATTAACCCAGCTTTGAAAATGAAGAAAATTACGGAGTTATGGTCATCACCAAGCAGAAATTTCTCTGTAAGTAAAAAAGCTAAAATAGGCCTAAGTGAAGAAATAATGGTCACAGAAGTGACGATAACCTAAGACCTAAGTAGGCCTAATGCCGTCGGATGCCATTCCTGAATCGTCTGGCCGCTCTGGCATACCAATTGAACAAACTGACACTGCTGGACTTTGGATCAGAAAAACGATTTATGTAAAAAAAACAATGATTGGCTGTCTATTAGCAAAAAACCAATAATTTCATACCAAAAGTTGGCAACCTCGAAGTCGAGACAAAGATGGGAATGAGGGTATCCCGTGAATGGGCAAACAATGAAATAACTGACTATGGTACTACCAGAGAACCACAGATGAGGTCTTTACGGAAAAAATATTTTTTCACAAGGAAGCGTCAGCACATTAAGCTGCGCTTAAGTTACTAGTAATAGCCAATACGACACCAATTTAGAACGTATTTTAAAGACGTTATCTCGCGAAAAAATTATTAATGATAACTTTTTTCGTACAGCATATAAATTGGCAAAAGAAAACCAATAATTTCATACCTTTGAATCTGATATTGATTTACAAGAACTGAACGCAATTGAGATAGGCAGTATTCTTCATATTAACATAATAAATAATTCCCGTAATGAAATGAGAAAAAATCTGGCTAAAGAAATTGTAAAATCGGAAAGTAAATTTTCATTAGGCCCCTAATTATAGACGAGTCAACTACTCTTAGACAAAAGTCTACAATATTTGTGTACATTCGCATTTGCTTTGCTGGTAGTGGAATGATCTCGCCAGTAAATTTATTTCTGGATTTGATAGAACTGGAAAGTGCTACTGCAAAGGGAATTGATGATTCTTTACTCAGCTGCCTTCATTCTTACAGATAATAAAAGAATGTATTAAAAGAAATATAGTTTCTGTTGCGAGTGATGGTGCAGCTGCGGTGTTGAGATGCTAAAGTGGTGTTAAGACGTTGCTGAAGGAAGTTTTTCCACATATACTAGTTTGGCATTGTGCGAATCACAGAGTGGAACTGCCCGTAGGAGATACTGTATTCTACCGTAAAGGAAGTCCCAGGAATCAGTAGATTTAAAGCATTCATCATCGATAAACTTTATATCCTCTATCATGCTTCACCAAAGTACATCACAGAATTCAAAATATGTGCAAACTTAGTTGAAGTCGAGTTGTTAAAAATTGTACGAATTCTTAGTACGCGACGGGTCCTCTCCACTGTCTCCAGTTATCCTTCAGTTTTAGCAGTCTGGACAGACTGCGAAGTTTTGTTGCAGCATTTTGAAGAAGCAAAACTTGATCCTACCAGAAACAAAAGAGATAAATGCACATATTAAGGTTTGCAGCGAAAAATTACTTCTGTGGAATTTTTTTATTAGATCTTGGATTGATGTGTGACGCCCTCCAAGAATTATCAGAGTTAAGCTTGAGTCTGCCAGGATGCATATGGACCTGCATAGAGCAGACCATCAGGTCAAGGCTCTTGTACAAGTTTATGTAGAAGGCAAATAATTCCAGGCCCTTTTTACATGAAATTGCGACTAAAGCTGCAGAAAGAAAACTATTCAGAGGAGTTTCACTTCACAAAAAAGACTGTAAAATGATCCACCAATACTGATGTGAAAGCTTTTTACACAAAATTAAAATAATCATTTGAATAAAGGTTTGCTTGTTAGTGAAGATGCTGATTTGGCGTATTGAGCTCGAGTGCTTGATACAAAAGTGTGGCCGGATAACACTGATACCTGACATTTGGAGAAAAAGAAATATAAAACTTGTTGACAAGGTAACAATTAAACTGATAAAAACTGTCAGGATAAATTGCTTTCTTTGCAAAATGCCCCGAATACAATTCCTATTTTCTCAAGTGAGACAGAACGAGGATTTTCGCAAATGAATCTTATCATCACTCCGACCAGAGCTTCATTGATGACAACTGTATCTTCACTTTTATTTATTAGATTAGTTGGACTATTGGACCACCACTTGCACGTTTTGATCCTACACGATACGTTGATTCGTGGCTGCTCCAAGGACGACACTATAGTCTCGGTTATAGATGCAGAGCACAGAACGCAGTAGGGAGGATTTGTCGGATGAGAATATGGTCGAACTTTGGAATATTATAAATGATTTAAAGTGAATGATTTATAAGAAATTATTAATTATTTTATTTTTCAGTTTGAAAAAATTTAAAATAAGAGGCTGAGGTTTAAAGTAAATCAAAGTTTTTTAAATTTCTATTAAGGTTTTAACAAAACGTAAGGAAACTTAACCATTTATTTAATTAAATTAAAATTTTTGTCAAAAATTGATTAGTCTCTAACTCTGTCTGCTATCTACGTTGTAATTTAGGAAATGACATAGTTAAAAATGTACCATTTCATAATGCAAATGTGACTAAAATATTTTCTTGGGGAGTGTCTCACTGAGACCCTTCCCAAATCTCCCCCCGTTTTTTCTCGGGCTTCGTTCTCGGTTTAGCCCTTCCATAATTGTTCAGTTCTGGAACCTTATTCTAGAAAAAAGCACTGACAATACAGGAGCAATAATACCAATAATACTGCGCGACAAACAACTATAGAAACTCACATAACTTTTAGGAAGTTACAAGAGAAGATCGTAAATGACAGGAATATACCTTTAATTCTATGAAACTCTGAGTTTAGTTTTCAGGAACAAGAAACTCGACGAAAGCCTGAATAATTCGGCCTTTTCTTTCTTTTAGGTGTTTGTCATCTTTCTCTGTTCAGTCGTCGTGATATTTTACTTTCACGCTACGGACATTATACACGGAATCGGGTTTTCTTTTTCTGGAGAGATCGCCGTACCACTGCCACTATGTCCCGGACCAAACGATTCCCACACAAGACCCGAAAAGTCCGTCTACCAACAGACAGACCCCTGCGTCCTGTGCCGTGGAAGGTCAACGACGGACGGACGGTGGTACGATTTCAGCGTCAAGTCGTTTCGGTTCTTCGTCTATTCGGCCTTCTATGACGATCGCCCGTCTCTCTTGTCTTCACTTCCGGTCATCCGAATCGTCGCCATAACAGACGATGTCAGCCAAAGAACACCGATGGGTCTCTTCTGCCTTCTTCACCATCGATCTGGTAAGACCCGCGTGCCGCTGGAAGACACCCCGAGGGCTTGCGGGCCCGGTTGGAGTTTAAATGGAAAAGGTGCAAATCCCTATGTCTATACCTGTCCAACCGTTTCTGGGATTAAGCCTCACGCTCTGACGATCATCGGGCTTGGTGTTTCCAACTCCAGCGTAACTTTGTGCATGCCGGTGGAATATCCACCGAAGCCGGATCATCCGCGGGACTTTGTCATTTGCGTCCCTGTGGCCTTCGGAGACCTTGACCCCTATCGAGTCATCGAGTGGACGGAAATGCAGCGCATTCTCGGCGTCAGTTTGATTACCGTCTATGATCTCTCAATCGGCGAAGCCGGGCGCCAAGTGCTCAGACACTACGCTAACGAACAGTTCGTCGACCTCAGGAAAACGGATTACATATATCGCAGGGAAGACAATCACAACGTCCTGCAGAGTGCAATTGTCCTGAACGACTGTCTCTACAGACACATGTACTCGTTTCGGTGGATCATAGTGAACGATGTCGATGAATTCATCAAACCTATGAGACACGACAGCCTTCGAGGTCTTGTCGATTACCTCGACGCGACGATCCCCTCTAAGAACTCAACGGCCTCCGTCAACTACGCGATCCGCAACAGCTACTTCTTTCTTGAACTTGAACCGGATGTGAATGTCTCGTCGCACCTGACCTTTCTGAGGTTCCGGAAGAGGGCACCGGTCAGTGGACTATGGCACCGCGTAAAGCCGATTATCTCCACCATGTCCTGTACCCACCTGTTCAACCACCTGTGTCTGGGTGCCACAGCCAAGTACTCCACCCGAGCGCTTGTGGAGTCGGTGGACCCGTCAGTTGCCCTGACACAGCACTACAGGCTTTGTCCGTTGGAAAAATCCGAATGTGTTGAGGCTATGGCCAATTCAACCCAAGACGATTGCATGCTTGTCTTCGCAGGTATCCTGAAAGACAAAGTCGCACACAAGGTTCAAGCAATAATGGGTCACCTGCCAAACAACTGGACATGAACCAATCCCCTAATATTTATTCAGCTTACTCACTCACTGGCGCGTTTTCGTTATAAAGCAAAGGAGGTAGATAGATGAATGGTAACACTCATGGCCAGAAGAGCATTAGATTCGATACTCATAACCCTTCTAGAGCGAGCGCCTTGCATGGCTGCCAAAACATGTCTATTATTATTATTATTAAATTTGATTATTATTATTATTATTATTATTATTATTATTATTATTATTATTATTATTATTATTATTATTATTATTATTATTATTATTATTATTATTATTATTATTATTATTATTATTATTATTATTATTATTATTGAGGAACATTTATATAGCTCCCCTTCAAGGCTGTCTACTCAAGAGCGTTTAATTAAGATATTGATAATTGTACAGTCATGTTTCAATGTAATCTTACTGCGTACTTGTCAGTTTGAATTAATGAAGATATTATTATTATTATTATTATTTTGATAGGCATTTGCAAGGCTCAGATAAAACTTACTGCGTCTGTTAGTTTGAATTAATAAAGAAGATTATTATTATTAGTATTATTATGGTTTAATGGAATCTTACTGCGTAGGCTACTTGTCAGTTTGAATTAATAAAGAATATTATTATTATTATTATTATTATTATTATTATTATTATTATTATTATTATTATTATTATTAATTATTATTATTATTATTATTATTATTATTATTATTATTATTATTATTATTATTATTATTATTATTATTATTATTATTATTATTATTATTATTATTATTATTATTATCATTATTATTATTATCATTTCTGCAGAAAATTATAAATCATCGCCTTATTATCCTGCCTTTCAGAGATAGTCCTAGCGGCTAAATGTGTATCGCAAGTGCTTACTTATATAGTACCTCTTCAAGAGAGCTCATCAGATGCTGTCCCGACCAGACACAAAAGAACAGCCTGGTCTTAAACTGCTTGCATAATAGAGCCATGGAAAGTAGAATAGGCTCATGTTCACCACTGAAGGGCCAGCTCTGAGTGTATACCGTCTCCAACCGCAAAGCTCGTCCGCAAAGAACAGTGCAGTTGACCTTATAGTTCCGTTAACTATGTCATACAAAACAGTGTTGTGCGTGCCTTGATGTTAAATCGGAAGGTTCATTGTCAATTTGTCAGTTTGACTGTGTCCCAGCGTTCAGGTCTGTCACATAAATTGTTACTTCATCTATACATGTATGCGGATTTCTGCGGCCATGTATATTGTATAAGACTTAGACTAGACACTCTCGCAACAAAGGTAACGTATAAGAAAGTCGCTAAATGTATGTGTGTACATGACATGTATGTATGTATCTACAATGTACATGTATGTATGTACATGTATGTATGTGTGTAGATAGGGGTGTATGTATGTATGTATGTATGTATGTATGTATGTATGTATGTATGTATGTATGTATGTATGAGAACACTTAACACAGCGCATGTTTTGTAACTCACAAAGGCATTATGAGTCACAAGGACTCTTTCAGTAATAATCATCAGAGGTGTGGCCTTGTGGTTGCACAGTAGGCTATAACTCGGCTGAAGCGCACATACAACTCAGGCAATCAATTATATCAATGTCTGTCTTCTAATAAGCTAATGCATATGTATATGACAGTGAATACGCGATGGATCCATTGGTTTATCTAGTGACTAGATAAACCAATCCACTGAAACTACTGTCTTGGTATTAACCTGACTGTTGTTTGGTTTTTTAAGCGCCATGGGTTGATGGTTTGAAGTTGCTAATAATAATAATGATGATGAAACCAACCAAGAACACACAGATTGCTTTATTTGTCTTAATCGATTTTAGAGGCTACTAAACACCATAAAACATAAACACCAAATAAACACCTCGTTATAATAAACTGATTCAATGTATTATTTTATTTTTAGCCGAGCAGTTGAATTATTTTATTGAGACGCTGTGCAATAACATATCGCGTATCAATAACATTGCATTCGGTATAATATACTTTGGTCTTCCACGTACACGATACTGAATAGGACTATAATTTTAGAAATATATTGCCTGATTATATGATTATGATTATATGATCAGGATTGTATGATTGTGATTATATAGGATTATGATTACATGCGATTATGAGATTATGATAATATGAGATTATGATTATATGAATATGACTATATGATAAATTTTATCGTTATGATCATATGATTATGAGATTATGATTATCAGATTATGATTATGAGATTGACATCGAGATTGAGCTGAGATCTTGACCATGACCGAGAAATGGTATAGAACAGGAATTAGAAAAGATGGACATCTCTGAGATAGTTAAACACAGAAAGCGATCCGACGAACTCTCAAATAGAGACGTTTCGCGCCACTGAAGTATCTATGCAGGTCAACCATGCAGTTATCGGAGCCAATCAATAACCCAACTAGATCTTGAAGCTTTTCTGTTAACATCGCGCTTGAAATGCTACTTCAGAAAGTTTGAGTTGATGTACACCATCTCATAGCAGCAGCTTCTGAATCCGTTTTTCGTCTTCCGTACACCATAAAGATTCGGGGTGAAGTACCACTGTCGAAAGCCTTGGTCTTCCAGCTGTTTAAGGATTTTGAATATCTTGAAAAGACCTTTAACGTCAATTCCAACGAAGTGCAATTCAATCCCAAGTTGCTTCACCTTCGATAGAGATCCATCTGAGAGCATCTGGGTAAGTGAGGGCCATTCACTGCCTTCCACGTCCATCTTCAGGTAGTCAATGATCGTCTGCAATTACAAGCGACAAAGCGATTGATTTGTGAGAAGCAAAAGAGTAACTTATCTTTCAAGAAGAAGAAGAAGAAGAAGAAGAAGAAGAAGAAGAAGAAGAAGAAGAAGAAGAAGAAGAAGAAGAAGAAGAAGAGGAGGAGGAGGAGGAGGAGGAGGAGGAGGAGAAGGAGAAGGAGAAGGAGAAGGAGAAGGAGAAGGAGAAGGAGAAGGAGAAGGAGGGAAGGGGAAGGGGAATGGAATGGAATGGGAAGGGAATGGGAATGGGAAGGAGAAGGAGAAGGAGAAGGAGAAGGAGAAGGAGAAGGAGAAGGAGAAGGAGAAGGAGAAGGAGAAGGAGAAGGGGAGAAGGAGAAAAGGAGAAGGAGAAGGAGAAGGAGGAGAAAGAGGAGGAGAAGAAGGAGAAGGAGAAGGAGAAGGAGAAGGAGAAGGGGAGAAGGAGAAGGGGAGAAGGAGAAGGAGAAGGAGAAGGAGAAGGAGAAGAAGAAGAAGAAGAAGAAGAAGAAGAAGAAGAAGAAGAAGAAAAGAGCAGTCCTTTCAGCTAGCCCTGAGGCAGCCATGGGTACTATGAAGTGTTAGCGACTTCATTTTCTTAGCCTCGGCATATGAGGGCGGATGGCCAGTTCTCTCCCTTGCCATTTCATCTTCCCACCGACATTGTACGGTCAGTGTACTCCTTATAGCTAAGTTTGCTAGAGGGTGCGCATGGAGCAGAAATCTCGAACCAAATTTCTCACCTGGCGGAGCACGCTGATCACTAGACCGTCGAAGACCCGTGGACTATCGAGTACTCCTGTCGCGGTCGACTCCTTCGATCGCAACGACGAACCAACGAAGGAACTATTAAAAGATCTTTAATTAAAAATAAAGTCGATTAAGTGTAGAGTAAGTCAACTCGTCTATCAAATATCACAATCGTAGACAGCACACAGGTTGGCTGGTCTCGATTGAACGTCATACGATCAATGTTTCAACGTTTACAAATCTTCGTCAAAAGGCCCTTAATGTACAGCAGGTCTATCTTATATAGAGTTCTCCCGGATTCCAGAACGTTCTGTGACGTCACTGTACTTTTCCCTGGAAAGTCCTACTGAACACGTATATCCTTGTTGCATGCACCGAATTAATGTTGACAGCTTGTTGCAGAATTTTCCGTGCGTTGTAAACAAGCTTGTTGACGCGTCGGTTTTCTTCCCTTGATGCATGCACCCGCGTAGACCACGACATTCCCTCCGCCCTCAGATGATGACACGTCTTCAGCACCATCCCGAACGGGTCATCACGATCAAGCCGGGCCTCCAGACTCCATCTCGACACAGCATACACAAACAAAACAAAACACATCAGTTAGTCAATTTATCTATACAATTTGCGGGCTCGATCCTTGTGTGTCGGGCCATTCCCCCCCTTCACCATCCGAGTCACAACCGAGAGAGGAAATCAGCCACCGTGTTCTGACGTCCAGGACGATATCGAAAGTCCACGTTAAACTCTTGCAATGCTAACGCCCAACGAGTCAGTTTCGCACTCTTAGGGCTTGCATCTGTGAGATAAGACAAAGGATTATGATCTGAATAAATGATTATCTTTGATAAGAATATCCATGACTTGAATCGTTTAAGTGCCCAAATTACTGCGAAAGCCTCTCTCTCAATTGTAGACCAATGCATCTGTGTATCTGTAAGTTTAAGACTAGCAAAAGCAATTGGTTTTTCTTGACCTTCTTCGGTCCACTGAAACAAGCAACACCCGACCGCGGTGGCACTTGCGTCAACACTTAAACCAAATTCCTTAGTGAAATCAATGGTATGCAACTGTGTAGCTTTACTGAGATCATCCTTTAACTTATCTAGTGCTTCTTGATGCTTTTGCTCCCAAGGCACCTTCGTAGGTATGTTATCTCGTGTCAAATCAGTTATTATCCGTGCTTTTTCAGCTAAAGCAGGTATAAAACTTCGAAAGTAACTGAAAAAACCCATAACCTTTCTAACTTCTTTCTTTGTTGTTGGAGGATGGATATCATTGATCGTAGCGATCTTACCTGGATCAGGTTCAATACAACCTGACCCTACTATATGGCCAACAAACGTTATTTTGTTTTGTGCAAAATTACATTTTCTTAAATTCAAAGTGAGTCCTGCTTCCTCAATAGTTTGCAAGAATTTCTCTAGATGTTCTAAATGGTCATTCCAATTCATTGAAACCACTGCCATATCATCGACGAATGGTTCGGTAAAACTTCGCACTGGATGTAAAACTTGGGTCATAGCACGAATAAAGGTATTGCTAGCGGACTTGAGTCCAAACGGCATCCTTGTGAACTCAAAAAGTCCTGCATCACATACAAATGCCGTAAGCCATCGATGTTCTTTCCGAACTGGAATTTGCCAATACCCCGATTTCGCGTCGAAAACACTAATAAACTTTGCCCGTCCCACCTTTTGTAAGATGTCAGCAATGTCTGGGGTCGGGTAACAATCACCTAGAGAATATTTGTTAACATGGCGATAATCAATTGCCAATCGAACGCCATTTTGACCTTTGGGTCCCTTTAAAACGCAAACTACCGGACTGGCCATTTCACTTTTCGATGGTCGAATGATGTCTAATGCCAACATTTCTTCTATCTGGCGTTGTACTTCAGGTTTAAGTAGCTCAGGTACTTTATATGCCCTTAAACGCTTAGGAGTGAAATCATGAGTTATCTTAATTTCATGTTCTAATACTGGACAATACCCAGGTTTATCCACGAATACTGCCGAGTGCCGATCCAAAACTTCAAAAAGTTGCTTCTGTTCCTCTTGCGAAAGATGCGCTATAATCAGAGGATCAATTCGCTTACTCGGGCTTATTTGTTCACGTTCTTCCTGATCTACAACCTCTACTATACCAAATTCTTCATCTTGATCAACAATTACTGAACAGCTATTGATCATCGCTTGATCGAGTCGTTCATGGCATCGCTTGATCTTATTTGCGTGTAAATGTCTTTGTTTTCCCTCTATTTCTACTATATAAGAATATGGGGATTTAACCTTGACTACGGTAGCAGGTCCTTGCCATCGACTATAAAATTTAGAACTACCAAAATCTGGTGCTAATACTGCTACTTTATCTCCAACTTCGTATTTTCTGTCAGTACTACGCAAGTTATAATAATCTGCATACCGCTTTGTTTCTATATCACTATAGTAATCTGCATAAACTTTCGCGAATTCGAGGTTTTCCTTCAGTGATTGGAGATACTCTTCGGGTGATTTACCTAAGTTAAGAGGTACTTTTCGTTCGCCAGCCCACGATTCCTTCAACACACTAAGTGGACCCCGAGGAAGAGTTCCATAAACCATAGTGAATGGCGAAATATGAGTCGTGCCTGAAGGTTTTTCTCTAAGGCTCCACAGAACAAACGGTAACAATTGGTGCCATCCACGAGGATCAGATTGAGCAAGCTTAAAGATCATGGTTTTCAAGCTTTGGTTGCATCTTTCAACCAATCCAGCTGCCTCAGGATGTCCAGGGGTATTAAATCTGGGACTACAACCCATTCGCCGCAAGAATTCTTTCGTCAAACGACTGGTAAAGTTGGTACCACAATCAGAACTGATGATCCTTGGAATAGAAAAAGTTGTAAAAACTTGCAACAGAGCTTCACAAACTCCCTTTGCATTCAGCGATCTAAGAGGATACGCCATCGGCCAACGAGAAAATTTGTCCACCAGAACCAGAGCATAATTGTACTGGGGTTTCGATTGGTTGGATTCTCCAGTCACTACCATAGGGCCAATACAATCCATATTTAGATGGTTAAAACAGAGTTCATCCGCCCTCGGAATAGGAGTGATCGGGACTCGATCTGCCACTTTAACTGGAGTTCTTAGTTGACAAATTTGACAAGACGCACAATATTCGCGAATCCTCTCATCCATTCTTGGAAACCAAAAGTTTAATTTGATCCTGGCTCTCGTTGCCTTAAAAGCCATGTGCCCAGCACATGGGGCATCGTGTGCTACTCGCAAGACAACCTCGATTCTATCTTCCGGTAAACATAATTGATTAACCTTATGTCCCATAATTTCCCCTTTGTGGTACAGGAGGTTATTATCTATAAAGAAATTATTTTTATTCTGTCTCGCTTGTTGCCAGCAAGATATAAGATTGTGACAATTCTGTTGCTCACGCAATAAAGTATCATTATTCGCTACTCCCTCATCAGACTTGAACTCTGTTGACTCAACATCAAGAAAATTATCTGAATCATCAACTAGTTGCTCCTGAGAATATTCATTCACTTCTGACGGCAAGGATTCGTTGCTGTTACTTTTCTCGATATTAACTTCTAAGTTATCTTCTTCTGCCCCTTTATTTATTTGTACACATCGATCTACGCCAGCTACCATCACTACATATTGCGAACTATCCCTTAATAGGTCCACAACATGGGGTGTCAGAATAACCCGTTCATTTAGTTCAGGGACTACAGCGAACATGACGCACAAAGATGGCGCAATGTTCGTCGTTCCTTCCATTGAATTAGCTAATTTCATTTGTAGGTATACTACATCTGCCTTACATCCTTCTCCCTGAAAACCAATTATATTAATCCGTTTAATCACGGGTAAGTTTAGTGACTCAATTAATTTCTTATCAATACAACAAATTTCTGCTCCTGAATCAGATAATGCTGGCTGAGAAGGGAGATCTTCAATCTGTACATTGATATACGACCTCTCGTGTAATCCATCAATACTATTCTCGTATACCCTTACAGCAGTTTCCAACCCTATTGGTTTAGAATTATCCAATAAATTCCCTTGCTTTACTTGTTCAGGTATCTCATGCAACACGTTGACCTTCTCAACACATGAGTCGATCACTTCTTCAGTTGGGTTCCCAAATATACAAGTACTCACCTTTTTAGAACTTGGTTTGGTCTGGCACTCCCTTGCCATATGACCCTTCTGATGACATAGGAAACAGAGACCCTTTACCTTGGCCTCCTCCTGAGACACCCTCGCACCTATCTTGGCTTCACCCCTTATTTCCGGTTTGGGAGACTTGGGTTGAGCTGTCTGGTTATTGACTTGAACATGTGGTTGACCTCTCATCCAATTGTTATACTTCGGTGCCGGATGACTACGGCATACTAAGTCATTCCCACCATCATGCGACGCTACATAAATGTCAGCCGCATTAGCTATGTCTTCACAGCTCAACCACTCCTCTTTTTCTTGGGCCAAGATATAATCTAAACAAGCCTTCGACAAGGACTCCTTAAGCCGATCCGCAACCAATAAACTTACAAGTTTATCAAACTCATCAGTTATCTTTCTACTTTTCAAATAATACATAAGAGCCACACGCAATTTGGATGAATAGATCGTAAATGATTCGTCCGATGCTTTGTGCAACGACCAAAATCGGGCTCTAAGATTTGAAGGGCTTATCTTAAACTCCCTTAGCAAAAACTCCTTCAGGAATTTGTAGTCATGGAGCTGTGCCTCAGTAAGGCGCATGGTTAATGCCTTAGCTCTTTCACTTAAAATGGCTAGCAATAATTTTGCTCTAACATCTTCATCCACCTCATACACATTAAACAAACCATCCAAGTGATCAAAGAAACCTGGAATTTCTATAGGGTCGGAAGGAAATTTCCAAAGAATATTCTTGAGGGCATCACTATAACGCTTAGTACGACTTGCTAAAGAATCTCTAACATTTCGTTCTTCCTGCTTTTCCTTCCTCTCCCTTTCTTCTTTCTCTCTCCGTTCCTTCTTTTCTCTTTCTTCTTTCTCTTTCCGTTCCTTCTTTTCTTCCTCTCTCCT
Organism: Allolobophora icterica; assembly: GCA_963556255.1. NCBI lineage: Eukaryota > Metazoa > Annelida > Clitellata > Crassiclitellata > Lumbricidae > Allolobophora > Allolobophora icterica. Next base: position 49,362,270 of record OY744610.1, read on the forward strand.
CTTTTCCTCCCTTTCTTCCTTCTCCTTCCGTTCCTCCCTTTCTCTTTCTTCCTTCTCCTTCCGTTCCTCCCTTTCTCTTTCTTCCTTCTCCCTTTGTTCTTTCTTTTCTTCCTCTCTCCTCTTTTCCTCCCTTTCTTCCTTCTCCTTCCGTTCCTCCCTTTGTTCTTCATATTTACGGATTTCGAACTCCAGACGGCGCTTCTGCAGCTCGTAATCCACTCCTGTTGGAGATATTGGACTACCCTTAAATTCCTCTTCCTCTTTTCCAATCTCCATGGCCCATTCTTCCATTAATTGATTTCGATCCCATGACATAACATCATCTTCGTCCCTTCCTGCCTTCATAAGATACACCCTAAGGCGCTCAGACGACATTTTGCGAATATTCGCTTGCATCTCTGTTGTCAACGCTTCCATTTTTACAAACAGTCAGTCAACAACAATCAACAAAAAAAACAGACACCACGCGGCAAACCCGCCACACAAAAGGAAAATTCCACAACCCAAAGTGCAACTATGCAGTATCCAAAGAAGTACACTCGCCAAGTACACAAAAGCTATACAAGCTCACGCAAGTCTGGCCTCGATCACAACAATGGATCAAATTTCAAAGAAATAATCAGCAGATATTGAAAGAGAAATAATGGCTGCCTCCCACTCGGCTGCAACTCCACTCTCTTTTCTCCTTCTCAGCCACGACAACACCTAGGATCTTACCCGTATGTTGACTGCTGTCTTCTGCTGTCTCAGCCGAACGACGCACTTCGTCCGTCCGACTGTCGTATGCCGATTCACCCGTCTCCCACGGTAGAAAGGCGTCTCGATCCGCTCGCTGTCTGGAACAGACCGTCTCTTGATCCTCCGGGTTGACTCCTTCCTCCGCCGGCTCGCGTCTTCTTCACCGGATCCAACACCGATGATCCCACTTCTGACACCAATAATGTCGCGGTCGACTCCTTCGATCGCAACGACGAACCAACGAAGGAACTATTAAAAGATCTTTAATTAAAAATAAAGTCGATTAAGTGTAGAGTAAGTCAACTCGTCTATCAAATATCACAATCGTAGACAGCACACAGGTTGGCTGGTCTCGATTGAACGTCATACGATCAATGTTTCAACGTTTACAAATCTTCGTCAAAAGGCCCTTAATGTACAGCAGGTCTATCTTATATAGAGTTCTCCCGGATTCCAGAACGTTCTGTGACGTCACTGTACTTTTCCCTGGAAAGTCCTACTGAACACGTATATCCTTGTTGCATGCACCGAATTAATGTTGACAGCTTGTTGCAGAATTTTCCGTGCGTTGTAAACAAGCTTGTTGACGCGTCGGTTTTCTTCCCTTGATGCATGCACCCGCGTAGACCACGACAACTCCCTTCTGGTCTGATACGATTTAACGACAAAAAGGATGCTAGAAAGATGATACGTTTTAGCCATAAGTATTAAGTAATGCTATAAAAGTTGTTCTCGATAGTCTAGTGATTAACGTGCCGGTCTGTCAATCGAGAGGTCGGGTTCAAATCCCCACCAGGGCACAAATTTGGTTCGAGATTTCTGCTCCGCCAGCACCCGTAGCCAACTCAGCTATTATGAGTACACTGACCTTACACTGTCGGTGAGAAGATGAGACGGCGAGGGAGAGGAATAAGCACACCTGCGTACACACGGTGCATGAACCCCCATCTTTCTTAGCTACATTACTTATTAACGTATAATGCCATATGATGTCTCTTCACAATACATTACAACAAATGGATTTGTTTTGCTAAAGGTTTACTTGCATTTGTGTCATTCATAGATTTGATGATCGTTGAAAGAGTTCTTAGTTTCCATCCTCTGGTGACCGTATCATTTCCACCAATTCCAATCCCATAAAACCAGACGTTCGTACTTCGCCGAAAAGCAGACCTTCCCATACTGCAATACCGGGGAAAACAATACATATTTTCTGCATGTCCCACAATGCTGTGTACAATTAATTAATTCATTCATTCATTCATTCATTTGAGCACTTATATAGCGCGTCTTCAAGGGGACTACTCAGAGGCGCTCCCGACTTTAGCACGCACATAAAGAACAGTTTTTAGCGCAGTGCAGAAAGACTGGTTGGGTTTTCGGGAGGAGACGCAGCTCCAGAGAGAGGCCGTTCCATACCACAGGACCAACCACCAAAAAGGTCCGATTTTGCTTGGTGGCAGTACAAGCAAATGGCACAGCAAGCACCCCCCCCCTCTCCGGAAGAGGTCAGGGCGTGGTCAATGGACTGAGACTGGTCAGAGAATGCTAGTAAATGCGTAACGGGGTGTATGGAAGTAACCACAGATAGAGATAAAGGATCGGTATAGAGGATATACGAGAGGAATAGTCAGAAAGCATCAGAGATTGAGATTCGTCAGAGGACAGACGAGAGATACAGTCGCTGAAGAGTTTGTTTGATGTTAATTTAAAACAAAGTTTTGTTCAGTGCATATTAAAAAATTAACAGAAAAAAGAATGAATTGAAATATGTCGGTCTGAGCACTAGGCTACACACTTGGCACCGGAAATTCCTGTTAGCCGACTTTGAATCTTCAGTAGCATTACTTATGACTTCGACATCTTGAGAGTACTCAAGAGTAGATCACCAATGTATTTCACAACGGTTGTTAGAAACCCATTTTTACTCGCCTGGAAAGCTACACGAGAAGCAGAAAATTAGACGATAGCACGTAGCTTTCGGATACAGCGAGCACATAGACCCATTCTGAACACAGATGTTCAATATTTCCTCTCCATTAAATTAAATTACTGAGCCACCGACAATCGTAACTTTCTGTGCTAACCGCAAGAAATCGTCAAAAATACCTTGGATCGAAACATCTGACAGTACAATTGAAATTCCTGGAAACTGCATCATCAAAACTGAAATCGTTGTTGATACTGCAAACAAAAAAGAAGCACATTTATCGAAGTAAAATTTATCGAGCACAATAATAGTCTTAGATACGAGTGCAATCAAAGGTGCGGCGTTAGAATAAATTGATAATGAAAGATCCAAGAGTTTGCTAAATTATTTGATAAGTTCGAATTTAAATTTACAAAAGTAAAGAATACGAGTCTCTCTGAAACGCCGAGTTAAAAGTTAAGAGATTGGTATCAATCAATAAATACGTTTAAGTTTATTTAAAATGTCTTTGATAGTTAATTTTATCATCAGGATTTACACTAAGACAAACGTAGCCTAATTTTCGGTTACCAAAGGTTAGAAAACAGTCTGAAAGACTTGCATTTTTGCGTTATAGTGCATGTTCTCAAACACATCTAATATATGCAAAATAAATAAATTCACCGAGTTAACTGGAATAACTATTATGACATGAAAATGTAAGTTGCACGAGCCGCTGATAAATTATTGTTGTCGCTGCTAAATTGATCTAAAGACCAACATGATTTTGTTGATTTTGTCGTGCCGAAAAAAGATGATAGAAATGTCATCCCTCGAGTTTTGTATAAGAAAGCCCTGTACGTCTGTAGTCTAATGTTATCCCCGTCCCCTGCTTGAACAGTGATACATTTCTAGTTGCCTATCTGTTAACAGCATGCCTCTTAATTGTTACTGGTTGCGGTGTGAAGAGAGATATATATATATATATTATATGTAGGGCCTATATATATATATCTTGTGCCTGTGGCATTTCACCAATGTTCCAACAACAATATACTTACCCAAACGAGTAAACGAGACACGGTGGTTTAGGACGGTAAGGCTCAGCAAGGCACATGTCCCAACCTCCATCTAGAAGATTTCCAAACCGCGCGTTATTTTCGCAGGCGAATTGACGTTTGGAGAGAAATCTGTTTTAAACCAAGGAAAGTTTCTTTTCTGATAAGATTTTCATCACCGGAAGCAGGGGCGTCTATCCCCCCTAAGTCGTTGGAGCAACTTCCCCTTCCTCCTTTTTTCCCCCTCTCCCTTCCTTCCCCCCTAAAATGGTGGCACACACTGACATATCTCCCCCTATTTCTTGGATGGAGCATTTGCTCCACGGTTTCTATGGTGTAGACGCCCCTGACCGAAAGAGTGACATAATTCAATTTAATTAGTTTATTTGTTTAAAACTTGGCAACTTCAGAATGTGTGCGACATTAAGCGACGTCATCTAGCGAGATAGCTTCATGTATTGAATGTCTAAGTACTAACTTAGGTCAGAATGAAGCAATAATCAGTCTTAAGAAGGAAGCTGTTCAAGGGTTGAAGAAAGGACAAATTGCCAAATTGGTTTTAACTTTTAACGTGTGGGAAATAGGTCCTATTCGCCAGTAAGTCAAGCTGATTTGTTGAACATCCACTACTGTGACTGTGACTGGCTCTGTCATTGGCATAGGATACGCTCTTTCCGACGAAGAGTAGGCCTGTGTCGGTAAGAGGACAATTGAAGGGCTTGCCTCAATAACCAGGTATGTCGACATACCTGGTTTATGTGAAAAAGCATGCCAGCGTGCTTGGAATATTGTATTCTATATACCCTGCAAATTTGGTGCAAATCTGATTATTTTTGAATTGGCTTTTGGATAAGGAAGTTTGTCGACATATGGTATTTAGCAGCCGACAGCATTACTCCAGTGCAATAACCCGGTATGACAACAAAAATTGTCGTTTTTCCTAGTAATCTTTGCATTAAAACCGGTGCAATAATCAGGTTATTTGACATACCCCGTTATTGACTGTTACTTACTCTACAATTCACTGATTTTCCGTTATTTTTTCCTTAGTGTAATGTAGCTATGATGACTTACCTTTTTATTGCACGATTAATTTGTACTGTGTGCTAGTCACCATTTGGTGCAAGAATAAGGTATGTCGACTAACAGCAGGCGATGTTGGGTTATTGAGTGTCAATAACCAGGTATGAAGCAAAATGTCATGAAAAAAACATTAAAGTTATCTTTTGCATTGCATTATCTAACAATTTCGTAAAAGACAATAACAACTCAGACGGTGTTTCAAACAGCTTGTCGATATCTCGTAAAATGGCTTAGATACAACAGTTTGAAGTGTCAAATCTTTGAAGCCATTTTCCCAAAACTCAAAAAATCCGACATACCTGGTTATTGCTGCAAACCCTTCAATTTATAACGGCCTTCCGTTGCAATTGAACTGCTCTTGACTCTTCCCTAAATTACACGATACATGTCATTCAATTTGCAAACTTCAAACCCGGAACGGAGAGATGAAAAGCTACGCATTAGAAATCAATCACTATCAATCAACCAATCAATCAAACAGAATTTATATAGCGCACCTTCAAGATCTCTACTCAGAGGGGCACCCGGCCCAGGCCAGGCGGAAAAGAGTTGAGCAGCAGATGGAACGGAGAGGAGGGGCCTGGGGAGGAGACAGATCTCCAGGGGAAGCCCGTTCCATGTCGTTGGGCCGATCACTGAAAATGCCTGGCGCACCAACGTCGTATATAGTGCGAGCAAAATGAGCAGCCACGACATCGCGAGCAGCGGAGCAAAGGCGTCGACCAAGAGAAACTAAGAAAAGCGAAATTTATGAAAATGGTAGGCCTAAATGAAGTTACTTGAAGAAATTTATGTCGACTTCATCGTCTTTCATCTGTGGATTAATTTTGAATTTGGATTGTCCGAGGAAGAATAGGTCAGACGTCGGCTGGGATTTGCTGTCAACGAAGCAGGAAGATGACGGGCTACGGAAAAGAAGTTCGACAGAAGTTTTCTGCAGACACAAAATAAATGAATGTCATCTGGAATATGTAACAGCGATATTAGAAATATCAAAATATTACGGAAATATTATAATTAAAAATTAAAATACTAAAAATATTATTCTCATCGAATACGCTAGACTACAATTAGGCCTACTTTGTTGCTGAAGACTTGTTGTTACATTTTTGATTTAATTATCCTCTGAAAATCACAAAAATACCTATTGTGTTCTTAGAATTCTACAAGCATTTAATTAATGAAGAAATCGTTTTCGTTTAGTGTATTCCGGGATATGATTAACTATGAATTGGATCAGGGGCGGATCCAGGGGGGCCAATCCGGCCATGGCCCCCCTATTTGATATTTACACAGGAGGTGGCCCCCGTCACCACGAAGTAGAGGAGGAAAATGACGAAATAATGGCCCCCATTTGATATTCACCACACAGGACATGACATATGGCCCCCCGTAGACGAGTAAAGCGAAATATGGAAACATGACAAATTTTTATGGACATTAATAGATTAATGACTAAAAAAATTCCCAAACACTTCCCCCTCCCCCTTATGAACCTTCTGGATCCGCCCTGAATTGGATAAACTGCTCATGATTTAAATGAAAACAGTATTTCTAAAATTTCTTACCTTGTAAAGAAGGACTATAGCCAGGAAACAAACTGGACACAAGATAATCAGAAGCCATTTAAAACCAGGATTCTGCATTTTCCCTCAAAGATCGAAGCTTATCTCCGTTGTGCTGGAATTCTGGCTAATACTTTACCTCTCGCCTGAAAAGTTACAGACAACAGTCAATCAACAACATTATTGTTCGAAAATTAATAAGCAAACTCAAAGGATATGGAATTATAATAAATAAATAATAATTATTATATTCTTTATTATTTCAAACTGACAGACGCAATAAGATTACATTTAAACATGAAAGTACAATCAAGATCTTAATTAAACACCAGGTTTGGCAGCCATGCAAGGCGCCGCCCTAGAGGGGGGTTACGGGAATCGATCCGCGAACCTAATGCTCTCCTGGCCATGAGTGTTACCATTACTCTATCCCCCCATGGAGATGTTGCTGGATGGATTCAGGATTTCTTAACAAATCGTTAAATGAGAGTAGTGCTAAATGGACATGAAGCAGACTGGGCAGCTGAATGGAATGATATAGGCACTAAAAGCTTATATAGCTTACCTACTACCTAGCCTATTGACTAACTGTACATGTAAGTGTGAGATTTTATTCTCGGGCTAGCACGGTGCATGCACAAGGCGTGGCACCCATTCAAACGAGCAGCGGTGGTGAAGGATTTCACCCGATCAATTAATTGAAAACTGAGCAGGATCGAGGTCATAAAATAGAATAGTTTGTTCCAACAACAACATGAGGCGATGGCTGAGAAGATCAAATACGCAGGTGTGAATAGAAAAGAGCATTACTGATAAACAGAATTGTAGCCTACAGAAGAAGCGTCTAGTTTGAAAAGAATGTAGCTGCGACAGTTTGTAAGGAACGAAGGCCAGTCTAGACCAGAGCACAGCGAGTATCACAGACGAGGCCTATACACTATACAGTCTGAAAAGAAGAGAGCTAAGATAGTTTCAGCTCATTCACCGATTCATATATGTTCAGCCTAATAATTCAAAGGGTGCAAATGTGCAATGCCTCTGTAGTTGTCAACTAATGTTATGGTCTAGTTAACATACGAAAAGAAAAGAAATAAAAGAAAAGAAAGAAACGAAAGAACTCAGCAAATGGCAACGGAATTTCAGACTAAACACAGGATTTGATGGAGGAGACAAATAGGGTGGCTAAATTATAATTATCGAATACCGCAAGTATGAATGGATCAAGATGAGCAGTGTTATTCTACCCTTGAAACACCGCTAATACATCTGATATTTCAGAATTTATGAATTTAAGTTAAATTAAAAGGTTTATAATCCCTGTTCACCGGCAGAATTAATTTAAAAACAAAACAGCACTTCGCTGAACTAACCTCCGGCGAGCCTAAGCATAAAGATCTTACATTCAGTGAACTGTTTCACAGTAACCGGCGCTGTTCCTCCAATAGACGGCAGATCAGATAAGCCGCGGCATTTAAAACAAGGTGTAGCTGATTAACGTAATGAGTGGTGTTTATAGTAAATCATACGGTCCATATGAAGTAATCTTCTCAGCCGCAGTGTTGTTGCTGTTGGAACATAGGCCTACTCATCAGGGTTGTTGAAGCTTGAATTTTTACCGCCAGCGTCGTATAATGCAAATCTGACGCAGGTCGTAAACTCAGCTTTAGGCCCTACACACTTTCTTCGCATGCTATGAGAAGGTCAATTACTGGTCTAAACTCAAAGCCATACATATCAAGCACAGCTGTGGAGAGGAGACGTAGAGCAAGCGAGTCGTCTTAGCCAATCATAAATTCAGCTCACGATAAAGGGGCATGCATTTAAATTACCGTACTTTCATACACGGCTGCATAAGAAATCCTTCATCGCTCGCCCACTGTAAAACTATATATAAATTGGGATATTGCTAGTCTTAGTGCTTGCTCCAAGATCTAACCTGCATGCATTTGTAGACCTGAGTAAAGTCAATGTTCTTCAGATCATAGCTATAGATATAACTGTATAGAAATCAGAGGTTATAAAACTGTTTACAATATTGTATCCGTTTTTTGGTCTACTGGTATTGTGCATTGTGCTACTTTTCGCCACTGTAGGCCTATGTATTGCTGTTGTAAAGTATTAGCGTTTGTCTCCTGCTAATAAAAGATTACATACTTACATAATTACATACATACATACATACATACATACATACATACATACATACATACATACATACATACATACATACATACATACATACATACATACATACATACATACATACTTACTTACTTACTTACTTACTTACTTACTTACTTACTTACTTACTTACTTACTTACTTACTTACTTACTAACTTTCTTACTTACTACCCTCGGCTGCCAAGAACTGGGTATTTCCAGGGTTCAACTGAAGGCATAATCGGACAACAGCCAAAACACCAACCGCATCCGATGTCTGAAGTATTTTACAAACTAAGAAGGTGGCTTCTATACCAGGGCTGTAGACATAATTATAAGTGTCGTCAGCATGCTGATGAGCCACAACTCTTCAGAGAATAAAGAAGAAGAATACGAGCAATCCCTTATGCTAGCCCTGGAGCAGCTATGGGTGTGAAGTGTTAGCGACTTCATTTTCTTAGCCTCGGCATATGAGGGCGGGTGGCCGATCCTCTCTTTCTCTCTCGCCGTCTCGTCTTCCTACCGACAGTGTAGGTCAGTGTACTCATTACAGCCGAGTTGGCTAGGGAGCGCATATGGGGCAGAAATCTCGAACCGAATTTCTGCCCTGGCGCGATTTGATCCCGGATCTCTCGATTGATAGCTAAGCACGCTGAAAACTACGCTATCGAGCACTGCCAGAGAATAAAGAACTAGGTTGAAATCGGCGTTGTGAAAGATATAGCAAAGATAGTATTGTTTATTATGTGTGTTTGCATGCATCTGTGTAAGAATTTATGCATATTTATGGTAATATATTTATATGTATGTATGTATAAAGAGGAGTATCAGTGTATCCAGATTTCAATAGGACTGCAGCACTAGTTGGGAACCTCTCAGTTGGGCTGTAACATTTGCAGTGTTGATCTAGGCGTGTTGGACAATTGCTAGGTCGTCATAATTGTACTATGATCAACGGTGTGTTTGATTAGATTGGCCTAAAATCATCAATTTGCTTCATATATTTCTAGTATTAGGTTTGTATTCATAAACTTGCCAACAGTTTGCTATGAATAAAACCATGCGGATGCGAAGTGTAACAGTACTGCATTATGTAACCACTAACAACTCAATAATGATTTACATCAACGAGTGTTAATTTCACATATAAAAAGTGCTGCGCAACAGTAATTGCAAAACTTACTTGAAACTATTTGGCGTCTTTATTTGCTTTCTCTTCGGACAACAACGGGTCAGCAAGACCACTTCTACTGTTCATCACATTTCAAGCCAACGAACTTAGTATGCACTGAAGCAACTGTTAGGTCGAAGGTGTTGTGAACGCTAACAACGAGCAACAAACAACCCTGCTTCATAGACTCATAGTAGCAGCGGCGTAGGCCATTCTCCAGCCAGGGCTCTAGTATCTGAATAAAAATTGCGAGGGAGTCTACGACAGCAAGAGCCGAAAGCGTAGAGCTCTTAATGACGAGAGGGTGGGAGATCTCCCAGTAAAGTGCGGGGAGCCCTCCAAGCCACCTAATTTTTAAGCACAAGCGCATTTGGGCCATACTTTTTACTGCTCATTCATAATATTTAGCATAGGACCTATAGTTCAAACGTTCAGCATGACTTCTCTAACGTTTAAAGATCTACTAAGCAAAACAGAATACTATATTCTGATTATACAGTACCGTATCGTTAGCATAATATTTTGCTGAACATCACTTGACATGGAAAATAGTCATTGATCACGTATCCTGAAATATTGTAATTAATTGGTAATATGATTAATTAGCCTACTTCTAATGCGCAGAGCATCAACCGATGGCACATCAAAATAAAGCCGTAATCAGGTCAATGTCTATATAGTAAATGGTCAATATCCAGAAGATTGTACATCTCGAATCCTCTAACGCTCAGGGCTGTAGTCGAGGGTATACGCGGGTATAAGCGTATACTCACCTCCAGTTCTAGAGACCGTATAGGCCTACTCACCTCACAAAATATTTATATTTATTTAAATTTAAAATACTGTAGCGTATACTCACAAAATACTGTAGCATATATACTCACCTCTAATTTATTTCGGAAAACTAACCGGTAGCGTGTACTAACCTCTAATTTTACCACTACAGCCCTGCTACCGCTTCAAGAAAAACATCAAGATTACTGCTCTTTAATATAAGCATAAGACGGAGTAATTGGATTGGTCGCATACTGAGAGGAGACTACCTCCTGGAAACTATAAAATAGGGAAGAACGGAAGGCAAGAAAGAAAGACCTCGACGGATGCTGCTGGGTTGGATGATGACGAATGGATCCAAGAAATTGAAGGATGAAGCCCACAGTCGAGAGGAGTGGCGCCATTGGACTTTGATCCTGCCTGAGAGCAGAAAACTTGAAGACAGCAGATCTGCATAACGTGGCTATTCGGTATGCAGAAGCGTGCGATGTTATATTATTTTCGGTATCTCTCTGCTATGGCCTGGGCATCACAATGTGTGACCTGTGAACTCAGCTGGGCGTAACCGTGTCGATCTACTTTACCTATTGTTGAATCACTAAAGGATTCAGTCAGCCATCACTGTTAAAGTGCACTCAGACAACAGCCCAGTATTCAGGTAAATATGCCCATTGCCCAACCTAGCACATCGCCTGTCTTTGTTACTTCTTCTCTACTAGCTCGGCATACAAAAGATATTTTAACTGCAGGGACGTAACTAGCGTTGGGCTTGGGGGGCTTAAGCCCCCCAAACGAAGTTGAAGCCCCCCAAACAAGTCAAGCCGTTGTATGCTTACGGCTAAAATTCGTATGAACACTGTATAAATGTTGCCATGTTCAAGGTTTAAGCCCCCCCAAACGAAAAATCCTAGTTACGTGCCTGTTTAACTGAACTCACAAACATCCCCCTCTGAGTTCAATTCTACATAGATCGCTTCTGCATACTGAATACCCTCCGCGTTATGCAAATCTTTTTTCTCCTCCGTGACGACATAATTTTACGAACACTCACATTGGGACACGGTAGCCGATTCGTTGAGCATTCGCCTTGTAACGCCGAGAGTACGGGTTCAATCCTACACTGAAACTGTCACTGCGTAGGGACCTTGAGCAATTTCTTCACTCACAGTTGCTCAGCGCCGTCAATTAACGTTTAATAAATGCGTAATAATAATAGTAGTAATAATAATAATAGTAGTAGTAGTAGTAGTAGTAGTAGTAGTAGTAGTAGTAGTAGTAGTAGTAGTAGTAGTAGTAGTAGTAGTAGTAGTAGTAGTAGTAGTAGTAGTAGTAGTAGTAGTAGTAGTAGTAGTAGTAGTAGTAGGAGCAGGTCACGTATTCTTCCGGGCTCTATTTCATTTCATTTCATTTCAAATCATTTATTGCATCCCAATAGGCGTAATGACAAACAAAATCTCAGAAACAAAACAAGAATAATTGACAGGTCACGCCTGTAGAGGCAAAAGGTGGCCCCAAAGGGAAGACTTCCCGCTGGGCAGGGACACCTACTGGATCAAGTAGCACGGTCGGTGAGGCTGTCTTAACGTGGGCTGCCCAATTTCCTTCTAGAGAATGGTGAAGGCCAAAAGGTTGATTTGCGAGGAAGAGGGCATACACGTAATCATGAAACCAAGAGGGAAAAAGAAAGTAAGAAAAAAAACTGCTTAACTAATCTTAACTATCTTACTAATCTCAACTAACTAACTAAAGAGATGAAGAAAAGTAAACAAGAATAAAATCACTGGCAAGTAGAAATGGGAGTAGAATGGGAATAGAAGTGGAAGTGGCCCATGTGCACACACATGAACCCCACCGCACCACGACATCTCATACGTGCAAAAGTTAAAGTTCAATTGCGACAGAACACATTAGGAACGATTTCAAACGGGATTTAAATAAATGCACATTTGGAGAGAGGCGAATGTCGGGAGGAATCTACGCCCATAATTTAGGTCCGGAAAATTTAATGCTAAATACTCTTAAGTTCGTGTGGACTTTAATATTTCTGAGGGAGGTAGCATTCCTAGTATTGTGGGTGTGAATCTGTGAGCCGGTGTCCCGAGATATTCTATCCCCCCCTAAAGCGTATCCCCCGGATGGAATAAACCGGTTTAGAGTATCCGGTGAGATGAACCATTCTATCCCCCCCTCGTCATACGCATCACGATAGCCTCAACGAAATTCCAGTCAAAATCACCAAAAACAAGGTAAATTGATTTCAGGTCGACCTACAAACTAAAGATACGCAATTCAAAAATGTTATGTGTGCAATAAATCCAAACAGTACGACTGAATACACTTAGAAACCGCAAAAAATGCAAACTAAACCGAATACTCCATTTCGCTAAGGGGGATACGCATGTACGGGGGATACTCTATTTCGTGACACCGGCAGTAAAGTAATTCTGGAATGAAGCTGATAGACTGTCATGTTCAAACAGGTAGAGGAACTTTCCTATCTGTGAGGATCTAAGTTGCTTTATGTCTAGAAGGTTAAGTCTAGTAAAAATTGGACTAGTATGGGTGCCAGTGGGGACACCGGCGATCATTCTAACTGCTCTTTTTTGAAGGATTACTAATTTACTAAGTCTGGAGTCGTAAGTGGATGCCCAGATTAGATTACAATAACTTAAATACGGTAGGACTAAGGAATAGTAAAGGTTAAGTCTGATAGTCTCAGGAAGTAGGTAGGAGATTCTTTTTATGATGCCTATATTTTTCGCTATTTTTTTTAGCAATAAAATCAATGTGACCTTTCCAAGATAGGTGCCTATCAACAATTACACCAAGGAATTTGGCTGACTCGACTTGGGCTAAGGGGGTTCCCGCAATTTCCAGGGTGATGTCTATAGGTGTGATTTTCCTATGGGATTTGAAAATTATAAAATTGGTTTTGTCTACGTTAAGGGTGAGTCTATTTGCCGAGAACCAATAGTTTACAAGTTTTAATTCTGAGTTTATGGTATCCATTAGAGTTTGCCAAGACTGGTGAGCATAAAAAATATTGGTATCGTCGGCAAATAGGATAAAGTGAAGAGTTTTTGAAATCGTTGCTAGATCATTAATATACAAAAGAAATAGTAAAGGCCCGAGATTGGAGCCCTGTGGGACCCCATATGAGATTGAACGACTTTCTGAGAGTACTCCATTGCATAGCACTTATTGAGTACGGTTCGAGAAATAACTGTAGAACCAACTTAGAATTGGGCCTCTGAGTCCAAAATTTTCTAATTTTTTTTTAACAATATGGAATGGTCGACCGTATCGAAGGCCTTGGCTAAGTCGATGAAAATACCCACTGAATATTCGTTCGAATCAATAGCTTTGGTGAGTCCGTTTATGAGAGAGCAGTTAATGATTGCTGCTAGAGGAGTTGTGATTAAATATAAATATTGGGTGACAATGTAAGGGTCAATGTCATCCAGACCTCTAGTGTGGGTTGTTTTTAGTAACCCGCCTATTTTTTAGTATCTCCTCGGGGGAGGTCAAAGTCAGGCCCATTGAATTTAATCTCGGGGCGGAAGATATTGTTCAAAGGTGCCTGGAGAATCAAGGATTTTCCTTGACAAATTACAGGTTATGTTGACAAAATAGTTGTTAAAATTATTGGCAATTTTCCCTGGGTCGTCCACCAGGACTCCGTTTATTTTGAGTTTAATTTGAGTAATATTTTTGTCTTCTATTTGCATGGCAGTACGAAGTAATTTCCAAGTGGCTTTCAGGTCGTTGTGATGCTTATAGAATTCAGTCGTATAATAATTACGTTCAGCTTGCATTCTGATTGTTTTGAATTTATTCCTATATTTGGTGAAGGTGATTTTATTTTCAGGGGTAGGGGTTTTGAGATATTTAACATATAATGAATTTTTCTTTTTTACAGGCCTTTAGGATTTCTAACGACATCCAGGGTTTCTTGAAATTGCTCCTTCGAGTCGTTGTTACCGATACGATTGGAAAGGCTGCATTGTAGGCCTGGTAGAATTTATCGAAAAAAGATCATATGCCTCATTAGCATTATCGTGTTCACAGGCTTTTGTTATGGAGTCCCAGTTCTCTTCTTCTAACGCCGATTTAAATTTATTTAAGTTGCCTTCATTAACTAATCTGCTTTCCTTATGGTGGAGATTAAGTACCGGAATGGTATCAAGAGAGAATCGTGCATAGATTGGGAGGTGGTCTGAAATATCCGAAATTACAATGAAGGCCTCGACTAACCTAGACCAAACGTTGGTGAATATATTATCTATTAGAGTTCTAGTAGTCGAGGTGATCCCAGTAGGCTATAGTAGGTAGGTAGTGGTACGACGCAAGGCAATTGTGGAAAACATTAGTTTCGTTATGCTCATTGATTCTTAAGAGATCTATGTTAAAGTCCCCCAGTAAAATCACCTCTTTTGCACTCTTTTTTTTATTCCCGACAGTAATTCGTCGAATTCTTCGTTAAATTCCCTAAGTTTCTGTCCGGGTGGTCTATAAATTACTCCTACTATTGGTGAGCTAGTTTTTAGGGATATACGAACGAAAAGGCTCTCATATGTATTATGATTCTCAAGATTACCCTTTGAGCGAACTGATGAAATTTTAAGTTTTTGTTTATTAACAGACCCACACCACCTCCCCTTTCTGAAGCCCTAGATCTACCTAAATAGTTGAAACCCTTAACATGAATGGTGTATTCCGAGCCCGGGTCTAGCCAAGTTTCAGTCAGTCCAATAACTGAGGCCTGAGCCATATTAGCCAGCTCCCTAATATCAACGATTTTATGCACCATACTACGGCAGTTGATGTGCATTGCTGTAAATGTCCGATCCCTCTGGCGACTTCCCGATTGTAAGTGTTCAGCGAGGGTCTCTGGACTTATATAATTACTAGACCAGTTTGGGTTTCTAAAAAAGTTTTTGTCAGGGTCGGCATTTAAATCTTCAATTAAAGAATTAGTTTCACCATCATCGGGGAATACCTCAAGATCAGTTAGATCAGCGGTTCTCAACCTGTGGGTCGCGACTCCCACGGGGGTCGCCTTACGATTTTCCAGGGGTCGGCTGGAACCTTCAGATGTTTGGATTGCAAAACACTATCATATTTCTAGTTATAATTGAAATTATACTATTATTGGGTTGGCCTTCTGTAGCTGTGTTTTCTCCTTAAATCTGAAGTAATGTTTAAACTTTATATTAAGCAGCTGGCATTGAAATTTATTACTCTTAATTGTACAGTCATAGTACACTACACAGTAGGCTACACAATGAATATTAAACGTCAAGTAAACATTTCATTTATTAAATTTTACTTTTAGAATTTTCAAAACTATTACCAACAAAAATTACAAATTGTTTTAATTTGTTATGCATGATGCGTATGGATTATCAAATGGTGAGAAGTGAAATGCATCATAATCGTAGCAAAAATGCGATGAAGGGGGTAACCCAATCAATTTTATTGTTGGGGGTCGCCACAACTTTGGAAATATTATCAAGGGGTCGCAGCACTAAAAAGGTTGAGAATCGCTGAGCTAGATTATTAGCTGCCCGACTAGCACCTGTGAAGTCCGAAGCATCTGCTAGGGCGGCAGCGGCTGCCTCATCATTAACATTAAACATTAGTTCGCTATCACAGGTGGGGCAATTCGTTTGTAATCGTTCCTCGTCATTTGAGTCCAAGCTCGTTAGCGAGTAAGGTGAGGTTGCAGGTGGGGTGCACATGCCGCCACGCGGCTCTGGGTGAGGACCTCAATGGTTCTCTAACCAGAGATTGGCATTCGACCACTCCTTCGGTAACAGTTCAGGTCAATGCAGGGCAAGGGTCTTGGGTACAGAGGTTAATAATGAGGAGGACGAAAGAGGAAGAAAGAGTAATAGCAGAAATAATAAAAAAATCCGCAAAAGGACAATAGCTCACAACCTAGCAGGCGAGCGGTTAACACAAGAAACTAAGAGAGAGAAAATCTAAACAAGATCAAAGCCTAGTCAAAAAATCTAAACAAAATCAAAGCCTAGTCAAAAAAAGTCTAAACAAGATCAAAGCCTAGTCAAAAATCTAAACAAAATCAAGGCCTTGTCAAAAAATCTAAACAAAATCAAAGCCTAGTCAAAAAAAGTCTAAACAAGATCAAAGCCTAGTCAAAAAATATAGTACACTATAAAAGCCTTGTCAAGGTTAAAGACACATGAAACAGCAGTAACCTTACAGTCAAAATAAAAGAAGCATCACCTGAGGCGCAATATAAATTCTCAGAACGAATGAAGGATTCGTAATCGCTACTGAATGCATTGAGGAAGACTGCATGGTCGACTGCATGAAGATGGAAACTACGCTACTGGAATGGTTGTTGAAGTATAGGGTGCATTATGTTCTGTATTACAGAAAAATAGGGTGCACAAAAGATAACGGAGGGACAATGATGTAATAATTATTGACAACTGTATTATAATACCACTATGCATGTAATAAAAATTAAGGTGAGGTAATTCTTCTTTGTCTACACAGAGGGCCTCCGTGCGATCTTCGACCCGTGGCCTTATGGTTGTTCCGCGTAGGCCTACGCACTCTTCCACGGCCCAATCCAGGAACTTTGGAACAGTCTTCCCCAGACCCTCCGCCAAGAGCTTCTTGTCCTCTCTCCACTTCAGTTCCGTAGACGCTTGAAAACCTTTCTTTTTACCGGTTTTGGCAGTGATGCGGGTCGAGAGCGCCGCTGATTTGAGTGGCGCTATATAAAATGTTCAATTACAAATACAACTACATCAAGGCTTGTTCTTTGTAGCGGACAGGCCGGAGTGATTTTGGTGGAAGCATAACATGACAAAATGAAAACCGCAAGAAAACATTGATGGATCATCAAAGCAATCAATGAAATACAAATTTTGTAGTTCGTCATTGAAATGTTTACCCGGAAACGAAACTGTGTCTTACTCTAAGTGATGAACAGATAACGCCTTAACATTAATGTGGCAGCAATCAGGTGCATTTTTCCTCGGCCACAGTTGAGCCCTGACGTTATTACATTAATTGTTTTATCATTATCATTAATTATTATTATCATTATACTACTACTACTACTACTACTACTACTACTACTACTACTACTACTACTACTACTACTACTACTACTACTACTACTACTACTACTACTACTACTACTACTACTACGACCACTAACACTGCCACCATTAACACTACCACCACTAACACTAACACCACTAACACTACTAACATTAGCACCACCACCACCACCGCCACCACCACCACTACTACCTCTGATATCAACCATTTGCTTATTACCACTAGAACATTAACTTCGGTGATGACCTGGACCTACTATTGCTAACAGATATCTTCTCCTCAACAAGGAACTAAACGTCTACCATCGACACATTTAATTTTAAAGTCTCTTATCGGGTTACATCAGTAACCAGCGTTGGGTCACAAATTTATAGAGCTCCGTTATAGACCTTAATGCACATCTCTTGCCAAAGTTCAAACTGGAAAGCGATCCGACGAACTCTTAAATAGAGGAATGGCGCGCCACTGAAGTAGCTATCAAAGTCTGCCATGTAGATATGTAAGAATCAGTCAATAACCTAACTAGATCTTGAAGGCGCCCTATCAGTATCGCGCTTGAAATGCTACATTAGAAAGTTCGTATTGATGTATACCATCTCATAACAGCAGCTTCTAAATCCATGTTTAGTCTTTTGCACGTGATATAGATTCAGACTATAGTACCACCGTCGAAATCCTTGGTCTTCAAGCTGCTTAAGGGTCTTATATATGTTGAAAAGACTTGCAGTATCAGTGTGTCCAATGTGCAATTCTACCCCAAACTGCTTCACCTTCGACAGAGATCCGTCTGAGAGCATTTGGGGAAGTGAGGGCCATTCACTGCTTTCCACGTCCATCTTCAGGTAGTCAATGATTACCTGCAATTGCAAAGACAAAGCGATTGACTTTAAAAAACAACGTCTAATCGTTCAAGCATTGGATCTCTTTTTGAATTATTACTGTGATTATTACTGTGATTATTATTATTATTATTATTATTATTATTATTATTATTATTATTTATTATTATTATTTTTTTGCCGTCCGAGGAGTTACCCCCAACCTCTAAGAGATTAAGAAGGTGCAAGATTAAATTGGTTCACTGAGCCGCGTCCTCCCCCGTTTGTGCAAAAGTGCCGGTGAACGCAACAGCGTTATTATTATTATTATTATTATTATCATTATTATTATTATTATTATTATTATTATTATTATTATTATTATTATTATTATTATTATTATTATTATTATTATTATTATTATTATTATTATTATTATTATTATTATTATTATTATATTATTATTATTATTATTATTATTATTATAATTATTATTATTATTATTATTATTATCAGACAAAATTTCTGTGAGTAGTTCACAATTGTTGTTGTTGGTATTATTATTATTTTTTAACCCAAGGTATTTGTCATCCCTCAGGTGATCAAACCTTTATTACTATGATCATTATTATTATATTAATTTAGCTGTGAGTATTAAAGAGCACATTGAAAGGTTCTTAAACGTCGTTATGCAAAAGATCAGATTACAATAAAACTGCATTATACGGCTGAAGGTTTACTTGATATTTTCCTCCTTCCAAAGCTCATAAGTTCACTTAAAACTTAGACGATCCGACCATGATACTTAAAACCATACGACAGAGAATCGATGGCATTGAGCAGATACTTCGTGAAAGACTTCCTCAAAGGTCCTACACAGTAACCACCTCAGAGGGCTGTTAACACACACACACACACACACACACACACACACACGCGCGCGCACACACACACACACACACACACACACACACACACACACACACACACACACACACACACACACACACACACACACACACACACACACACACACACACACACACACACACACACACACACACACACACACACACACACACACACACACACCCACACACACACACACACACACACCTACACACACACACACACACACACACACACACACACACACACACACACACACACACATAATTATGCGCACATGCATACATAGACAACCGAAAAGCAATTTGAGAGGCAATATAAAGTTGAGAACGAAATGACACAAGCGACTGAGCAGAGAGCACAGACACAGGGAGAGCTCTAAAAGCATACCGTGCAGAGATGACCAGACAAAGATATTCAGATGAAAACGGCGCCAAAGAAGTCGTTGAATCAGGTTCGATTAGATAATTTCGCAGAAACTCTGGACTGGTTTGAAAGATAGTTTTAGCTATAAATACCAATGCATAAGCTGTCTGCACTGTGTGATAGTGGAAACGAACCAGGAAACTTACATCTGTGTCGTTCATAGATTCGATGATCGTTGAAAGGGTTTGCAGTTTCCACCCCTTACCACCGACACTGTTTTCTCCACCAATTCCAGTCTTATAAAACCAGACGTTAGTGCTTCGCTGGTGATCGTTCGCCGACATACTGGAATTCCAGAAAACCAATCCGATATTACCGCCTGTCTTAAAATGCTGTGTGAAACTAATGGAAGAGGTTAAGGCGTGGTCCGTTGTATTTCAAAACTTATAAAGCGCCTCTACCCACCAATCAGAGGCGCTCCTACTGCGAAAGTCCTCGGGAATAAAGGCAAGTTTTAAGATAGCGAAAAGCTGTGGCAGGACCACCAGACAGTACTGCAGCCCGTACCGAAGGAGGAAGCTGATTCCACAATGAAGGACCAATAAACAAACAAACAAAGGAACGAGACTGGGCCATGGCCGTTCTCACTCGGGGAACATATAAGTCGTCGATCAGAGGAACGAAGTCCATGGACTGTGACTGGTCGGAAAGGCTAGTAACACTGAACGATCTGTATGGGAGTGACCACAGGCAGAGATAAAAGGATCAATATAGAGGATATACGAGAAGAATAATCAGAAAGCATCAGAGATTGAGAGGTTCGTTAGAGGACAGAGGAGAGATACAGTCGGTGAAGAGTTGGCTTGATGTTGATTTAAAACAAAGTTTTGTATATTGTATATTAAAAGATTTAGCAGCAAAAAGAATGAATTGAAAGACGTCGGTCTGAGTACTACACCTTCACCAGAAAATTCTGTTAGTCATCTTTGAATCTTCTAAAACACTACTTATGGTGTCGATATCTTCAAAGCCCTGCAGAAAATCTGATCAGTGTAATTTACAACCGCTGTTGGAAACCCAATTTGCTCGCCTGGAAAGCTATACGAAATGCAGAAAATAACATGGTGACTCTTAGCTTTTGGATACTGCGATTCTGAGCACAAACGTTTAAAATCTTTTACTTAACCACAGAAGTACGCTACTTTATGAAGAGAGAGCCAGAACTCGTCAAAAATACCTTGGATCGAAACATCTAACAGTACAATTGAACTTGGCGGAAATCGCATCATCAAAACTGAAATCGTTGTTTATACTGAAAACAAATATAGACATCAAATAGTAGCCACAAATCGAGCATAGTCAATGTAAATAGTTAGCCTCAGACACATTCAGTGACGGTGACAGCGTATTCGAATGAAACAATACAAAACATTTGAAGGTAAAGAAAGACTGATGTAGTACTCGAAATTGATCGAATAATTTGAGACACTTTTAGGCAACTGCTTCCATGATCTCAAAGCAACGGGGACAGACAGACAGACAGACAGACAGACAGACAGACAGACAGACAGACAGGCAGGCAGGCAGACAGACAGACAGACAGACAGAAATACCGAGACAAAGACAGAGAGAGAGCGAGCGGTTGAAGCCTGGAAAGAGGGGGAAAGATGAGGGGCGTGGTGGCTCAGTGGTAAGTTCGGCGCCTTGTGACCGTAGGGTTGCAGGTTCGAATCCCACTCTAGCCGCTGCGTACGGACCTTGGGCAAGTCCTTCAATCGCAATTGCTCGTGGCGCTTCGGCGTGAAAATTCCGACACAGTAGTCGGGAGCGCCTCTGAGTAGTAGTTGACCTGCAGAGGCGCTATAGAAATATCCGGAATAAATAAATAAATAAATAAAGACGATGGGGTAGATTTGTATAGGACGAAACAGAGCAGTGACATATTGGCGATGGAAATTCGATGAGTGCAGCAATTTGTGGAAGAAGAAACTTTCGAGAAGAGTTAAGGAGTTTAAGGAAAACGAAAGGAGAAAGGGAAAATACTAGGGGTTTTTATAAATATAAGAGTAGAAGCTCGAAAAGTGAGAGACGGGAACTTGAAGGGAGATTAGAAAGAGGGAAAAGTATGGGAAGGGAAGATTGGGAGGATTATTGAAGAGGGAGGGGGTTAGGATTGTAAAGTAACTGGAAGGCAGAGGGAGAGGGAGAGCGACAGGAAGAAATTGAAAACAAACACGATTTTATAAATGTAACCGATGGAGCAGAAGAGGCAGAGGAAAGTGAGGAGATGCATCCAACAAATTGAGGCATGTGATTGTTGCGTGTCAGCTAGGCGCACACCGAGTAACCGATATAGCGTGATCAACTCGTGTGAAAGAAGCAAACAACCTAATGCCAGCGAATCATTGGTGTGACGTCATAGAAATTTCTAATAAAACAAGCGCACTTAATGCCTGCTGACTAATCAGCGTAGTGTTATGTTCACAATGTGCATATACGACATTTCACCGATGTTCACAACTGTATACTTGCCCAAATGAGTAAACGAGACACGGTAGTTTTGGACGGTAAGGCTCAGCAAGGCACATGTCCCAACCTCCGTCTAGAAGATTTCCAAACCGCGAGTTATTTTCGCAGGCAAAGTGACGTTTGGACAGAAATCTGTTTCAAACCAAAGTCTTTCTATTAAATTTTGACAAGATTTTCACCAGCGGGAAAATGGCCTCATTTAACTTATAAGGTCACTAACACTTGTTAACTTCAGGATTTGTGATAACAATAGGGACCATAAGCACCCTCATCAAACGAGATACGTGTATTGGTTACTTCAAAAAAATGTCCAACTGAAGCACTATACATGTACATACTAACTTAATAAAATCCCTCTGTCGGAAGCAATTCTTAAAGAACGCTGTTCAAGAGTTGAAGATGGGCAAAATGCTATGGTTTGTAAAATATTCGTCTATAATGGAATCCAACAATATGAACTGTTGAAAATCTAACACTTTTACTGACGCTGCCATTGGCATAGAAATCGAACACTTTCTGACGAAATGTTACTCTAACAACAGTCTGCCAGCAAAAGACCAATCTCTAATGACCTGCTGTTACAATCAAGCCCTTCCCTTTCCAATTCTCTACACGATTCGTGTCAATCAAGTTTCAAATATCAATCTTGGAAGCAGAGATGACGAAATGTTACTCTAACAACAGTATGCCACAATCTCTAATGATCTGCTGTTACAATCAAGTCCTTCCTTTTCCAATTCACTACACGACGATTCTTGTCAATCAATTTTCAAATATCAACCCTGGAATGCAGATCTATGAAAGAATAAGCAGTAGAAATCAATCGCTATGTCAACTGAGAAACCGGGGAAGGCGAGATTTGCGAAAATGGTAAATCAAGTTACTTGAAGAAATTTATGTTAGCGTCATCGTTGCTCATCTGTTCGTTGACTTCGATTGTGGAATGTCCGAGGAAGAATAGCACAGCCGTCGAAGGCAATTTGATGCTAGTGATGCTAGAATTTGAATTACGAAAAATAAATTCGACAGAAGATCTCTGAAACACAAAAAATGAACAAATGTAATTTTAAGTATGTAACAACCATGTTTATAACGTTTCTGAAGGGTTCCTAGTAACAGTCCTGATACATACGTACAAAGGCGAGAGAGGGTGGAAGCTGCCATTTTTTATGTTTTCGTGTTTTCATGGTTTCTTGCTTAACGTTTCGTTTGTTTTTATGATGTATGTACACCAGAGTGCGGTTATTCAACTGATATATTGAAAATATATTTACTTACTTACTTAAGTATATACATAGTACATGTTATAGAAAATTAGAAATGCCAGTAAGAGAACAATCTCTAATGATCTGCTGTTATGATCAAGCTCTTCTCTTCCTATTCACTGCACGATTCTTGTCAATTTTCAAATGTCAACCCTGGGATGCAGAGATGAAAGGAATCGTATAAGATATCAATCACCATGGCAACTGAGAAACGGAGGAAGGTGAAATGGTATACATAGTGCCTACATACACGCCACAACAAAGTTAGAAATATCGTCAGCGGCGTAGTTAGGATATTTTGCGCCCGGGGACGAACTATGAAATTGGTGCCCCTGCCTGTTTCGTTTATTTCACACTTGCTAAATACATCGAATGGCAATTTAAAGTTTAGGCCTACTTAAATAAAATATGAAAAATACGGATAGTATATGGTGCCCCATAGTGCTCAATGGGGCGCCAAAATCATACCTGAGAACTGGTTTGTAAGTTACGAGAATATAACTGGATATTTTTTGGGGGCGCCCAAATTAAATCTTATAAATTTATTTGGAATATATTGGTTAAAATTACACCAAAATTAAGATTCAAATTAATTATTTTAACCCTCATTTTGGCGCCCCCTTTTCTGGCGCCCGGATCATATGTCACCCTTTAAACCTCCTAGTTACGCCTCTGAATATCGTGCTCATTGTGGGACATCATTTAGATAACCAAGTAAAGCAGCTTTCCCTAAAGGAACTGAATAGCTAGAACGGAAGAGAAAAATACGCTAAAACGGAATATTCTAGTTCAGCTAATGATGTCCACGACTGCTTAGCCTTAGAAGCCCGGTTCAAAGTTCAAATATACGTTATTAAGCTTACTTAATGAGTTGAAGTTTCTTACGGTATACGAGAGTTTTAGTATTCATAGAAGTAGTCGCGATTACTTTGTCGCTGAAAATGTTGACACATTTTGATATAAATTCACCTTCAAAGTTACATATATATCCTCAATATGTTCTAACGATTGTGTATATAAAAGACTTATGAATTTAAAGAATAAAAATTCGATTTCGCAGTTGATTTGCGGATATAATTAGATTTGAGGTGAGTGAAAGCGCTCACAGGTGAGAATGAAAGTGTTTCCAAACCTTGTAAAGAAGAATAGCCATGAAACAAGCTGGACATAAAAGGAGCAGAATCCATTTCGCACCGGGACTCTGCATTTTCTCTCAAAGACTGAAACCTTTCGCACAGATCTGCGTTACATTTCGGTTGATGCTATCCACCTGAAAAGTTAGAGACATCGGTTAATCAGTAACTTAGATGTATTTAGGTGGAGCAAATCGCTTATAATATGTGCATATATGAATGCATGCATGTATTTATGGGTGTATGAATGCACTATGCAGGGCCTAACTAACGGTCTGGAATGCGCTTTTCGTTGAACTGTGTGTTTCGGAACTTTCCACAGAAAGCTTTAGGAAAAAATTTAAGACTTACCTGCTCATGTCATCTCACTAAGCCGAGCTACATTTGCGGCGTATTTAGTTATAGTTATTAGCTTGCGCTTAAATCTTCATATAATAATATTTAAAAAGAATTAAAAAATAATATGGATTTTAATATATAGGTAAATAGGAAGGTAATCAGATAGGTACGATGACCGTAAATATCTGCGGCCAAAATGACTTTACTTAAAATTGCGTCTCATTTAAGTTTCAATTGTAACAGTATTTGTAATTGTAAATTTATATAGTGTCATCTCAAGAGAAATTCATCAGGACAAGTGCAGAAGATGGTGCAATCACAATAAGACCTCTTGCTGGACCGTGGAAGTTCACAACAAACAGATCGCCTTGGGCAGCAGAGCGAAGACACCGGCTGCCAAGAGTGGAAGATTTCGGGACGGCTTCAGAGAAGCAATACTGCAGAGCAGGCGAATCCATTTTGAAAATCTGATAGCAAACCACATGAACTGGGCTTTATCAGGGTTGGGCCAGATGCGATTGGACGACAGCCGAGCAATAAGCACTTCCGATGTCTGAAGCACATTTCTCCAATAAGGAGATAATTGTAATCGTAGACTTAAAATTTCTAAAGCACCTCTTGAAAGCTAAGCGCAGGACACCAGCTTATTCACAAGCGCTGGTCTGTAGATAGCGAGACAGCCTCTACGAGCAGCAATGGACAGTCGTCATCAAACTGAGAAGCCGTAACCTCAGTCCTCAGAGTATATATTCTAATTTAAATCAGTATGTAAAGGATAGAGTACGCAGGGGTTAGAGTGGTTTGGGAACTGTGGGAACGGCGTTCCCACTGCTCTCTAAATTCTTTGCTTGCGTTTCCACTGCTCACGCATGCGTTCCAATGAAACTCTTCTTTGGCGTTCCCACTGCTCACCCAAACCACTTTAACCACTGAGAGTACGGGCGCTATAGATGGAACCACGAGGGAGACCGAATGGAACCACGGACCAGTAAGACCGCGTGGAACAAAATCGCATATTTAAGTACGTCCGGGAAGGAATTAGCTCAAACAAAATAGAGGACGACCCACCATACCGAACGAGTTTTCAAGACGCTCTAAGACAATGTCGTGGTCAACAGCGTCAAAGGTCTTACTTCAAAAAGGGTGAGGATGGTAACATACCCCGGTCAACAACCCCATAATATCAGCAACAGTGTTCGCTAGAACAGACTCTTTTGGAGTGAACCTTTCTAAACACTAACTGTTGGTTGGGCAAGAGTGAATTTGTTTCAAGAAAAGGCATAAGCTCCACCTACAGTCCTACATAGTTTTCATAACAATGAAAGCAGAAAAACTTCAGGTCTTATGAGTACCAACTTCAAGCTGAGATCTAGTAGCTATCTGGAATGAACAAGAGGCCATACGCGCTTTTTTAATGAAACCACGTAAACGTGGGTAGGTTCACATCAAGAACAATTCTCGTCTGCTTTGAAAACTGAACAGCTGAATCAAATAAACATCATTGACTCTCTTGATTGTTCAAATACCGTGGACATATTAGATTAGAAAGTTTAATTAATGAGACTTTCTAAGCCACAGTGTAGTAATAACACTGCTAACGAAGTTGATCAATCAACATCGGTAATTGACCAGGTTCACTTGCTATAAATTAATACTTATCAGAATGAAATTATCAGAATGAATGAATCAGTGAATAAACTAATTGAGCTGCTGTACAGGTATGAGAAGCAATGAAACTGCACAGGTGAAGTAATGTTTATTTAAAGCTAACCAAAAGTCAGGTATGAAGAGTCGTGTCGACGATAAAAGATTTTACATGAATCAATACAGGCCCACTTAACATACATTTACATTATAGATCTTGCAGCGTACTTGGACCCCACATAAATAATAATAATAATTTGTTCTTTAATTAAGCGCCTGCTAACGAACTGCGCTGTACAGTGAACATACATATAGTAGAGACGGCAGCCACGCAGGGCGCCTTACATACATGGATAAAGTAGAAGCACACGATAACAGTTTTATATGAGTCGAATATAACTGTTTTTAAGCGGCAGCTAAACGGCGCCAATCATGGCCTACTATTCATTTAACCACTGCCACCTAGCGAGTGGAAGGCTGAAAAACCTTACGGGGTCTACCGGGTTCGATCTTGGTACCTTCAGCTCTTCACGCCAGTGTGTTATCCATTACTCTACGGACCCCCTCCTGCATCTCTGTTAACCCCTCTGATGCGACACAACACTCGTCAATAAGCTGGTGTCTTGTGCTTACCTTGCAAGTAGTGCTCTAGAAATTTAAAGATTACTATTACGATTTCGAGCGTAAAACAAATAGCAGAATTTGAGACAGCAAGATTAGGACAATATCGTGAGCTGTGGACAACAAACACAATTAGGACAATGTCGTGAGTCGCTGGCAAGTGACATTAAGACAATATCAACTCCTGCTATTGCTATTGATAAAAATGGGGTGTATCACGGTAATTCGATTACTAAAAATAAAATAAAATATTTAGCACTTTATTAGACAATGTAAAGACGCCATTTAAGGTCTCCATGTACGGACCGTGCTAGTCCTAGATTCAAATCTCTGAAATAAGCCACCATCGGCATGCAAACCGGCTTCCTAACGATAATAAAGCATGGGACGTGAGCTCTAACCACTGTACCTAAGCGGGCCAGAAAAAGAAGCGGTGTCGCGCATATAAACTAGAACTACTGTAGGCTACAACAATGGCCTGTTGTTGGACACACTCTTGTCAAGGTCCAGCTGCAAAGCGACTCGCGATTTTTTATCTAATGGCAGACGATAGGCCTACCCATATTTTATCACGCTAATTTAAGAGCTTCAGCAAACTTTTAGGACCGATGATTTGATTTTGACTACACGTATTGTCGGTAATGTGTTTCGCACCTATACAGGAAAAATGTAACTGAAAGCTGGCCTGATCAATTTGTGGTTTGAAAGTTATTAACAACTAAGGAGTCATTTTCCTTAATGACAGGATGCATGGGATTGTACCGAATAATCAAAAAATCTTGCTTTACATTATTATTATTTATGAAGTATTAATTAGTAAGACAGATGTGAAATTGGATAAATAAAACGACACTTTAGTTATAATAATTTTGAGTTTTATCTGCAAAGCCTTGCAACAGACTACGTGTTGACATATGGGATGAAATGAAGAGCTACTTTGTTATAGTGATGTAAGAGACCGCCCAATATACGCCAATGGCCGCATCCAATCAGGAGATTGAGAACGGGAAGTTAAAAATAACGGTGGGAGTTCAACGAAAGAATTTGAAGTGGACGGACGCTAGTAATGTCGACTGCGGTTGACTTATTTAGTAGTAGTAGTACAACTCTACTACTACTACTACTACTACTACTACTACTACTACTACTACTACTACTACTACTACTACTACTACTACTACTACTACTACTACTACTACTACTACTACTACTACTACTACTACTACTACTACTACTACTACTACTACTACTACTACTACTACTACTACTACTACTACTACTACTACTACTACTACTACTACTAGTCTGAGCTATATTTTCATCGACCATCCAACTTCTAGTTTCAGTTTTAGTATGAATTGTTTTCATCGCTCATCCACGGCAATAATTTCGGCACTAAAACGATATATTTTCATCGCAATTCCAGCTTCTAGTTTGAGGATTATTATCACATTATAAATAATTACACAGTACGTCGACTCCCGGCCGATGCTGCAGTCAGAATATGTTACCGACTGCCATTTTGAAACTGAATCTCTTAACACGCCAATAAACCGGAACCCATCACCTCAAATATTTTTAAACGTTACAACATTGAGGACTACACGCCGATACACCGGAATCCATCACACAAAATATTTTTAAACGTTACAACAACATTGAGGACTTCATTAGAATTACCAATATTATTTTTAACGTTTATATCAGCTTAAATATATAATTCAAAAGCTCAGTTTCAAAATGGCGTTACCCCAAAAACAAGTCAACAGGCAGCGATGGGAGTCGACGTACTGCGCAATTATTTATACTGTGTTATTATTGAGCTTCTAGTTTCAGTAATTTTTTTTATCAATCATCCAACTTCTAGTTTGAGTCTTAATATAATAATATTTTTAATATTTTCGTTTAATATTTTCAAACTGACAATAACGCAGTATGATTACAAATCAGTGTGAACGGATGATCACAAGTTATTACAGGAGTCGAATTTAACTGTATACGGCAGCCATGCAAGGCGCCCATCACGTCATACATCTCATTTTTAACAACGCGCCATCTCGCCAATGAAAATAGGTTGAGTGGACCATTTTGGGAGGGTTGGTTGCGGGAAGCGTTCCCGGTACCGCTTGCTCTTCATGCCAGTGATGTTACCACTACTTTATGGACCCCCATGCAATGAAATAATTTTCCTACGCGGTAATTTTACAACCTAAACTACGGTTTAACCTTGAAATCTTACATTCGATATCGTACAGTCGAGGTGTAAACAATTTACGATGTGAACTGGAGAATAAAGGCAATCCAAAGGACTTGTGATATAGAAGAGGAACATTCATGTACAAGATTCTTCGGTATCTTGTATCTGCGAATTATAAACTACGGGTATCATAAAGATCACATCTGCATTTCAGACAATATCTTATAATAATTATGCAGAGTAAACAGTGTCGCATAGGTAAGACTAAGTAAAGGATATTTATTGAAGTTGTGACATTGTTTCAGTAAAATTTAATATATATTCATCAATATCTATAGAATATCTGATTCTTTAAGCATGTGTTACTCTATGTGGTGTGATATACATAGTCCTATTTACCAAGTTACGACTACGTTATATACTAAAATTGGGAGCCATCGTCGGGATATTTAAGATTTTGTTGCACTAACTTTGAAAGACAATTTAATTCAAACAATAGTCAGTCTTGAGATTTGGTGAAGTTGCAAATTTAAGACGATTAATTCATAGTTTGTTCGAAATTGCGTTGAATGCTTACCGCGAAAAGGAAACCTTTAGACAATGTGACGTCATTTAATAGGCTTGTATACGTAGCAGCACCTGGGACGAATACAGAGACAATTTATTGTATGGGAGATATTCAGACTGTCATTCTAGAATTAATAAATTCATTTAGCGCCAAGCTAGTGCTTCAAATTTGAAGGAGAGATACTTTGCTGGTTTATTTAGCGCTTTGGTTTTGCTAACAAACTAAACATGGCCTCTACCACAGAATAGATAAGGAATTTGACTTTGATAGAGAAGATTTACGAAAAGTTGTCAGTGAAAGACAAATCGAAATTCGGAAAGAACGAGCTAGAGAACGAGAAGGTGAGTGACTTACGGGAGATTGAAGAAGGAAGAGGTCGGCTGGAGAAGTAAGAGAGAAGAGACAAGCTGAAGAAAAGAAGAGACAGATGGAACTAGCGCTTAAAAAGCTTGACACTGGGGTCAGAATTAAGAAAATGTTTCTCTGATCTCTTTCTGAAATAACGCTGCGCTCGCTAATAACACAGTATAAATAATTGCACAGTACGTCGACTTCCATCGCTGCCTGTTGACTGGTTTTTGGGGTGACGCCATTTTGAAACTGAGCTTTTAAATTATAGATTTAAGCCGACATAAACGTTAAGAATAATATTGGTAATTCTAAAGAAGTCCTCAATGTTGCTGTAACGTTTACAAATATTTTATGTGATGGATTCCGGTGTATCGGCGTGTACTCCTCAATGTTGTTGTAACGTTTAATAATTATTTGATGTGACATACTGTGTAATTATTTATACTGTGCTAATAAGCTGATGCCCTGCGTTTAGCTTCAGAGTAATGCTTTATAAATTTGGAGTTTACGATTACAATTATATAGTCAGGCTCAAGCAAAGCCTCTGTTACCTGCGTCGTCTGTAATCCTGTGTGGATTCACAAACCACAAGAAATAGCCCGATAGACAGGGTTTCCGTTAGAGCCAAAAAAGAGGACTACTTACTTACTTCCTGACCTAAAATTTTTGACGTAACTCATTTCTAACGGCGATCACACCGGGCACATACGGTATGCGACATAATATCACAGTATAAATATTTAAGCTTACACAGTACGTCGACTCCCGGCTGATGCAGCAGTCAGAATGTGTGACCGATCGCCATTTTGAAAACGAGACGTTTACACGTCGATACCCCGGAATCCATCACATCAAATATTTTTAAACGTTAAAACAACAGTAAGGAATACACCCCGATACACCGGAATCCATCAAATAAAATGTTTTAAACGTTATAACAACATCGAGGACTTCATTAGAATTAACAATATTATTTTTAACGTTTATTTCAGCTCAAATCTATAATTCAAGAATGCATTTTCACAATGGCGTCACCCCAAAAACAAGTCAACAGGCAGCAATGCGAGTCGACGTAGCCTACTGTGTAATTATTTACACTGTGATAATATGAATACATAATCACACACTTTGTTTACAAAACCAATAGTAGGCCTAGTAAGCGTATTAGTACTAAACAAACAGAAAAATGTAATAATGTCAGTAATTAAATCACTGTAGGTCCTAACTGTAGTCTTTTATTTTACTCATACAACCATATGCTTAGTGTTTGGCGCATATACGTCCGACTATAAACAAAATGGAGTTAGGCAGCTCACCATTGGATTTTTAGTTACGCCTAGCCAGAAAATTTTGGACGTTTGGACATTTGTTACGAATGCCATTTGGGCGTTAACGGAAACACTGTTTATAGACAGATATTAACGAGTAATGAGAAACTTCGCTTAATAAATGCGTAATAATAATAACAATAAGAGCTTCAACTATCTTTAACAATACAATAATAAGATAAGCAGGCTAAAGCAGAAACGATATAATAAAACTAATAGCGATAGATTTAAAACTCATTAATGCCTAGGTTTCTACTGCAATGTATTTACAGCGAGTGTCTTGATGTGCCTGTTTTAAATATGTCCACACCTGTTGTTTACTATTTGAGTGTAAACCTAGTCACGCAAAGCTGTCAGCTTTCAGAATACCAACTCGCATCCATTATTAAGTGGTTTGTCATTGCTGAAACATAAATCAACTTAATAAAGCGAACAGATACGTGTCTACCCGCGTGTGAATTTAGTCTGAGCAGGCAAAAACGTTTTCATGGCTATCGACCTATAGCTACTATAATGGTTTTTTGAGCATCTGAAACGCAACATTCGCTGACCTTATTTTAACTAGTAATGCGACCATGGGCGGCGATCATGGGGGGGGGTCGAGGGGGACAAGACCCCACCTTCAACAGTTGGGGTGGGGGGACACGCCATTTATCGGATCCCCACATTTTGAAGAAACACCAAAAAGGTCATCAAATCGTGCGAAAAGAGTTTAACCTTTTTTTGACCAGATCAGTTCACGGCGATAAATTTTTTTACCTCTTTTTTGACCAGATCAGTTCAAAACACTTTTCTGACCAGATCAGCTCAAAAATGTCCCCCTCTCCGATCAAACAAGATCGCCGCCACTGATTGCGACTAATGGTTGCCGGCCCTCCGAGTGGATACAATAGGCCCGGGGCGCCCTCGAAGTGCACATGGACAAGGACGACGCTTACACACCTAGGGAGGGGCTCGGAATAGAGACGGCTATAGCTTCATGTCGTGGGAACGGCAACGCTCCAGAGAGGCGCAGACGACAGATGCTGATGATTAACTGGCCTAGTATTCACTGTGGATATGTCCAACATCTGCGGGCAGGATGGTGGAAATGACCGTTGGTTTAGATCCTACTTTATCATCTAGTTTTATTTTAATTTTATTGTAATTTTTCCTTTTCATATTCTCTTTCTTTCTAGGTAGTTTGTGCCTGTACTTGTCTTGTTTGTTTCTTGCACTTGTATAACCCGTTTGTTAGCCGCAGTGCGTTTGCAGGCGGATCATTAAAGCCCATACTTACTTACTATCACCGACAACGCAAACGGTTGATCCCTATTTGTAAATCGTTATATATGTAGGCTTATGTTCGTGATCACATACGTGAGAATTAGGTTCGGTTATTAATAGTCCAATTGATATTTTTTTATTATTTTCATTATTATTTTTTTTATTATTACGCCTATTATCATGGGAGCAATACTTACAAACACTAGGTCTAACACAATAATTTCCAATGTACGTGGCGTAACTGGGCAATAGGCTAAAGCGGGCCAAGTCCGCCCCGCCAGCTGCCAGGCAGGACAGGCCAGCTCACCGCTGCCGAGCTTACCCCGGAAGGCCAGGCAGGTAGGCAGGTCCAGCTGACCTATCGACGTTTGGACGAATGCCGGACATTTACCCCCTGAACATATTCCCCCCGGACATATCCCCCCGGACAGTTACCCCCGGACACTTCCCCCCGAATCTCAGTAGGTCATTCCCCCGGACAAATTTATGTATGTATGTATGTATGTATGTATGTATGTATGTATGTATGTATGTATGTATGTGTGCATATATGCATGCATGTATGTATGTATGTATGTATGTATGCATGCATGCATGCATGTATGCATGCATGTATGTATGTATGTATGTATGTATGTATGTATGTAGGTATGTATGTATGTACGTTCTGATCATTAAAACAGAAAGCTTTTTGTATGTTGCATTGAGGAGGGGGAAATGTCCTAGTAGAGCGGGAAAGTGTCTGGGGGGGGGTAACTGTCCGGGGAATATGTCCGAGGGGAATATGTCCAGGGGGTAAATGTCCATTCACCCCTTTGGACAATGGGTATGCACGCAAAGGGAGCCAAAGGGCTTGCAGAGAGAGAGAGAGAGAGAGAGAGAGAGAGAGAGAGAGAGAGAGAGAGAGAGAGAGAGAGAGAGAGAGAGAGAGAGAGAGAGAGAGAGAGAGAGAGAGAGAGAGAGAGAGAGAGACAGATACACGGGTCTCTCTGTCTCTCCTCTCTCTGTCTCTCTGTCTCTGTCTCTGTCTCTGTCTCTCTGTCTCTCTCTCTGTCTGTCTCTCTGTCTGTCTGTCTGTCTGTCTCTGTCTCTCTGTCTGTCTGTCTGTCTGTCTGTCTGTCTGTCTGTCTGTCTGTCTGTCTGTCTGTCTCTCTCTCTCTCTCTGTTGGACTCTCCTACCGAGGCCATATCATACATGTTCTTCGCTCTCTGCCTGAAAAGCTGACATTCACTTGCATGCTGTAGGTACTTTTGTGATATATGTTGTAAGTTTCAAACATTGGCATTTGTTTCAAGACTAGCTCGCTTCATAATTTTGCGCCTATAGTCACTTCACTCAGTTTTCTGCGGGTTTGCGCTTAGTAGTTTAAAGTGAACCATCAGGATACAATTTCTAATTATATTCAATTTTAATATCACAATTTAAAGCTAATATTATTTATTTAAGGAACGTGAATTGATTTTATAAATACCATATATTCTTCCTTTCATAGCAGTTTCATCCAATACGCGGATCGTAAAATCCGAAAGCGACTTGTAGAGAATTGACATGATAAATATCCAAAACGCCGTGTCATTTAGGTTTAGATGCCGGCTGCGCTGGACATTTGATATACTACAAACTCTTGGGAGTCCATAACAGCCGGAATGTAGGCTAGTTTGATGATGGATATGTTTAAGCCTGGCACCGGCGATTTGGGGAGAGCATCGGATGTCTTATATTGAGGATGACTTTGCTTGCCTGTTGTGTGTGTATACAGGACTCTGTTGCACTTTGGAACTTAGCCTACATCCTGAGACACTTTGCTTACATGGAGAGTGAGGGTCAATTCAGGGTCATGCCAATCTTCCATGTCCTGCCTATGTTGTCTGTCTCTCTACCCCTCCCTACTACATACGTAAAGATAGACAGAACAGCAATACTTTGGGAAGCACAGTTGAAAGTAGACCTAGCCGACTGAATAGTGATGGGCGTTGTTTATTGGGGTTACAAAAGTTGGGTACGGTAACCAAGTCCATTGGAAAACTTACGCCTATCACTATGGACATGGCTTTAGCTAAACCTCGGTCATGCCAGGCCCGTTCTGACAGCCCACCATAACAGGCGGATCTGGTCTGGAGGGGCGCCGTCATACAACCAAGAGGGGCGCGGGGGGGGGGGGCGAACCGCCCCCAGGCCTATAGCTAAATCCGCCACTGATGAAATGATGTAATATTGGTAACTGTATTATGGTACCACTATATATGCACGCTATAAAAATTAAGGTGAGATAATTCTTCATTGTCGACACGATTCCATCAAAGCTTGTTCGTTATACCAGACAGGACGGAGTGATTTTGGTGGCAGCATAACATGACAAAATGAAAACCGCAAGAAAACAATGATATGTACACTAGATCATCAATGCAATCAATCAAATACAAATTTTGTAGTTTATCATAGAAATGTTCACCCGGAAACGAAACTATGTCTTACTCTAAGTGATGAATAGCTGGTGGCCCAAGTGCCTCGTTCTGCTGTCTTAAAACCTCTTTCTATTCACTGGGTCTTTCGCACTGGGAGCGCCTCTTATTACCGAATACTGTAAGAGGCGCTTTATAAATGTTTAGATACAATACAATACAATACAATACAATACAATAGATAACGCCTTAACATTAATGTGGCTGCAATAAGGTGCATTTTTTCTTCGGCCACACTTGAGCTATGGAGTTATTATATAAAATGTTTAAACATTATCATTTTTAATACTTATTATCATTATTATACTACTACTACTACTACTACTACTACTACTACAACTACTACTACTACTACTACTACTACTACTACTACTACTACTACTACTACTACTACTACTACTACTACTACTACTACTACTACTACTACTACTACTACTACTACTACTACTACTAACACTGCCACCATTAACACTACCACCACTAACACTAACACCACTAACACTAACATCACTAACATTAGCACCACCACCACCACCGCCACCACCACCACCACTTCTACATCTGATATCAACCATTTGCTTATTACCACTAGAATATTAACTTCGGTGATGACCTGGACCTACTATTGCTAACAGATATCTTCTCCTCAACAAGGAACTAAAAGTCTACCATCGACACATTTAATTTTAAAGTCTCTTATCGGATTACATCAGTTACCAGCGTCGGGTCACACATTTATAGAGCTCCGTTATAGACCTTAATGCACATCTCTTGCCAAAGTTCAAACTGGAAAGGAATCCGATGAAAATTTAATAAAAGAGTGACGCGCCACTGAAGTAGCTATCAAAGTCTGCCATGTAGATATGTAAGAATCAGTCAATAACCTAACTAGATCTTGAAGGCGCCCTATCAGTATCGCGCTTGAAATGCTACTTTAGAAAGTTCGTATTGATGTATACCATCTCATAACAGCAGCTTCTGAATCCATGTTTAGTCTTTTGCACGTGATATAGATTCAGAGTATAGTACCACCGTCGAAATCCTTGGTCTTCAAGCTGCTTAAGGGTCTTATATATGTTGAAAAGAGTTACAGTATCAGTTTTTCCAATGTGCAATTCTACCCCAAATTGCTTCACCTTCGACAGAGATCCATCTGAGAGCATTTGGGGAAGTGAGGGCCATTCACTGCTTTCCACGTCCATCTTCAGGTAGTCAATGATCCTCTGTTTTAAAAAGCAACGCATTATCTTTCAAGCATTAGATCTCTTTTTGAATTTATTATTATAATTATTATTATTGTTATTTTTTATATTATTATTATTATTATTATTATTATTATTATTATTATTATTATTATTATTATTATTATTATTATTATTATTATTATTATTATTATTATTATTATTATTATTATTATTATTATTATTATTATCATTGTTATCATTGTTATTTTTATCATTATTCTTATCAATATTATCATCATTATTAATTATTAATTATTATCATTATTATTAATTACTAACATTACTTTTTATGCCCGAGGTATCAATGATCCCTCAGGATTTGGAAAAAAATTATTGTTATTTAGGAGCAGAGATAGTGTCTGGAGGGTCCGGTCTCGTCTTCGGGGGAAAGCGCGGGAAAGGTGCCTTTAAATGCAACCAAATTATAGCGTTGGATGCTGATGGACAAACGTTGGAAAATTATTATTATCATGATCATGATCATCATGATCATGGTGATGATCAACAACATTACTATTATTACTATCATCATTATTATTATATCAATTTAACTGTAAGTATTCTTATGACATAGCTAACAGCACTTTGAAAGGTTCTTAAGGTTCTTTTCATAACCCCTCCCCCTGTTGCACCTCATACATTCTGTGGATCCCCTCCCCAGGCGTACGTACAACTAAGCTTCTCTAACCCCCCATTCGCAAAAGTTAATTAGATAAAGTCATCTACAAAAAAATTAATTTTACCATAGGCTACTAATATTTGTTGTTAAACATCATATTTGCTAGCTAAAATTTTGTGAACTGTTATTAAGAAATAAAATACTAACAACACTAACACTTACATTTTTAAAAGTTTCAATACTACGTAAAATTGATAAAGCAGGAATATAGTCAGTGATTTGGTTTTTAGTTCCGATTAGAAATTTATTTGCTTACGTACACAATTTGTCGAGACCCTTCGCCATATGCACCCGTACGTGAAATCGCCTAAATCCGATCACCCCACCCCTCATTGCGTACGTAATATATGGACAGCCCCTAACCATGGCTATGCAAAATTTGACAAAAAATTAAACTGAAATATACGGCTGTGGGCTTTATTTGATACGTTTCTCCTTCCAAAGTTCATAAGTTCACTTAAGACTCAAGAACATCTGACTACGAGACTTAAAACCATATATACGACAGAGAATCGATAGCGTTGAGCAAATAGTTCGTGAAGGACCTCCTCAAGGGTCCTACACAGCAACCGCCTCAGAGGGCTTCTAACACACATTACACAGACAAGCGAAAAGCAATTTGAGAGGCAAGTTTAAAGTTGAGAACGAAATGACACAAGCGACTGAGCAGAGCGCACAGACACAAGGAGAGAGCTCCAAAAAGCAGACCGTCCAGAGATGACCAGACAAAGATAATCAGATGAAAACGGTGCCAAAGAAGTCGTTGAATCAGGTTCGATAAGATAATTTGGCAGAAATACTGGACTTGTTTTAAAGATAGCTTGATATGTAGATATAAATATCAATGCCTAAGCTGTCAATCAATCAATTTTGTTTATTCCCAAAAGTAAGCTGACAAGATCGCAACTTGTAACATAGTACAACTATTAGTCTGCACTGTGATAGTGGAAACGAACGAGGAATCTTACATCTGTGTCGTTCATAGATTTGATGATCGTTGAAAGGGTTTGCAGTTTCCACCCCTTACCATTGGCACTGTTTTCTCCACCAATTCCAGTCTTATAAAACCAGACGTTAGTGCTTCGCTGATGATCGTTCGCCGACATACTGGAATTCCAGAAAAATCAATCTGATATTACCGCCTGTCTTAAAATGCTGTGTGCAACTAACGAAAGAGGTTAAGGCGTGGTCAATGCACCGTGACTGGTCGGAAAAGGCTAGTAATGCGGAACGGTGTGTACAGAGGCGTAGCGACCGCCCTCCGTACCCTCCGACCGGAGGGGGCCCCGCAAGGAAGGGGGCCCCTAAAAGTGGCAAAAAATAACCGTGAACGGCGTGAAGTCATTATGATACTGTTTGATACATCACATAATGCTATTAGCGACGTCATCAGTTGTCTGTCGGTCATTTCGATTTTTCAATACGGAAATGGAATACATGTAGGCCTACACTGTAGGCGTAGGCCAATGCATACATAATATGAATCATATTGTATATTACCGCATTCCAGTTTCCGCATTGGAAGGGGCCCCGGACGTATGTTCGGAGGGGACCACGTTCTTTGTTGCTACGGCTCTGGGTGTGTATGGGAGTGACAGCAGATAGACATAAAAGGATCGGTACAGCATATATACGAGAGGAATAGTCAGAAAGCATCAGGGATTGATTTTCGTCAGAGGACAGACTAGAGATACAGTCGGTGAAGAGTTGGTTTTATGTTAATTTAAGACAAAGTTTTGTGCATTGTATATTCAATCAATCCGATTTATTAAAATACACGAACAATGCATTTGACAGGCAGATTTTTCAACATTGGTGTATATAATGGGATGCCCCTAAGGGAGGAGACCCGCTAGATGGGGCACCCCGAATTCACTGGCAGAACGGATGTCGAGTACATGAAGCATCAATGCTTATACTAAACTTAACTAGTAAAATAAATTTTAAACTATATCAAGATGTCAGTTCCAGGTAACTTAACTGGCAAAATAAATTTTAAACTATATCAAGATGTCAGTTCCAAGTAACAGCGAATTATGTACACAGCAAGCTGAAAGATTTGGTGCAGCCCAGTATATATATACATACATATACACATATATATATATATACATATATATACATACATATATATATCAGTGTTAGCACAATGTAAACAGCGTTTGACAATGATTAGGCCTATCCCTAGTTGTGGTTGTATTTGTGGTGAGTAATGACGGCAGTGTACCCGATGATTGATTGTGAGGTATGATCAGGCGGAGGCACAGGGTGATTATTGGTAATGAATAAGGTGGGCCTTTAACAGTGTCTTGAACCTGCTAGTGGGCTGGGCGGAAGTAATTCCAATTGGCAAGGCGTTCCATAGCCTTGGGCCCAAACATTTGATGGAAAACCATTTAGCATTTACGCGAGCATATTCTGGGCGGTAATTAGATGCGTTGCGTGTGCAGTGTTGGTGAATCGAGGT
Organism: Allolobophora icterica; assembly: GCA_963556255.1. Lineage (NCBI taxonomy): Eukaryota > Metazoa > Annelida > Clitellata > Crassiclitellata > Lumbricidae > Allolobophora > Allolobophora icterica. Next base: position 49,402,017 of record OY744610.1, read on the forward strand.
GCCCATCTTAAAGTAAGAGGCCATAGAAGGGGGTAGGAGTATTAAAAGGTATAGCAGTAAAAAGAATGAATTGAAAGACGACAGTCTGAGTATTACACCAGAAAATTATGTCAGCCATCTTTGAATCTTCTTAAACACTACTTATGGTGTCGATATCTTGAAAGCACTCCAGAAAATCTCACCCGTGTAATTCACAACCGTTGTTGAAACCCATTTTACTCGCCTGGGAAGCTATACGAAAAGCAGAAAATTATATGGTGACTCTTAGCTTTGGGATACTGCGATTCTGAGCACAAGCGTTTAAAATCTTTTACTTAACCACAGAAGTACGCTACTTTATTAAGAGAGAGCCAGAACTCGTCAAAAATACCTTGGATCGAAACATCTCACAGTACAATTGAACTTGGCGGAAATCGCATCATCAAAACTGAAATCGTTGTTAATACTGAAAACAAATATAGAAATCAAATAATAACCACAAATCGAGCATAATCTATGTAAATAGTTAGCCTTAGAGACGCGGACATTCAGTAACGGTGACGGCGTATTCGAATGAGACGACACTAAACATTTTAAGGTAAAGAAAGACTGATGTAGAACTCGAAATTGATCGAATAATTTGAGAAACTTTTAGGCAACTGCTTCCATAATCTCAAGGCAACGGGGACAGACAGACAGACAGACAGGCAGGCAGGCAGGCAGGCAGACAGACAGACACAGAGACAAAGACAGAGAGAGCGAGCGGTTAAAGCCTGGAAAGAGGGGGGGGAGAAGACGATGGGGTAGATTTGTATAGGACGAAACAGAGTGCAGTGACATATTGGCGATGGAAATTCGATGAGTGCAGCAAGAGTGAAAGAAGAAACTTTCGAGAAGAGTTAAGGAGTTTAAGGAAAAAGAAAGGAAGAAAGGGAAAATAATAAGGGTTTTATGAATGTAAGAGTAGAAGCGGGAAAAATTAGAGACGGTAACTTGAAGGGAGATTAGAAAGAGGGGAAGGTATGAGAAGGGAAGATTGGGAGGATTATTGAAGAGGGAGGGGGTTAGGATTGAAAAGTAACTGGAAGGCAGAGGGAGAGGGAGAGCGACAGGAAGAAACTGAAAACAAAAACAATTTTATAAATGTAACCGATGGAACAGAAGAGGCAGAGGAAAGTGAGGAGATGCATCCAACAAACTGAGGCATGTCATTGCTGCGTGTCACCTAGGCGCACACCGAGTAACCGATATAGCGTGATCAACCTGTGCGAAATAAGCAAACAACCTATTGCCAGCGAATCATTGGTGTTACGTCATAGAAATTTCTAATAAAACAAGCGCACTTAATGCCTGCTGACTAATCAGCGTAGTATTATGTTCACAATGTGCATATGACATTTCACCGATGTTCACAAAGTCTGTATACTTGCCCAAATGAGTAAACGAGACACGGTAGTTTTGGACGGTAAGGCTCAGCAAGGCACATGTCCCAACCTCCGTCTAGAAGATTTCCAAACCGCAAGTTATTTTCGCAGGCAAAGTGACGTTTGGACAGAAATCTGTTTCAAATCAAGGAAAGTTTTTCTATTTGACAAGATTTTCACCAGCGGGAAAATGGCCTCATTTCACTTATCTGGGTCATTGACTTAAAACTTGTTAACTTCAGGATGTGTGATAAGACTATAAGCGCCCTCATCAAACGAGATACGTGTATTGGTTACGTCCAACTAAAGCACTATATATACATGCACATACTAACTTCACAAGATCCCTGTGTCAGAAGCAATTCTTAAAGAACGCTGTTCAAGAGTTGAAGATGGGCCAAGTGCTATGGTTTGCAAAATATTCGTCTATAATAGAATCTAACAATATGAACTGTTGAAATCGAACACTTTCTGACGAAATGTTACTCTAACAACAGTTTGCCAGCAAAAGACCAATCTCTAATGACCTGCTGTTACAATCAAGCCCTTCCCTTTCCAATTCTCTACACGATTCGTGTCAATCAATTTTCAGATATCAATCTTGGAAGCAGAGATGACGAAATGTTACTCTAACAACAGTATGCCACAATCTCTAATGATCTGCTGTTACAATCAAGTCCTTCCTTTTCCAATTCACTACACGACGATTCTTGTCAATCAATTTTCAAATATCAACCCTGGAATGCAGACCTATGAGCCACCACGGGGCGTGGTGGCTCAGTGGTAAGTTCGGCGCCTTGTGACCGGAGGGTTGCAGGTTCGAATCCCACTCTAGCCGCTGCGTACGGACCTTGGGCAAGTCCTTCACTCGCAATTGCTCGTGGCGCTTCGGCGTGAAAATTCCGGCACAGTACGAAATGCTGTAGTCGGGAGCGCCTCTGAGTAGAAGTTGACTTCGAGAGGCGCTATAGAAATATCCGGAATAAATGAAAGAATATAAGCAGTAGAAATCAATCGCTATGCCAAATGAGAAACCGGGGAAGGCGAGATTTGCGAAAATGGTAAATAAAGTTACTTGAAGAAATTTATGTTAGCGTCATCGTTGCTCATCTGTCCGTTGACTTCGATTGTGGAATGTCCGAAGAAGACTAGCTCAGCCGTCGCCTGCAATTTGATGCTAGTGATGGTAGAATTTGAGTTGCGAAAAATAAATTCGATAGAAGGTCTCTGAAACACAAAAAATGAACAAATGTAATTGTAAGTATGTAACAATCATGTTTATAACGTTTTTGAAGGGTTCCTAATAACAGTCCTGACTCCTGATACATACGTACAAAGGCTAGAGGGGACGGAAGCTCCCATTTTTTATGTTTTCGTGTTTTCATGTTATCTTGCTTTACGTTTCGTTTGTTTTTATGATGTATGCACACCAGAGTGTGGCCATGCAACTGATATATGTTAAAAATATACTTACTTACTCACTTACTTAAATATATACATACATGTTATAGAAAATTAGAATGCAAGTAAGAGAACAATCTCTAATGATCTGCTGTTATGATCAAGCTCTTCTCTTCCTATTCACTGCACGATTCTTGTCAATTTTCAAATGTCAACCCTGAGATGCAGAGATGAAAGGAATCGTATAAGAAATCAATCACCATGCAACTGAGAAACGGAGGAAGGCGAGATGTGTGAAAATGGTATGCATACATACATGTTACAATAAAATTAGAAATATTATCAGCGGCGTAGCTAGGATATTTTGCGCCCGGCGAGAACTATGAAATTGGTGCCCCTCCCTCTTTGTTTATTTCACATTTTCTAAATACATAGTGTGGCAATTTAAATTTTAATAAAATAAAATATGAAAAATACGGATAGTAAATGGTGTCGCTTAGTGCTCAATGGGGCGCCAAAATCATACCTCACAACTGGTTTGTAAGTAGTGAGGATATAACTGGATATTTTTGGGACGCTAAAATTAAATCTTATAAATTTATCTGGAATATATTGGTTAACATTGGATCAAAAGTAAGAGTCAAATTAATTATTTGAACCCTCATTTTGGCGCCTGGGGAGTCGGGGACAAGTCCGCTCTGCACCCCTAAGCTACGCCTCTGAATATCGTGCTCATCGTGTGACACCTTTTAGATAACCAATTAAAGCAGCTTTCCCTAAAGGAACTGAATAACTAGAAAGGAAGAGATAAATACCCTAAAACGGAACATTCTAGTTCAGCTAATGAAATCCGCGACTGTGTAGCATTAGAAGTTCGGTTCAAAGTTCAAATTATACGTTGTTGCTTAGTGAGCTGAAGTTTCTTACGGTATACGAGAGTTTTAGTATTCGATAGAAGTAGTCGCCATTACTTAATTTGTCGCTGAAAATGTTGACACATTTTGATTTAAGTTGACCTTCAAAGTCACATATATCCTCAATATGTTCTATACAAAATCTAACGATTGTGTATAATATAACCATTTATGAATTTAAAGAATAAAAAATTCGATTTCGCAGTTGATAAGATTTGAGGTGAGTGAAAGCGCTCACAGACGAGAATGAAACTGTTTCCAAACCTTATAAAGAAGAAGTATAGCCATGAAACAAGCTGGACATAAAAGGAGCAGAACCCATTTCGCACCGGGACTCTGCATTTTCTCTCAAAGACTGAAACCTTTCGCATAGATCTGCGTTACATTTCGGTTGATGCTATCCACCTGAAAAGTTAGACACATCGGTTAATCAACACAAATAACTTAGACGTATTTAGGCACAGGACATCGCTTATAATATGTGTATGTATGAATGCATGCATGTATTTATGGATGTATTGCACTATGCAGGCCTAACTAACGGTCTGGAATGCGCTGCTTGTTGAACTGTGTGTTTCGGAACTTTCCATCGTAAGCTTTAGGAAGAAATTTAAGACTTACCTGCTCATGTCATCTCACTAAGCCGAGCTACTACTAGCGCATTGACGGCGTATTTAGCATACCCTGAAATTAGCCTGCGCTTTATAAATCTTCATATGATAATTATATTGATTTAATATATAGGTAAGTAGGAAGGTAATCAGGAAGGTACGATAACCGTAAATATCCGCGGCCAAAATTACTTTTACTTAAAATTGCGTCTCATTTAAGTTTCAATTGTAACTGTATTTGTAATCGTAAATTTATATAGTGCCATCTCAAGAGAAATTCATCAGTACAAGTACAGAAGATGTAGCAAACACAATGAGACCTCTATGCTGGACCGTGGAAGTTCACAACAAACAGGTCGCCTTATGCAGCAGAGCGAAGACACCGGCTGCCAAGAGTGGAAGATTTCGGGACGGCCTCAGGGAAGCAATACTGCAGAGCAGACGAATCCATTTTGAAAATCAGATATCAAGCCAGATGGGTTGGGCCAGATGCGATTGGACGATAGCCGAGCAACAAGCACTTCCGATGTCTGAAGCACATTTCTCCAATAAAGAGATAATTGTAATCGTAAACTTAAAATTTCTAAAGCATCTCTTGAAAGCTAAGCGCAGGACACCAGCTTATTCACAAGCACTGGCCTCTAGCCAGATAGCCTCTATGTGCAGCAATGGACAGTCGTCGCATACTGATAAGCCATAACCTCAGAGTATAGCATATTCTAGTTTAAATCGGCGTGCACTACTCTAGAGTACGGGCGATATAGATGAGTTTTTATTCCACTTGGTCGTAGGGCCTACTGGTCCGTGGACCCACTTGGTCTCCCTCGTGGTTCACGAGGGAGACCAAGTGGGTCCACGGACCAGTAGGCCCTACGACCAAGTGGAATAAAAACTCATATTTAAATACGTCCGGGAAGGAATTAACTTAAACAAAATAGAGGACGACCCACCACACCGAACGACTTTTCAAGACGCTCTAAGACAATGTTGTAGTCAACAGCGTCAAAGGCCTTACTTCAAGAAGGGTGAGGATGGTAATATACCATGGTCAACAACCCCCATAATATCAGCAACAGTGTTCGCTAGAACAGACTCTTTGGAGTCTGTTCTAGCGAACACTAAACACTGACTGTTGGTGGGCAAGAGGGAATTTGTCTGAAGAAATTGCATAAGCTGCATCTGCATAGTTTTCATGACAATAACAGCATAGAAGCTTCAGGTCGTATGAACACCACCTTCATACTGAGATCTAGTAGGCCTAGCTATTTAAAATTAACAAGAGGCCATGCGCGCTTTAATAATGAAACCACTTAAACGTGTGTAGGTCCACAGTCAAGAACAATTCTCGTCTGCTTTGAAAACTGAACAACTAACATCATCAGGCCCACATTGGGAGGGGGTGCTAAGGGTGCTGAAGCACCCGGGCCCGTAGCGTAGGTGGCTCGCGTTTTCGGAAAATTTTTATTGTACTTGTAATTGGGCCCCGCGGTGATGGCTCTACAGATAATCACAGCACCCGGGCCCGCACTAGCCTTAATGCGGCCATGAACATCATTGACACTCTTGACTGTTCAAAATACCGTGGACATATTAGATTAGAAAGTTTAATTTATGAGAATTGTTAAAGCCACAGTCTAGTAAAACACTGCATGCTAACGAATTGACCTATCAACTTGCCATAAATTAATAATTATCACAATGAAATTATCAGAATGAATGAACGAATGAATGAACTAATTGAGCTGCTGTACAGGTATGAGAAGCAAATGAAACTGCACAGGTGAAGTAACGTTTACTAAAAAGATAACCAAAAGTCAGGTATGAGGAATCGTGTCGACGATAACAGATTTTGCATGTATCAATACAGGCCTGCTTAACATACATTTACATTATAGATCACCAACCCTCGTATCGAGGACGGTTAAAAAAAAAGAGAGAGAGAGAGAGACAGAGAGACAGAGAGACAGAGAGACAGAGAGAGACAGAGAGAGACAGAGAGAGACAGAGAGAGACAGAGAGAGACAGAAAGAGACAGAGAGAGACAGAGAGAGAGAGCGTACTTGGACCCCACATGCATCGCCGTCAACCCCTCTGATACGACGCAACACTCGTCAATAAAAGCTGGTGTAAGTAAGTAAGTAAGTAAGTAAGTAAGTAAGTATATTCTTTATTAAACGCTAGCAAACGTACAGCGCTCTACATACAATTTTGCACACAGAGGAAAGAAAAATATAACAGTAATAATGACGTTAAATGATAAATGAAATAATAGCAACAGAGCCTAACTGTACAGAATCCTGCCCAGGAAACCACGTCGGGTAGGCCTAAGGGAGTCAAATCTAGGGAGAACCAGATTATGGGAACGAGGGCGCAAATCATACCCGGTCTTTAGAACGGGAGGTAGGTCATGGAGGAGGTAACTAGGGTTTTTGAGAATGTTATTAAAGAGATCACGATCAGCTTTTTTGCAGAGTTCCTCAAAAGTAGGAAAAGAAGGAGGGGTACCCAAGACGAACCAACAATGGTGTGCTGAGCTTGTAAGTAGTGCTTTAGAAATTCAATATTACTATTACGATTTCGAGCGTAAAACAAATAGCAGAATTTGAGACAAGTAAGATTAGGACAATATCATGAGATGTGGACAACAAATAAAATTAGGACAATGTCGTGAGTCGCGGGCAAGTAACATTAAGACAATATCAACTCCTGCTATTGCAACGATAAAAAAAATAGGGTGTATCACGGTAATTCGATTACTAAAAATCAAATACAATATTTAGCACTTTATTAGACAATGTAAAGACGCCATTTAAGGTCTCCATGCACGGATCGTGCTAGTCCTAGATTCAAATCTCTGAAATAAAGCACCATCAGTAGGCTATGCAAACTGGAATCCTAACGAACATAAAGCATGAGACGTCAGCTCTAACCACTTCTCTAAGCGGGCCAGATAAAGAACTACTGTCGGTTGCAACAATGGTTTATTGTTGGACACACTCATGTCAAGGTCCAGCTGCAAAGCGACTCACGATTTCTTATCTATTGGCACACGATATACCGGTACCGATATTTTATCACGCTAATTTAAGAGCTTAAGCAAACTTTTAGGACCAATGATTTGATTTTGACTACACGTATTGTCGGTTAATGATGGTTTGCACCTAGGCCTATACAGGAAAAATATAACTGAAAGCTGGCCTGATCAATTTGTGGTTTGAAAGTTATTAACAACGGAGTCATTTTCCTGAAAATGACAGTATGCATGGGATTGTAGCGAATTATCAAAATATCTTGTTTAATATTATTATTATTTATGAAGTATTAATTAGCAAGACAGATGTGACACTGTAAAAAAAATAAAACGACACTTTAGTCATAATAATTTAGAGTTTTACCTGTAAGGCCTTGCAATAGACTACGTGTTGTCGTACGGTAGGAAGTGAAGAGCTACTTTGTTATAGTGATGCAAGACACCGCCCAATATACATGTAAGACAATGGCCGCATCCAATCAGAAGATTGAGAACGGGAAGTTAAAAATAACGGTGGGAGTTCAACGAAAGAACTTGAAGTGGACGGACGCTAGTAATGTCGGCTGCGGTTGACTTAATAGTAGTAGTAGTAGTAGTAGTAGTAGTAGTAGTAGTAGTAGTAGTTGTTGTAGTAGTAGTAGTTGTAGTAGTAGTAGTAGTAGTAGTAGTAGTAGTAGTAGTAGTAGTAGTAGTAGTAGTAGTAGTAGTAGTAATAGTAGTAGTAGTAGTAGTAGTAGTAGTAGTAGTAGTAGTAGTAGTAGTAGTAGTAGTAGTAGTAGTAGTAGTAGTAGTAGTTGTAGTAGTAGTAATAGTAGTAGTAGTAGTAGTAGTAGTAGTAGTAGTAATAGTAGTAGTAGTAGTAGTAGTAGTAGTAGTAGTAGTAGTAGTAGTAGTAGTAGTAGTAGTAGTAGTAGTAGTAGTAGTAGTAGAGTAGTAGTAGTAGTAATAATAATAATAATAATAATAATAATAATAATAATAATAATAATGGTTATTATTATTATTATTATTATTATTATAATAATAATAATAATAATAATAATAATAATAATAATAATAATAATAATAATAATAATAATAATAATAATAATAATAATAATAATAATAATCTTCGTTTATTAATTCAAACTTCGTTAAAGAATATTGGAAATATAGCTTTGTTTCTGTCCATTTAACTCGACCTTGAAGTTAAATCGTTTTTCAGGTGAACAATTATCGATCACGATCGGTCGAAAGCGATTAGAGAAACACAGTTCTGCGTATTCTGCGCGATCTCGAATGATTAAAACTAATCAGGGTTTTACAAATCGAAACGAAAGAACATTTGTTTGGATTATAAAGTCGGTACAGATTCATCTTATTCTAAGACATGTAGAAATCAATTAAACCTTAAGTTAGGTTGGTAAATTATTATGCACTTGCATTGAAACTCTATAATACAAAAAAATAATAGCCTAATCATCGTTCATCCAACTTCCGGTTTCAGTTATATATGTTCATCGATCATCCAGCATCTAGTTTGAGCTATATTTTCATCGACCATCCAACTTCTAGTTTCAGTTTTAGTATGAACTGTTTTCGTCGCTCATCCACGGCAATAATTTCGGCACTAAAACGATATATTTTCATCGCAATTCCAGCTTCTAGTTTGAGGTTTATCATTGAGCTTCAAGTTTCAGTAATATTTTCTATCAATCACCCAACTTCTAGTTTGAGTCTTGCTATGAAATAATTTTCCTACGCGGTAATTTACAACCTAAACTACGGTTTAACCTTGAAATCTTACATTCGATATTGTACAGTCGAGGTGTAAACAATTTACGATGTGAACTGGAGAATAAAGGCAACCCAAAGGATTTGTGATACAGAAGAGGAGCATGCATGTACAAGATCCTTCGGTATCTTGTATCTGAGAATTACAAACTACGGCTATCATGAAAGATCACACCTGCATTCCAGACAATATCTTATAATAATTATGCAGAGTAAACAGTGTTGCTTAGGTAATACTAAGTAGGATATTTATTGAAGTTGTGACATTGTTTCTGTAAAATTTAATATATATTCATCAATATCTATGGAATATCTGATTCTTTCAGCATGTGTTACTCTATGTGGTGTGATTATCATAGTCCTATTTACCAAGTTACGACCACGGTTTGTATTTCTACCACCGTGGTTACGACGAACTTGAAAAATAAACTAAAATTGGGAGCCATCGTCGGGATGTTTAGGATTTTTTGCACTAACTTTGAAAGGTAATTTAATTAAAACAATAGTCAGTTTTGAGATTTGGTGAAGTTGTAAATTTAAGACGATTAAATCATAGTTTGTTCGAAATTACGTTGAATGCTTACCACGAAAAGGAAACCTTTAAACAATGTGACGTCATTTGATAGGCTTGTATACGCAGCACCTGGGACGAATACAGAGACAGTTTATTGTATGGAGATATTCAGACTGTCTTTCTAGAATTAATAGATTCATTTAGCGCCAAGCTATGCTTCAAATTTGAAGGAGAGATACTTTGCTGGTTTATTTAGCGCTTTGTTTTGCTAACAAACTGAACATGGCCTCTACCACAGAATAGATAAAGGGATTTGGCTTTGGGAGAGAAGATTTACGAAATGTTGTCAGTGAAAGACAAATCCAAATTCGGAAAGATCTAGAGAACGAGAAGAAGGAGAGTGACTTAGGCCTACTGGAGATTGAAGAAGGGAAGAGGCCGGCTGAAGAAGTAGACTAAGAGAGAAGAGACAAGCTGAAGAAAAGAAGAGACAGATGGAACTAGCGCTAAAAGAGCTTGACACAGTACTGAGGAAATGTTTCTCTGATCTCTTTCCATAATATAGCCTATAGGTTGTTGTCTCTTTCTGACATAACGTTGCGATCGCTAATAAGCTGATGCCCTGCGTTTAGCTTCCGAGTAATGCTCTATAAATTTGGAGTTACGATTACAATATTATTACACAGTCAGGCTCAAGCAAAGCCTCGAGATCTGTTACCTGCGTCGTCTGTCATCCTGTTTGGATTCACAAACCACAAAAATATCCCTATAGACAGGGTTTCCGTTAGAGCCCAAAAAGAGGACGTACTTACTTCTTGACCTAGAATTTTGGACGTAGCTCATGATCACTTCTAACGGCGATCACACCTGGTTATACGGTATACGACATAATATGAATACATAATCACACACTTTTTTTTACAAAAACAACAGTAGGCCTACTAAGCTTATTAGTACTAAACAAACAGAAAATGTAATAATGTCAGTCATTAAATCACTGTAGGGCCTAACTTTAGTCTTTCATTTTACCGATACAACCCTATGCTTAGTGCTCGGCGCGAATACGTCTGACGATAAACAAAATAAACCTATGCAACTCACCATTGGAATTTTAGTTACGCCTAGCCAGAAAATTATGGAGGTTTTGAACATTTGTTACGGACGTAAAAACTGCCATTTGGGCGTTAACGGAAACACTGTTTTTAGACAGATAGGCTATTAACGAGCAATTAGAAACTTCGCTTAATAAATGCATAATAATAATAACAATAAGAGCTTCCACTATCTTTAACAATAGGGGCCTACAATAATAAGATAAGCAGGCTAAAGCAGCGACGACATAATAAAACTAATAACGATAGATTTAAAATTAATTAATGCCTATAGGTTTCTAATGCAATGTATTCACAGCGCCTGTCTTGATGTGCCTGTTTTAAATATTATATGTCCACACCTGTTGTTTACTATTTAAATGTAAACCTAGTCACGCAAAGCTGTCAGCTTTCAGAATACCGACTCGCATCCATTGTGAAGTGGTCTGTCATTGCGAAACATAAATCAACTTAATAAAGCGAACAGAATCTGATATACTACTCGCGTGTGAATTTAGTCTGAGCAGGCTAAAACTTTTTCATGGCTGTCGACCTACTATAGGCCTAATAGGCCTAATGGCTTTTTAAGCATCTCAATCGCAACATTCTCTGACCTTATTTTGTCTAGTATTGCGACCAATGATTACCCCCTCCCCGAGTGGATACAAGAGGCCCCGGGGCGCCCTCGCAATGCACCTGGACAAGACGACGGAAGCCGATCTGCTCCCGCTTACACACCTAGGGAGGGGCTCGGAATAGAGACGGCTCTAGCTTCATGTCGTGGGAACGTCAACACTCCAGAGAGGCGCAGACCACAGATGCTGATGATTAACTAGCCTAGTATTTATTCACTGTGGATATGTCCAATATCTGCGGGCAGGAAGGCGGAAATGACCGTTGGTTTAGATACCAGTTTATCATCTGCCATCGACAACGTAAACGGTAGATCCCTATTTGTAAATCGTTATAAATGTAGACCTATGTTCGTGACATACGTAAGAATTAGGCGCGGTTATTATTATTGATATCACTATTATTTTCATTATTATTATTATTATTATTATTATTATTATTATTATTATTATTATTATTATTATTATTATTATTACGCCTATTATCATGGGAGCACTTACAAACACTAGATCTAACAACATAATTTCCAATGTGCGTCGCGTAACTGGGCAATAGGCTAAAGCGGGTGAAGTCCGGTCCGCCCCGCCAGCTGCCAGGCAGGCCAGGCCAGGCCAGCTTCCCGCTGCCGGGCTTCCCCGGCAGGCCAAGAGGCTAGCAGAGAGAGACACACGGCTCCCTCCCTCCCCCTCTCTCTCCCTCTCCAATGGTAGGCCCTCCCTCCATCCATCCCTGCCTGACGTCATCGAAACAATTATTGCAATGATAACAATTTAGCTTACTGATACTGATGCTTTTATTGATCCTCAAAGAAACATATGACAGTATAATTAAATAGCCACTATAGTGTGAAAGGTTTGAGGTAATAAGGTGTAGATGGAGACGATAAGGCTATACCAAACAGAAGGTGGGTCAATATATGAGGCTCTAAAAGGACCAGGGTCCCGCTAGGAAAGGCCCCTATATACCAAGTAGATGATGTGATGGCCATACCAAATCACAGATCAAACAAGCTTATTACAAGTAAGCCAGTGAATTAGCCTACTTGATATTCCTATTAATCATTGCAAATTAACTAGCTATCAAAATAACAAAATAATGTCACGAAAAAGAGAAAGAGAATAAAAAATAAATAAATGGATAGGGGGTCGCAGCATACTGTCACAGAGTGCCCTGACTGGTATGTAGGTATGATCGTAGGTTTTTCTTAAAAATATAATAACTAGAGATATGTCGTAGTTCAGAGGGAAGGCTATTCCATAATTTAGGACCTAAAGAGGTAATTGAAAATTTACGTAAGTTAGTGCGTGCAAATTCAATCTGATAAGCGTTGGATTTGTTCCGGGTGCAGTGGGAGTGAGAGTCACAGGTACGTGTAAAATAGTTAGTAAATGCGTTAGGTAATGAGTTGAAGTTATAGCGATGCGTGAAATCACAATTCCTGGCCTGCTGTTCAGTGGTCTGTCCTAGCTGCGTAGTGGTGCGTATCAGCAGGTGAGCTAATATTGTGATTTTCACGGGTTACAGCTAGTAGGCCTATAACCGAATATGTTCGTAATCTAGTCTGGGCTGCCAATTACAAAAATGTTCCAACAAACTATTTGATTTGATTTATAGTTGTATGCATGTATGCAGGATCGAGGAATCACTTTATCGGTGTAACCTGATAACTGCCTAGTTCCAAAATTTAACTATATTATAAAAAAATGCAGGTCTGTTTGTGCAATTCTGCGCGTGTTAATCGCAAGAAAAACGCTGCGCAAAGATGTCGTTGTGCGCAACAATAAATGCAAAACTTAGGCCTACCTGAGTCAATATTTAGCGTCTTTATTTGCTTTGTCTGTCGGACAACAACGGGTCAACACGACAACTTCTAATGTTCATCGCATTTCAAGCCAACAAACCTAGCACGGGTTCAAGCAACAGTCGAAGTTGAAGTGAGCAGCAACAACGAGCAACAAACAACCCTGCTTCATAGACTTAAAATGGCAGCGGCGCAGGCCGTTCATTGTTCAGCCAGAGGCCCAGTATCTGAATAGAAATTGCGAGAGCCGAAAGCTCTTAGGGACATAATGACGAAAGGGTGGGCGAGGTCTCCCAGTACAGTCCGGGGAAACCCTGAAACCCATCTCATTTTTAACCCTTTGGAAGTGAGGTGAAACATTGTAACGTTTGTGGTGAGGTGGGGTTTGATATACTCCAATGCACTGTTTTACTTGCAAGTCGCGATATCAACTACGTAACATTAATTGTGAGCTAGACTATAATATTATAACTAATTATCAACAAAACTGGCGATTATCACGAAACAAAAACTGTTTTCGATCATTATTGAAGTGCCAGCAGGTGAACTAATAGCCATGCAATATCTACTTAGCACGTGCATTTTTCAGTACTCATTCAAACATTACCAAACGCACGAATAATACCCGTAATAATGCATCAATTTTGCATCAATGCAAGATTACATGCTGCAATATCTTATATTATCGCCCATTTCATTTTTCGGCACTGCGCCGTAACTTTTTTAATTCGATAATATCAAAATATATACGAAAATTTATTATTTATTTTTATTTAAATTTAAAAATTTAAAAATTGTGCTTTCAATAGTTCCTGATATTGTCTTAAAGTGTTCATATTTCACATTTACGAAGGTAGACAAAAATAATCCAAGCTGGTTCCACGTTTTTTGTAGAAAACGCAACCTGGAATAGCTATGGGGTGTGTCATACCCCACCTCACCTCCAACGGGTTAAGCAATTGGTATGAAATACGAGCGCATTTTTACTGCTCGGTAGTACTATTTAACTAGTACAGTTGACGCCGCTTAAGTGCATAGCCTCGGGACTGCCTTGAACCTATGCACGTAACCGACTTATGCACATAAGAGAAGCTTAAACGAACTGTGTTAAAGTGGCTAGATGCATGGGCGGCGATCCTGGGGAGTCGATAGAAACAAGACCTCCACCTTCTTTAGCAGTGGGGAACACACTATAGAGTTGTCACCCACCCCTCCAAATTTTGAAGAAACACCAAAAAAGGTCAACAAAAATATTTTCACCTTTTTTTGACCAGACCAGTTCAAAAGTGACCCGTGTCCCCCCCACCTGTCAGACAATATCGCCGCCAGTGGCTAGATGTACTGGATAATTGTTTAATAAGAGAGATGGAGCCTACGTAATGTCTTCACTAACCATTCAGTTACAGTAAATCTCATTTTCCAGCCGTTTAGGCATCTCGAATTCGCTCAACGTCTTACAGAAGCGCCCGGCTATTATAATTTTAACGTTTTACTAACTTGAACGAGGGCCATGCAAGCTACAGGACCAGCCCGTGTGAATGACAGACACTATAGAGGATGTTTATGATACGGTGTGCACACTCCGGAATGTCGACCGGTAACAATATTAGGTGACTTGCTGATACGGACCACTGTGCAACTAGGACAGACCACTGAACAGCAGGCCAGGAATCGTTGGCTGTACACGGGCGAACTGTCTTTGCGGCCATCATGTTCTAGTTTAGCTGCCTGTGCAATAGAGCGACGTTGATATACACAGAGCAATGCATAACGGGTCTGTACATAGTCGGCTATGCATATATATATATATCCGAATTATGTACATATGCGATATGCACGGTTCTAGGACTTTTCGCCCCCGGAAGATTCGCCCCCGACATTTCGCCCCCCGAAGTTTCGCCCCCGTCGATCCAGCTTCTAGTCTTAGTTACATTTTCATCATAGATCCCGCGTCTAGTCTTCTAGTTGCATTTTCATCGCTAATCCAGCTTCTAGTCTTAGTTACATTTTCATAATAGATCCCGGAGGCGAAACTTCCGGGGGGGGGCGAATCTTCCCGGGGGCGAAATGTCGGGGGCGAATCTTCCGGGGGCGATTCTTCCGGGGACGAAATTTCCGTATCCCGATATGCACATACCCGGAGTTGTCTTCCATTGAAATACCCTAGATTAAAACGGGACCAGCCAGCTTCTATGCACATAAGCGAGTTATGCACTTATCCGTTATGCATTTAAGTGTAGTCGACTGTGGTTGAAAAGCTCAGCATGACTTCTCTAACGTTTAAAGATCTACTAAGCCCCCTAGTCGCGGTTTAATGGTGGAATGGCACAGAGAACAAAGGCGCGATGCCTCTTGTAACAATAGGGTATCTTGGGTGTTAGTGGAAGCCAATGCAAGGCCAAAATCAAACATACCAGAGATCGATCACGTGAAACTGTCTAGAAAATATTCTTCATTATATCATACGTGTATCCAGTGTTTTAGCCGTCAAGAAAGAGCTGGTATACGAATGCAGGTCAAAATTCAACGTTGTTTATATATGTTGCAAACGAACAATTGATGACTCGTGAGATAATTATTTTAGTTTCCTGACCACACATTTTTTTCAGTTACTTAGCTGAGGGTGTTAGAAGAAGAGCTAGGGAGTTAAATTCCTTCCAAACCGGGCAACTAAAGCACTGTTTGTTTCAATCACCATAGCTATTAAAGTCACCGTCCGGATGGACTGGATCAAATATCGCAGTAATGGTCTTGACCTTCTGGGTTCGGACTTCAACGTCCCCACGCCACTGCATGATCGAGACTGTAAAGATGTGAAAACATGACATTGCAAATGTCAATAGGGTCTACACCAAGTCCTGTTTACGACATAGCAAGCCAAAGTCCACAATGCAGATTCATGGCACAATAAGCAAGAAGAAGAAGAGGAAGAAGAAGAGAAGGAGGAGGAGGAGGAGGAGGAGGAGGGGAGGAGAAGGAGTAGGAGCAGGAGCAAGAACAGAAGGGAGGAGGATGGAGGAGGAGAAGGAGGAGGAGGAGGAGGAGGAGGAGGAGAAGGAGGAGAAGTAGGAGGAGGAGGAGGAGGAGAAGGAGGAGAAGGAGGAGGAGGAGGAGAAGTAGGAGGAGGAGGAGGAGGAGGAGGAGGAGAAGGAGGAGGAGGAGGAGGAGGAGAAGGAGGAGGAGGAGGGGAGGAGGAGTAGGAGGAGGAGTAGGAGCAGGAGCAAGAACAGAAGGGAGGAGGAGGGAGGAGGAGAAGGAGGAGGAGGAGAAAAAGGAGGAGGACGACGACGACGACGACGAGAAGGAGAAGGAGGAGGAGAGGACGACGAGGAGAAGGGAGGAGGAGAAGACGAAGGAGGAGGAGGAGGAGGAGGAGAAGAAGAAGAAGAAGAAGAAGAAGAAGAAGAAGAAGAAGAAGAAGAAGAAGAAGAAGAAGAAGAAGAAGAGTTCCTTAAGCTATCCTGAAGCGGCATGGGTATGAAGTGCTAGCGACTTTATTTTCTTAGCCTCGGCATATGAGAGCGGGTGGCCAATCCTCTCCTTCGCTGTCTCGTCTTCCCACCAACAGTGTACGATCGGTGTGCTCATTAAGCTGAGTTTACTAGGGCGCACACGGAGCAGAAATCTTGAACCAAAATTCTGCCCAAGCGAGGATTTGAACCCACGACCTCTCGATTGATATTCCAGCACGATAACCACTGCACTATCGAGAACCAGATATAAACAAGTAGAGAAATATAGTTCAATCTCTATTTCTACCGTCCCCTGCCAGACACTCCTACTCACTAGATCACTCTCTCATATAGCCTATCTGATAACATTATGTAGAACTTCATTTGACCTGGAAATCTGCAGTAAAACGCTTATCAAGAAAATAATGTAGGGAAATTATTATCTCGAATCCGCCACCGCTTTCCGAAAAACATACAAACTGTTACTCTTCAGTATAACCATATAATTGCAAATTGGCTACGAAGTGTGCGGTGTAGAATTTGCGGATGATATATGCTTGAGATGAACTGTACGTCTCTACGGTGCCTCTAGTTTTGTGTTCTCAAGCCCATCTGGGCGTAACGTGTCGACCTATTTGGCCAAATATGCATGACTACGCATCTCTGGCAGATTTTATATTTATGCGTGTCGTAGTTGTCGAAAAATTTCTCTTTAGTAGCTAAGACAGTTAAATTGTGTATGTGGATACGTTGATCTTCGTCCACGGTTTAATTTATTTCTTTTGTTTATGCATGTATTGATGCGTGCCTAGTTTGTGTCTTGGTCACCAGAATATCTGTTTTCCTTGTTTCAGGTTCTCTAGGGCTCTACATGCATAGTATGTTCCCAACCACAATCTCTTAGGTTATCCACAGTAACATGGACTGACACTTCTTCATTTATAAGCTTTCTTGAGTCACTCACGAACTGAAGGTCTGTTCGATCTTTATTTATGCCGCACCAAGTGACTAAACCACTCAGAAATATCAACTGCGCGCTCTGCAGCAAACAGTCAAACTGTACTTGGACTGGTAAGTAGGCCTAACGTTGCAGGTATTAGAATGATATCGTGCGTAGTCTCAGTCATTTATCTTGCACAATGCACACTTAATTGAGACAAGTCAACTGCACACTCCAGACGGTCAGTTGCACACGTTGTGCCTGAAACACAGGGAGTATAAATTATATACCAAATACCATCATGGGCGTCCGGAGAGGACAAGGGGGCCATTTCCATCTGGATCTTGCGCATATTTTACAAAATTAAATCTTTCGATCATTATGAGTATTGCAACAGTCCCAACACGAGTTTTTAAATGCGAAAAACACTTAATTATTTAGGTAAATCCCTTGACCATTGTTTAATTTTAAAGCTGTAATATGTTCATACATAGCTAATCCGTGCAAAAACGTCATGCCCCCCCCCCAGAAAAACTCTTTCCCCATACAAAAGTTCCTGAAGACTCCCATGAATAGGGCCTACCATCCTTAAAAACACGCGAAATCCAAATTAAACTTGAGAATAACTCATAAACGCACGCTAAGACATGTATAGCCTACAAGTCCGGAAACGAATACGAAATAAGTCTCTGAAATTGATTTATAGAATACAAGATTAATTAAAATTAATCAACGTGCTCCTTTGTACAGAACACAGCTGATTTTTGCTACTGGTACCTGTTTAAGTCTGCAAGTATTAAGGCACTACGGTAGATCGGCAGCCAGACGAATAGATTGGCAAAAAACCAGACATGCAGACCATACATAAGACCACAGGTGGCATGCAGCAAGGACACCGCAAGGTTTGACAGAACTGATGGATATGTTCATATTATTGTCTGTTATGAAGGCTGAACCATCCGACCTTTAGGCTATACGTAGACGAATGTTTTTTCATGTTTTTATTGTCATTGTTTTTCTTACTGCTTATTCGGCTTATAATTCTCTCCAGAATTCGTGCTTTGTGTTCGAGCCACATTGCACAAAATTATGATCAAGAGACTTATACGATTGCGACAGCATAGACGAAAAAACTCTAATCTGCCCGAGACGAACGATCGTAGCGTCTGCTCAGTAATAGACATCGTTGTAAAAAAAATTTTGGGGGGGGCAAAATTTTGTGGGGGTGGCAAATTTTTGTAGGGGAGCAACTTGACGTTTTGCTTAGAATGAAGACTGAACACAATCATGACAACTTTAAAAATAAATAGTAGTCAAGGACTTGCCTAAATAGGCCCCTAATTAAGAGTTTTTTGCATTGAAAATCGTGTTGGGACTGGGGCGCAATTTTATGGGGGGATGAAAATTTTTGTAGGGGAGCAAATAGACATTTTTGCTTAGAATGAAGACTGAACACATGACAACTTTAAAAATAAATAATGGTCAAGGACTTACCTAAATAGGCCCCTAATTAAGAGTTTTTTTGCATTGAAAATCGTGTTGGGACTGTTGTAATAATCATAATTATCAAGATTTTATTTTTCTTAAATATTTTCAACATCCAGGGCGGCAAATGCCCCATTGCCCCCCACCGACGTCCATGCTTCTAAGCCGTCAGTCTTCTGCTCTTTGAAGTTTCTCACGAGAGTGAGACGCACGTGAAGCTCAGATTAGAATGAGACGCATAAAAACTTTAACAGACTGCCCCGTAAGTCGTGGTCTTTAAAATACTACATACAATTCTACCTGGATTCATGCGTGTCCGCCTATAGTTCTCCTGTAATCACATTCTCTACGCCCTACAGTCTGTACGGTGTGCTTTAGTTGCCGGGGAGGGGGGGGGTCGAGTGCAACATATATCAACAACATTAGACTTTGATTTGCGTTCGTGTGATGTTCAATCACCTGTTGGAAAACCATGAGTCAGTCAGTCTACATAGCTCGATCGTTCTCATTATTTTTCATATCATAAATTATTTCAAGCGTTTGTTCTCGATTCTGTTCACGGCTACTGGCTTTGTTCGTGCAGCCCGGCTCACCCATAGCTGTGTAAGGTGTGTGCGTGTGTTTGAGTTCCTACGGTCCTCTTTCTGTAGACTGTATGTGTCCTTGTTTTGTCTCTCTATACGTGGTTGGTGTACTGAATAATTGGTACTTATTGTTGTATCTCATTATAGCTTCGTCGTCTCTCCTCTATAGGGTCAGTGGGTAAAACTGTCGCTGGAACTGATAGTCTTTCGATGTAACTATACACTCAAGCAGAGGCGTCTACACCATAGAAACCTTGGAGCAAATGCTCCATCCAAAATATAGGGGAGAAGATCTGTCATTGAGCCACCATTTTAGGGGGGAAAGGAAGGGGAAGGGGAAGAAGAGGGGGTAGAGGAAGTTGCTCCAATGACTTAGGGGGGATAGACGCCTCTGCACTCAAGTCATATGTGGATTTATGGCATATTTCTGCCTAGCTTTACCATACGATTCTCAAGTAGGCCTTCTGTACTATTTTCTATAGCGTCTAGATGGCCTTGCCCCAAAACCTTGACATGAAACAAAACCCTCTCATTCTTTCCATGTGGTTGTCCTCTAAATTATCTTAGGCCATAGGCACTGCTTTAGTTGTCGGCCCCCCACGTGTTTCGTGTGCAACATATTAACATTAGATTTTGAACTGCGTCCGTGTAATGTCATAATCCGTTAAATTTTCGACCCCCAGCTTTTCTGACAACTAAAACACTGGCCGAATGCCTATAAGCAAGTTATTCAACCCTTTTCCTACCCGCAGTTAGAAAGCAACATAGCCCGCACAACATTAATAAATACCGCCTACCGTTACGGTAGGCGGTATTTAATCGGCGGCCTGAGATACAATCTTTCTAACGCAGTCAGCTTTCAACTGTTTTTCTTAGGCCAAATACAGTGCCGTATATCTAGGTATAAGTTAAAAGCAGTCTTGTTGTCAAGACCTTAAACCTCAAGACCAAGACTAAGACCAAGACTTTGAACCTCAAGACCAAGACCAAGACCAAGACTTTGAACCTCAAGACCAAGACCAAGACTCAGACTTTGAACCTCAAGACCAAGACCAAGACCAAGACTTTGAACCTCAAGACCAAGACCAAGACCGAGACCAAGACCCAAAAATCACTTCATATCCAGACTGCATTTCCTTACTAAAAAACTGTCAAGTCGGAATACTCGCTATTTTAATGAAAATATGAGTCTTTTATTATTCAAGCAAAACAACTTTAAATGCAGACTGCAGAGAATTCGGAATTCGTATTAACAAAAGTTCTTCATGTGAAATGTTATTACAAATGCCTATTGCATCTTATAAAAACCAATTCGTTCAGAATTTTCTGACCAAGACGTGACATGTGGGCCCTCATAAAAATTCTGCCATGTCTGAAATCACTGGCACACACAGCAGCTTATCAAGCACTGGATGTAAATGTACAAATCACGAGTCTGTTTTGAAATCATTTCATGGTAAATAACCGGAAGTCAAAATAATTTTCGAAAACAACAGTAAAGCCTCATTCATACCGTGTAAATACTAGAGCAATTGTATTATTAATTATTGGATAAATTTCTATAATTCTTACGTTTTGTTAATTGACTGTTCATATTGACAAAAGTCTTGGTCTTGGTCTTGGAAAACCAAGACCAAGACTTTGAACCTCAAGACCAAGACCAAGACCAAGACTTTTGGTACCAAGACCAAGACCAAGACTTTAAAAACGAACTCGAGTGCACTCGAGACCAAGACCTTGGTCTTGGTCTTGAGGACAACAAGACTGGCTAAAAGAGCTACAGCTTAAGGTCTCACAATCTGCAGAGGCCTAAAAAATGAAGAATTTTTAGAGGGCTTTTACATTTTATATGTAGTCTATATATAATTATATATATATAGACCATATATAGGCCTATAGAACCTTCCTAAACGGCTTGTGTAGCTAGTTCCATCTCGCCTGAGTGAATGCATTGATTTGAAAAAAGATTTTTAAGGCATGATTTCAAGTTTTGTGAGACCTTCTGGTGTAATTTTTTTAACAAGGGGCCTCCAAGCTTTATATAGCTTAGGGCCTCGCCAAGTCTAAATCCGGCACTAGCTATATGTGCGTGTGTGTGTGTGCGTGCGTGCGTGCGTGCGTGCGTGCGTGCGTGTGTGTGTGTGTGTGTGTGTGTGTGTGTGTGTGTGTGCAGTTATTAATTATGTGGGAAGCCAATTGAGCCTGTCTAAAAAAATCGATAGCTTCTTCTGGCATCCTGGTGGCGAGCGGGGCTTAATCTTCGCGGGATTTAGCCTGCCTACTCCTCTACAGCTAATGGGAGTCGTATATCATGTTTCTGCTTATGTTTATATTCGTTTATTAAGAACAACAGGCAAAACGCTGTAGCTGTACATGAAAAATAAAACTGAGTAAGTAATAGCCTAGTATATGAGTTGGCAAATAACATACGAGAAATAAAGTTTCGTGAGTCTTTATCAGGGAGGTTAAAGTTATGAGGTCATGTCATCCAAAGATAACGAGACTTGTTTTAATTTTGTAAATTAATAAAAAAAATATGTGCAACGACGTATTTACAAAACAACGTCGCAATCGTTGTCAAGATTTTTAGTGCTAAGCTCAGGGCCCCACCTTATTCACGAGTGCTTCGTCGTGTCAGAAGGGTTGTCCAGAGATGGTGAACGTAAGAGTCCCATCAAGAGACCCCGATTCACTTCGGTCAGTGACTGCGAGTGGTCAACGATTGGTCACTATATAGATGGACGTGGTCATTATCTTTCGGCTATCTGGATGTTGCCAGCTTGGCCGTCGATCTTTCAAATTCCTTCCTCCATTCAGCTTCCTCTTCAAACTTCGTTTCGTTACTCTGTCATTGTTTACCTCCACCTGTCAATCAATCATATCTGCCCCACCCACAATCCAATCAGTTGACCCCTGTCTGACCTTCATGTGTCCCTGTCTCCGCCCCGTAGATGCCGAGAAGGCCAGTGTTTACGCGCCCGAAACGCAACCGGAAGCTCATTTTTCGCACCCGTCGCCGCCCAATAATTGACGTCAGGAATTACTGATGATGATGATGACGATGATGATGATGATGAAGAAGAAGAAGAAGAAGAAGAAGAAGAAGAAGAAGAAGAAGAAGAAGAAGATGAAGATGATGATGATGATGAAGAAGAAGAAGAAGAAGAAGAAGAAGAAGAAGATGATGATGATGATGATGATGATGATGATGATGATGATGATGATGATGATGATGATGATGATGATGATGATGATGATGATGATGATGTTGACTAAAAGAGCCTATAGTTAGGTGAGCCTCATTTGGAACGGGTTGAGTTGGCTTATAAAAGTTTCCGCTCCATCCTCCATTGCCTTAGAGTATCACTGTCTCTTTCATCGTCTTCCTGTTCAAGTCCAAGTCCTCTCTCCCTGCTTTCTTTACTTCTAATGACACGAATTATGTTTCGACCTGGGCGTTAAGCAATTGGGTCTTCTTAAATGTAAATGTAAGCAGGGGCGTAACTTTAGTCTAAAAATGGGGGGTACCAATACTTTGGTCTAAAAAGTGGGGGGTACCAATTTCTTCTCCACTTTAGCTTTTCGCATGGCGCACATTTTGAACATATTCCCTGCCAGTATACTCATTAATTTTGGCTCTCGATTTACCTGTGTATCTAAGTATTTTCGTACTTTGGTGGTGACTGCGAAGGCACAATAATAAAACATTGATTGCCATTGTTTAAAAAGTGGGGGTACGGGTACCCCTCGTACCCCCAAAAATTACGCCTATGAATGTAAGCGATTTTATATAGCGACCGTTTGGCCTCGACCCCGCTTATTTTTCAGTGAATTTAGATCCTTCACCACCGCAGCCAGTTTGAATGGACGCTACTCCAGTGACAGTCCATGCAGTCTCCATTTAAGGTCCTCGTGTAGTCGTGTACGGACTGTGCTAGCCAAAGATTTAAATATCTGAAAACAGCCACTATCGCGAGACGAACCGCGATCCTCACGCACTCTCGCACAGAGGTGCATGGGACATACATGTACGCTGTAACCAATGTAGGTAACTGCACCAGTGTTGACTGTTCCTGCAGAGGAAATGTTACAAGAGTAAGAAAGCCTGTACCGATGATTCTCCGCAGTGGGGTAGCCATACAAGGTGTGTAAGGATCCGTTCTCTCCATTCCTCTACACGAGGTGAGCTTCTTGTCCCCCACGCACGAACCTCTATCAGGGAGCAACGTGTTTTTCTGTTATTGGCCCCAACGACTTCTTATATATAACGGTTGGCCCTTCTGTTTGGAATGGGCTCCCTTTGGCTTTGCACTTGTTGCCCTTTCTGATACGTGTTTTTCATTTTCAAATCTTAAGACTGTCCGTTTAATTCAAGACAGGGCCGGGAGAGCTCCTGAGTAGATACCCTGAGGGGGCGCTATAAAAATTCTTGCTATGTAATGCTTGTAACCTGTAACAACGGCAACTTCAGAACGTAGCTTTTTAGCCATGACAAATTTTAAACCTATTTCTGCCCAAGATTGACCGTCGACGGTATTCAGGGATTGGTTATGGCTTACATTCACATGATAGGACAGTCAGTGTTGATGACGTTATTGATCGATTCGGAACAAAAAATCGACGGCCAAAGCTTTCTTGAACCAGAGAAACTAAGACTCAGTTAACTGATGGAAAGGAACTTCTAAATTCCGAATAGCAGTTGTTATGCTTTTTAAAAGTAGGCCCTATTCTCATAAGCGCCCGCACGTTGGGGCAAGGGGAGGGGGCACTTCCCCTGGATTTTGAATATATATATATATACATATATATACATATACATATATATATAGGGCCTATACACAATTAAATAAAATGTTTAAATAATGAAAATGAATTACACCTACAGCTGGATGTAGTTGCCTACTAATAATTATTCTAAAAGCAGTGTTTTAACATCTCATGGCAACGTCGGCCGCTGAACGTTCTTCAGTAGGCTAGGTCTAGACACACTTCATTTATTAACAGAAAGTTTAGTTTGAAATGTATATATACGTTAATATAATATAATACACACATGCAGATAAATGTATTTAATAGACATTATATAGATATTGTGACAGCGGAACACGAACAGAAAGTTGCTTATCTATGAATACGTGGCGTACACATCAGCGTATCAAAATTACAGCGATTAATTACTTTCAGGCGGACTTTCACACGCCCCTTAACTTTTCCCATCCTTCAAACCGAATTTCTCTCACGACCCCAAACAAGCGCGCGACTCCGCCTTTGCACGTCCAGGGGAAGTGTTAGACTGCAGATTTCCCGGTGACCGGACAATTCGGCGCGGGACAATTCGGCGCGGGACAATTCGGCGCGGACAAATCGGCGCGGGACAATTCGGCGCGGGACAATTCGGCGCGGGACAATTCGGCGCGGGACAATTCGGCGCGGGACAATTCGGCGCAGGGACAATTTATAGCGCAGAAGCGGTATGCAAAGTCTTGAAATGTTAATATATGATGGTCAAAGCTTTCAAATATATAGGTACATATATATATATATATATATATATATATATATCTTTAATTGTAGAAATCTTTGAATTTTTTTAATTACATCATATATTTTGTTTCGCTGACTGATACTGCGTGCGAATGCTCAGACGGGTCTCTGAGGACCTTTCCATCGGAAGTGTGACATCGACTTTTCATGAGCGATCACTGCATCTCCAGATTTCTTTTGCACTGTTCTTTTTTCGCTTTGAAACACATATTCATTAAGAAGCAACAAATCGTTACTTTTCTCTGACTTTAAGAATTCTAGAGACATTATTTTACGGTATAGAAATTTATTATAGTAGGCCCTATTTGCCAGTCTCAATAGCTAACTTCCAACGGTTTACTGTAACTCGGAGATGAACTGAACGTTTTGGGTTTTTCTTCACTGGATATGCAATGGATAGGCCGGAAACGCTGTGTTAGTTATCAAGAAAGTTGATTTTTCGCTTTTTAAATACCTCACAAGGGTCTAAAATTTGTTAAAATATCTGTTAAGGTATGTACTATTTGTCGCTGCGTCGAATTGTCCAGCTCTGAATTGTCCGCGCCGAATTGTCCCGCGCCGAATTGTCCTAGCACCGATTTCCCAGGTCGTGACCTAGCTGGTCAGTCTGCATGCTGTGGTATAGATGCCAGATGTTGTGGCTCTGTGTAAGTGTGTATTAGCTATCGTTTACAGGGCTGCTTTGTCTTAGGTCTGATGCGCTGAGGTCGCTTTTGACCTCAAGTGACTTGCAGTGCATAAATATAGCAGCCGACCGCGTGGAATGCTCTGCTGGTATTGAGATGGAGTCCTGTAAGATATGTGGCCTGCATTAGATCAGGCCATACCACACAGTCTGCAAGCACACCAGTACTACATGAAATATTTTTCAAAGTCGCATCCAAGGGCACAAGTCATGTGCTTCACTTCTTGAAACATTACTGTGCTACTTTACTTAAACCTTAAACGTTATGCTGTGAATCTGTTAAATAAGAGAGTTGTAGTTAATTGTTTAAAATTCTATGCCTCTGCATGGAGATCACCCTGTAATCCAACCTACGTATAGGTTCGCTGAAGACTACTGCTTCGCATTACGCACCCCCTATGGTAAAATCCTAGCTACCCCACTGATTCTCCGTGTTATAATGCAAACGCTCAACCAATCGGCCAGAAAGATTGGTTTAAAATTGTCTCATGTAGGCCCTATCGATTTCCGCCCTGCCTTTTTTAAATCTCACCCTTGAAAGAAATTAGAAACAAAGTCTTTATGAATACATCTCATCACATTTAAAGTCCGATCGTCATCTGCTGTAGCATGACAATTGTATATAATTTTATGCAGAAATGTAAAGAATGTAAAATTACCTGAATTGCCAAGTTATGTGAACGTGGATATGCTAACTGACTTCATCATCTCCGACAAAGAGGATCAGATAAAACAAGAGAACGAGAGCTGTGCAATCTTGATACGCCTCGGTTACTTATCTGGCTGCCGTTTTGCACAGCAGGCTGACAGTTTGTGATATTCATAGGTCAATTGCATGCGTGTTGTGTATAGGGCCTACTTGTCGCATTATCACTAGGCCTATCCTTCGTTAGCGTGGAAATTGAAAGCAAATTACACCAAGACGAATAATATCCAGTGAGCCACCTGTCATCTGATAGTTTGTATAGTTAATTAATCAGTTAAAAAATTATACAAGATAATGACTCTGCATACTGTACGGCACCAATTGACTACCTAATCAGTAGGCCCTTAAGCCTTTTTCTTGGTAGAGACAGCACCTTCAGACGTCCCGGTGTAGGATGCTCCGAATTCAGCAGGTTTATTGCACGGGATGGAATAAGTAAAATGCATTTCTTACTTCGTTGAGGTCTTGACTAACTCCTACGTCGATTTAACTCCATAATATCCTATCTTTAGGCTGATAGGTTGATGTCTGATCATGACAATAAGCGAAGACCATTCTTCGCATGGCCATAAATTATATGCAGAGCTGTACGCAGCTACAACGTCACGCAGTCAGAAGCGCCAGTTTCGAAACTGGTTAATCATTCGAACGAATCGTAAGCCAATGCATAATCCCGTCGAGTTGCCGTAGCTATAATTATATTTTCACTTCACTATTTCTGAGTATAGTTCTTTCAAAGTCTATGTTCAATTCATAGGCGTAGACTCTGGGGGCAGCCGGACACGTGCCCCCCAATAACTGAGATGGACTGTTACCCCAATGGGCCCAATGCAACAAGTGTAGAATGAATAGCCAAATGCCCCCACTCCCTCCCCCCAATATTTTGCACAAGTTTACGCCAGTGGTTCGATTTGACATTAATCACAAAGGACTCCGTTACGCGGCTTTTGTGTGGCGCTGAGAAATTTTGAAAGCTTTACATTTACATTTACATCCACTACGAACATCGCCAGCACCTCAGTCGACTCGTTCTCCAACTCCCCTTCTAATGATATATATCGTCTCCTGAACGTCTTCAATAATAAATCCGTTTTTAATCTCATTGTCGTGACGTCACGAGTTACTATGGTGATCGCAGCATCGCCGTCACCATTATCGATATATTTATTTCAAAGAGCATTCTCCTCTGTCCCTTTCTATACGAGTAGGCCTATTTACAATTTATGGCTATGATTCGGAATTATTATTATTATTATTACTAATGGCAGTGGCGTTACTAGCAGTGCTGTAGTGGTAAAATTAGAGGTGAGTACACGTACGCTACCGGTTAGTTTTCCGAAACAAATTAGAGGTAAGTACAAATATTTTGTGAGGTGAGTATACGGTTTCTAGACGTGAGTAACACGCTGTATACCCGCGTATACCCTCGACTACAGCCCTGTTAGAGTTGGTGTCACCCAGTGTGGTAAGTCATGGTGTCACCCTTGTGAAAAATGTCTTGTTGTCATCTGTTGTCGTTAATTTAAAAATAATAAATTTCTGCTGAAACTCTGCAAAAATTTGCAGACAGTCATTTTGGTGTCACCCCACTGAAGCAGAGGCGCGTTTACAGAAAACGGGGCCCTAGGCCCAAACATTTTTGGGGCCCTTCTGAACTTGTAGACTGAAAGTCTGAGGTGTTAAACATAGCTTACATGTGCAAAAACCCATGAAGTTGAACTTCAAGCCGTTTTTGCGAATGTTATTGACGTTGTAATTACAATTAGTTATAGAAACTATTTTCAAGGAATGTGAAGTTATTTGATTTAATGATTTTAGTAAACAACGAATAATATTTAAAATTGTAGTGTACAGTACTCGTTTGTGTGCAACACAATGCGTCAATGCTATATTATATAATGTAAACAATACTTGAAATGTTTTTTGGAAATTTAATCGCAGAATTGGTGTTACTTTTTTAACAACTAGTCATAAACAAAGTAACAGAAACAGAAGAGAAAGTTTAAATTGCAAAAACTTGCGAATGCAGAATTCAAAAAATTCTATTCACCGCTTACTGCAGGGCTTTCTTTCTGCATTTGAGCCTAACAAAATAATCAATTTGTTGGTCAAAGTTTGCCTTCTTTGTTTCAGCAGATTCGATGCTGAACATAGCTAAATTACCTAGCCGATTTTTTGTCAGTGGAACTTCTGATATAGTTTTTCACTCTCCAGAAGCATTACTTATTGGTATCGTAAGGTAAATACGCAAAATTGTTTCCACATTTGGAAATGTGGATTGTAGACCACGTAACACAAGCTGATACATATCGATGGGATTTGTGATGTTTTCATTTTAACAATATTTAATTAAAGTTGCAATTACTTTTAAAAACTAAAAATTATGGTATAATTCAACACGTAAACTGCAGCTGCAGACGGCCGTTGCTGCTTGTTGCTAACAAATTTGATGTTATTTTGCGCAAAGTAAAAATGAATTATTAGCCCAAATGAACAAAACAATTATAAATTACAATAATATATTTTAATGTGAATGCTAAACTAAATTACAATAATATATTTTAATGTGAATGCTAAACTGTAAAAAAATGGAAAATAGGTTATATTTTTAAAAAGTCAAAATTCACATGTTATTTTTATAATTTAAAAAAATATTTTCCTTCTTTTGGGGGCCCCAAGATTTGGGCGCCTAGTGCGCCTACAGGTAAACGCGCCTCTGCACTGAAGGTGTCACCTTATAGCAGGCATAGCCTTTTAGTCGCCTAAATATCCAGCTTCCACTGGTAGATATAGCTTTTTAATCGCACAAAATGTATAGGCTACACTGACCCTAACCCTGAGCCCTGAGTATTTAAGAACTGCTCTACATGTTGGGATTTGGGATTATGCCACCCGGTGCGGCCCGGATTAATTTTCGGAGCGGGGGTACGACGGCGACGGCTACCGCATCCGAACTCATTGGCCAGTACTATCGAATCGGTTCGGTGTATGGTCGCCTTTAGATTGTCGACTAAAATATGAAACGTTTCATTTTTAGTTCTGAAACATCAAACTATCGATTTACACCTATTTTTATCGTTACACTAGGAGGCCTGCTTTATCCTCGAGATGTGACAGATTGCGAATTTTTTATTCATAAGTATTAATGTCGTGAAGGCCTGGTTTATTGGTCCTACTGTTATCTGCAGCCTTGCGGGAGATGTAAAGGAAATTAAAATATAAATCTCGTAAATACCCCAGCATTAGCAACTTAAACACAGGTAGAAGACCCAAGTGTTGGATCAGCTTGGACGTAAGGATCTGAGAAGACCAGGCGTTGGAGACAGCAATTAGATGCTGAATCCGTCGGGTCTTTTATTATTACTAGAGTATTTACCCGTCATATTATGACGTGACGGCAGTGTAGGGCCTATATATATAGGTTATTTCTGGAGGATTGTCCGAAGCATGTCACTGTGATACCAAGCTTATTTCGTCGAAAAGATGTTAATAATAATAATAATAATAATAATAATAATAATAATAATAATAATAATAATAATAATAATAATAATAATAATAATAATAATAATAATAATAACAATAATAAAAATAATAATAATAATTTTCTTTATTAATTCAAACTGACAAACGCAATAAGATTACATGGAAACATGACAGTACAATCAAATCTTGACTAAACACACGGTTTGGCAGCCATGAAAGGCGGCACCCTAGAGGGAGTGGTTACGGGTATCGAACCCCGAATCTAATGCTATCCTGGACATAAGTGTTACCATTACTCTATCCCCCTCCCCGGGGGATAGAGTTGATAGTCAATTTTGCTCTGAACTAGAGTCAATGCAGTATATCTCACATCGATATTATGATATTATCTATTACTAAACAGAAACTCATATCGTGCTAATTTGTAAATTCACATCGAAACCGCGGGTAGGTGGAAACAGGTGGGCCTAAGTTTTCATTTGTTTGCAAATTGAGATTTATATCGATAGAGGAGGATCAGGCAAAGGTAGTTAATTCCAAAGATGAAGTCCCGCGTTCGAAAAACACAAATCGTATGTTCTATAGCGTTCCGACAGATTCGTTACAACTTTAGTGGCACAGTTGAGTACGAACTGGCGATGGCTCTCAGTGTAACGATGTTGTTGAAGTTTTTCGTATAATATATAACGGTGTGTTAAGTTGTTGGCGCGATTGCGTTTGTTGCATATGAAGTATTATTATTATTATTATTATTATTATTATTATTATTATTATTATTATTATTATTATTATTATTATTATTATTATTATTATTCTTTATTGAAAAACCAAAAGGGAACAGCACATTGGTGAACAAGTATAGAAAAAATATAAAACATTGAAGTAATAAGAAGATAATAATATTTGAAAATAGGAGTGTAAAATTTAGCAAAAATTAAAAATTACTAGCTAATAACACTACATCAAAAGCATCATAATAGTAGAGAAATTTAAAACTATTACTATTATCTCAAATGTCTGGAAGTTTTATTAATTAAACAACATCAAAAGCATCCTTATGATAAGGCTTTTTCTAACCAGTCCATGATTCTAGAAGAAACGCCAGCACTTTCCCATGTATACCCTACTTGGTTGGCTTCATATAAGTGCGTTGATACATTAAAGATCTTTTATTCACGACACGATCCCTTTGAGAACACCGACGGCGGCAAAGTGTTTAACTTCTTTACCTGGTGTTTGCTTATGTCTCTACTTGATGTCGGTGGTCGTACTATAGTTGGACTTTCTCAGCTTAATTCTTTACATTTGCATTAGACACTCCGACAAAGATCAAGGTAATCTCGCGACGACTCCATATTGAATAGGCGCCACTCCTTATTAGTAAAGTGTTACTACAGTAACTTTGCGTTAAAATTTGTATAGAACAACTTTCGGTGACTATCAAACAAGGACGTCATTTGAGGGGTAGGGGACATTTGTCCTCTTGATTTTTTGAAAAAGGGAAAAGGACGGAACAAGAACAGAGGGAAGAAGAAAGGGGTAAAAAAAAAAGAGAAAATTATACTCAAATTCAATATGCGCACTGCAGCACACATCATGCAGCATTGGCTTACAGTTTTGCACATGTAGACTAAGTACAAAACTTAACAAGCTCGCCAAGTCCCCCCCCCCCCGGAAAAATGCTCAAATGACGTCCCTGTCCTCTGAAAAAAGCTGAAATGACGTCCCTGCTATCAAATTGAAACATGATATCCTATCCTTGTTCGTTGCATCAGGCGAAAGGCTATAACCTCAACACTTACATTGTACAGTTTGGCTACTGTTGTAAAAAGTTTGTATTGATGTAGACCATCTCGTAACAGCAGCTTCTGAATCCATTCTTAGTATGTTTCAAGTGATAGAAATTCATCGTATAGTACCACTGTCGAAATCCTTGCTCTTCCAACTGCTTGAGAATCTTGTACATGTTGAAAAGACTTATTGTATCACTTCCAGTCATGTGCAATTCAATTCCAAGTTGCTTCACCTTCGACAGGATTCCATGTGTGAGCATTTGAGAAAGTGAGGACCATTCACTGCTCTCGACGTCCATCTTCAGGTAATCGATTATGACCTACATTTACATAAACCAGTCACTGAAATTCAGTAATACTCTCTAAACTTCAGTAATACTCTAAACCTCGTCACTAATGTAAGGATGGTATATGGAGACAGAGGCGTAACTTTAGTCTAAAAAGTGGGGGGTACCAATACCTTGGTCTAAAAAGTGGGGGGTACCAATTTCTTCTCCACTTTCACTTTTCGCATGGTGGCCATTTTGAACATGTTCCCTGTCAGTATTCTCATCAATTTTGGCTCTCGATTTACCTGCGTATCTAAGAACTTTCGCACTTTGGCGGAGACTGCATTCTCTGGGAAGGCACAATAACAAAAATATTCATGGACATTGTTTAAAAAGTACACCCCACAAATTACGCCTATGTATGGAGACCTAGATCACAAATTTGCGATTAATTATTTTATTAACGCACCGCTATTGTCATGTTGTAAAATCTGATTTACAATAATCTTCCTTAGACCACGGTTAAATATCTGAGAGAACGGAAAACCAAACAAATCGGGTTCTTCCGCGTTGAGTGACTTGCAGAATTCACATAGGCCTACTGTTTATAACCATAATCATTTCTTAAACATTCTCCCACACTAGCACCGAATGACAGCCATGAGTAGCCTAAGAAGTTCTGGGGACTTCACTTTCTTAGCCTCGGCATATGAGGAGAATGGCCAGTCCTCTCAGTTGACGCGTAATATTACCATCTACAGTGTACGATTGATGTCTTGTAGGTTACACACCGGCGCTAAAGAAGTTGTTGATTAATAGGAGCGGTCGCTGTTACTCATGTTATGCCCGAGTTCCCTACAAAAGGGCATAAAATTACATTTTAAAAATCTCTTTCTGGATTGACCGGGTTTGAACTCAGACCTCGATGTTGAAAGTTCATCCAGCATGCTTACCAGCAGAGAAAGGCGCATTATCAAAAAAGTAACTTTATCATGCATTCTCAGCATAACTTTATCACCAGTTACCACTACAGAAAAGGCGCATTCTCAAACATAACTTTATCATGCATTCTCATTTCTCAAGCATAACTTTCTCACCAGTTACCACTAGAGAAAAGGCGCATTCTCAAACATAACTTAATCATGCATTCTCATTTCTCAAGCATAACTTTATCACCAGTTACCACTAGAGAAAAGGCGCATTCTCAAACATAACTTTAACATGCATTCTCATTTCTCAAGCATAACTTTATCACCAGTTACCACTAGAGAAAAGGCGCATTCTCAAGCATAACTTTATCGTGCATTCTCATGCATAACTTTATCACCAGATACCATTAAAGAACGGCGCATTCTCAAACATAACTTTATCATGCATTCTGAAACATAACTTTATCCTGCATTCTCAAGCATAACTTTATCATCCATCACCAGTTACATAAGTATGAACCTTTCCTATATTTGAGTGGGAGAGATAATAAATTGTAGGCCTAAGAAAAACTTGCATCGCTGTCGTTCATAGATTTCATGATGCTTGGAAGTGTTTTCATTATCCAGCCATTATCGTTGATCGTGTCTTGTCCACTGATACCAATTTTATAAAACCAGACTTTGGCACTTCGCTGGTGATCCTGCACTGCCATGCTGCAATTCCACCAAATGCAGCAAAATGATCATATTAAACTAGTTAAGTTATTTTGAAATATAATATCCATTTAAAGTGAAATAAAAGTAATAAAATTAAGTAACAACAAAAACATGTATATATATATATATATATATATTTATATATATATAATATTAATAGATAGGCCTGCATGTAGATACCTGACAGTGCAGGCAAATTTGGTCGTTAGGCCTATTGGTTAAGTTGATCTTTGGTGGGGGCGTTATATTTACGCTTGGCAAAGAGCGCAATTGTAGCTTGCTACGTTCCTGCTCCCAGAAAATAATTTTCTGTTTGTAGAAAGCGTAGAAAGCGTAATTCATATTTGTGCTTCGTTTGGAGTCGGATAAGCACCGTTAATCTACATCCAACCACCAGTTGTCAATAAAACTTGACAGTTTAGAAGTGTAACTACAAGGCCCTTAATATTGATATGCAAATTAAAGGGGCCTTCTCAGAGCTTGATTGGTCATGAAGCAGGGCCATAGACAATGATATCCGAAGGTGCTCATTTGATGAGATAGGGTGAGGTCTGAATTAAACTTATGCCATACCAGCATTTCATTTCAGTCGGTGGTGACTGGATTAGTGCAATCGATAAATATAATCTAGTGTAATCTATGAAGAATTTGTAACAAACTTTACAGTCCTGCAGAATTTAAAACTCAGAATGACAACTAAGTTTGACATTTCAGATACAAAACTGTCACATTTATTTAGGTATTTCCAATAAATATAACCCCAAATTAAGATATTGAATGACCTTGGGTCGAAACTCCTCACGGTGCAGCCAAGGCTGTTGGAAATCGCGTCATCAAAACTGAAATCGTTGTTTATGCTAAAAAATATAGAAAAGAAAGCAGTTGATGGATCAGTTATGAACATTTAAAACGTTTAACTTCAGCTTACAACAGTATGGCGGTGTGTTTGTGCACGTATATTGATATTCATATAGTGTCTTTAGGATCTCTCTCTCTCTCTCTCTTTGTCTGTCTCTGTCTGTCTCTGTCTCTGTCTGTCTCTCTGTCTCTGTCTCTTTCTCTCTCATACATTCATTTATTGTACAAGAAAGGAATGAAAATGAGTTAGCTAGAAGAGCCTAATTGACAAACAGAATCAGAGCACTGCCAATAGTTTAACATTATACACAGCACGTGGGACAAGTAGTTCGTATGGACAAGAATGGAAGCGCCAACGAAGTGATGAACTGGACCCATTTATGATTATCTGTATTTTATGTTTAACTCTTATGTCAGACACTAAAACGGCTATATTAGACCCGCACACATCACAACATGACATACGAATTTGGCTAGATAATCTATGCAAACGTTTCCTTTAGAATCATTACTGAGGATGGCTCTGTTCTTCCGTTGGAAGGCAGTTTGTTTTGGTAGGCATGAAACGAAACAACCGGACAATCGTCACTTTATGCATATTTGTTCATGTACACTTGTATTGACTTGCCCAAACGAGTAGACGAGACACGGTGGTTTAGGACGGTAGGGTTCAGCAAGGCACATGTCCCAACCTCCGTCTAGAATATTTCCAAACCGCGAGTTATTCTGACAGGCAAAATGGCGTAAGGACAGAAATCTGTTTCAAAGCAAAAACGTCAGGCCAATTAGCCTATAAGCACACAATATGCTGCCAGGCGATAATGCGGTCCTTAAATAGTTAGAACGGATTATCTGGAAGAATGTGACTTTACACAAGAAATATAATTATCTATCACTGCTTTAGTTTCAATGTATTATATTTGTGGAATCGCATAAACACACGTGCATATTAATCATACGCCTTCCTTGCAGAACACACACTATAAAATTCGAAACAAGTTAAAGAAGAGATTTCATTCATTCACAGTCAAATTTGTTTTCACAATAAGTTAATTATGTAGTGAGTAGATGATAATTTTTTATTTATTGCAGATTTGTTGCTTTCCTTTTTATAATACTTAGTCAGATATTGTTAGCAGAAACTAAAATAATCCATTTTTCATTTTTCATTAAACGAAATTGATCGATATATTGATTCAAACCATACATCTATAGGTGCTAGGATATTTGTACCTAACTTATATTCGAGCTTTGCTTGTGTGTTCGTCAGCTGAACTCATGTAAATATACAACCCTGTGTCTTTCATAACACGGTTGACCTATACGATGGTCGTGTGAGGTTATTATAGACTGGCTGGTTTACCCGGCGTTGCCCGGATTTCGGAGGTTTTGGGCCGGGACACCATGGTAGCGGTCAAAACGGGGGACGCCAAGCTGCTTAACCCGGCGTTTTGGGTGTTTCAATCCCTCTAGCGAATAAGCAACAAAACACTGCTTAACCCGACGTTTCAATCCCTCTAGCGAATAAGCAACAAAACACTGCTTAACCCGGCGTTTAGTTCAGTGAAAGTTTCAATCCCTCTAGCGAATCCGTACTGTAGCTGCTTAACCCGGCGGCGCCATCTGGCGAGTGAAAATAGGTTGAGTCTAAGGTTTTTTATCAGCTAAAAATGCATTGCCATGGTAGGATTTTGCCCGGGACACCATGGTAGCGGTGAAAACGGGGGACTCGAAGCCTCACACTGGGTGTGTAATGCCCACCCCGAGACAGTAGTGAAGGTTTGGAGTGAAAAGGTCGAAAGCTGTAGAAATGCATCGCGGTCAAACATCGCTGTGACAGACAGACAGAGTTTCTTCTTTATATATATTGATTGAAGCCCCCAAAATAGGCCCATGCGTCGGCTAGAGGTTTAGCATATTCAACTTTCACCAAAGATCTTTTGCCACCATAAACACTTCGACTCAACCGCAATGCTCCTGTATATTAATTCATAAAATATATCTGCATCTTACTTGATAAAGGCAATGTCCATTTCATCGACGTTCATATTGATATCAATTCGGATCTCAGGATTCTTTAGGAAAATTAGATCCGTGGATTTTGATCGACTGACGTGGGTAGGTGGCGTGGATGCGTCTTGAAAGAGAAAATTCACTGAATGTTTCTGTAAAAAAGAAACAAAGACAGCCTTCATGAACCCAGAGACAAAACCATTGGCACTGAGACGCATTAGGTTACCATTTCCACCCACAAGTTGCGATTTTTACCTTGCAAGAAATTTTCATCTAACTCAATCTAACTGAATCTGTTCTAACACATTCTTGTTTAATATTTTGTATTGTATTGTATCTAAGCATTTATAAAGCGCCGCTCACAGTGTTCGCTAATCAGAGGCGCTCTCACTGCAAAAGACCCTGTGAATAGAAAGTGGTTTTAAGACAGCGGAACGAGGCACTTGGGCCACCAGCTAATATAGAGGCACGTGTCAATGGAGGGAGTTGATTCCGTAGAGCAGGACCAATAATATAGCGAGCAGTCTGAGAATTGTAGAAAAAAGACTGGGGGCTAGACTTTAATGAGTTTCAGCCATGTTGAGTTGAATATTTTATCCGTGTTTTGCAAATTAAGAAAATTCAAAAATACAGTAGAAAGCTTACACTCCGTTAAAGTGATGACATCACCGAATTTATATACAATGGTCACAAATCTCACAATAAACCAGAGAATTACTTTATTAGTAACCCAGAAAGTGAATTGTGAAAGACAATACTAAAATATGTGCACAATATAATCACACTAGCACAACTGAGGGCTTGGAAGCGACCCATGGGGTGTGGAATGAAGACTTTACTGGGGGTCCTAAGAAAGCCTACGGGGTTAACCCCCCAACCGCCGCCAGTTCCCACCCTGAGTAGCGGACTGGCCAATGTGCCCGTGTGGTTCAACGCGTGTGGTTCCTATGGCAGAAACGAATCATAGGTCAATACACAAATATTCTCAATGGTGAGGCCCCCAAAATGGACTCAGTCCGACTCAAATACGCTGTGCTCAAATTCCCAAATTATCATCAGAGCACAGTGGCGGCGATCTTGTTTGACAGGTGAGGTGACCTTTTTGAACTGATCTCGTCAAGAAAGAGTTTTGAACTGACCTGGTCAAAAAAGAGGTAAAAAAATTATCGCCGTGAACTGATCTGGTCGAAAAAAGGGTAAAAAAATTTATGACCTTTTTTGGGGGTTTCTTCAAAAAGTGGGGGGTCCGATGCATGGCGTGTCCCCCCACTGTTAAAGGTGGGGTCTTGTCCCCCTCGACCCCCATGACCGCCGCCCATGTCAGAGCACATTAACAATTCGGCTTCAAATGGTATATCTAATGCGCATAAGTTTAGGTACAGAAGTAGGCTATGTCCTACACTCATGCCGTTTCTTCTAGGGTTCATTTATTACACATCTATACCAAAACAGTCATCAGAGACGTTACCCTTCGATTTTCGAGGCAATTTTCCACGTTGAAGTTCGACCATAAAGGTCAGTGCCTTTCAGCCGGAACGCACTTTTATCAGCTACTAAAAATTATTTATTTATTTTAATAACAAAAACAATAAGTTAGTTATTTTAATTTTATTTTATTGTTCAGTTCCAGAAACTTTTTCTAGAAAAAAAAGCACTGCTAAAGGTTGACGTCGCACAATCGTGAACCACCCGTATAGGCCTACCTCTGACAATTCTACAGGTTGTCGTTGTGCAAAGCATTACAGTTAAACATCTGAAGGGCTTAAGGATAATATTATTTCGAATGAAGCAAAATTAGAGCAGCAATAGACCTAGTACTGCAATCGAAAACCGTCCCCTACGGATTCATATAATTTACATTTCATCATGGCATGCCTGAATCTGAATTCGGACGCAACGCTGAAGAGCATGCTTTTGTAGGAGTCTTTACGTGTCGGCCACAGTTGAAACTCACTTGATAAAGAAGAACCGTAGTGAAGACGAACATTAGACCTGCGACGAGGACAACAAATTTCGATGAGGTTATCGTCATCGTTTTTGAGACTAACTATGTGTTTAGAGTGTTGGTTAAACGTGCTTCCTAGAAAAGAAAAAAAAATAAACCGTATTAACTTAAGTTATTCAAGATCACCATTTTTCAGGTAGGCCTATAGGCTGCAAGAATCGTCAGGTTGCGTAGACAGCAGCCTCGGCCCCTCCTGATACTCCCACGCCGATTTGGAGCGGTGACAGATTTTGAGGTAGGTATGTACTAACACCATGGCAGACACACTTGGTGACCAGGCCTCGCCGCGTGCATCCTGATGCAGGTTGGTCTAATTGGGTGCTTCTTCTGCAGTTTGTCCATCACTACAGAAACATAGTGAGAACATCTTAAAGTATTCTCTTCAATCGCAACCACACCTGCGTTTTTTTAAGGCAATCGCAACCATATCTACGCATCTTCTGTTTGAGGCTAATCGTACCCATAGCAACGTATTCTTCTATTGGAAGACAATCGTAACCATATCTACGTATGCTTCTGTTTGAGGATAATCGTTACCATGTCGACGTATTCTTCTGTTGGAAGACAATCGTAACTATATCTACGTAGCTTCTGTTTGAGGATAATCGTTACCATGTCGACGTATTCTTCTGTTGGAAGACAATCGTAACTATATCTACGTAGCTTCTGTTTGAGGATAATCGTTACCATGTCGACGTATTCTTCTGTTGGAAGACAATCGTAACTATATCTACGTAGCTTCTGTTTGAGGATAATCGTTACCATGTCGACGTATTCTTCTGTTGGAAGACAATCGTAA
>OY744610.1:49446453-49453953 GCA_963556255.1 Allolobophora icterica
TTAGTAAGGAATAGAAGTCTGGACACGACTGTGATTTTTGGGGTCTTGGTCTCGGTCTTGGTCTTGAGGTTCAAGGTCTTGGTCTTGGTCTTGGTCTTAAGGTTCAAGGTCTTGGTCTTGGTCTTGGTCTTGAGGTTCAAGGTCTTGGTCTTGGTCTTGGTCTTGAGGTTCGAGGTCTTGGTCTTGGTCTTGGTCTTGGTCTTGAGGTTTAAGGTCTTGACAACAAGACTGGTCCCTGTCTCCACTCCGTTCTGTGACTCTCTCATGGGCGCCTTGAGGGGAGGAGGGAGCATTTACCCCCTGGATTTTGAAAATTGTTTCGTTTTCTGTGTTCATGAATAGCTATTCTATGCAGAAACGTCATATTGCCCCCTAGAAAAGTTTTGCCCGACTACAGAAAAACTTTGCCCCCTAGAAAAATTTCTGCGGACGCCCATGGACTCTCTGTCTCATTTTATGATAGGGTGTGAGCAAATTAGTTGCACCACTATAAAATACAGTCCGGACTTTCATGTTAATAAATTGTCGCGGGGTTCAACCCTCCTAGTCTTTCTTAGGACCCTTACAGTTAAGCCTTCATTGCACACCCAGGGGATCGGTTCCAATCCCCTCAGTTGTGCTAGTGTGATTTAGCATTATTTGACTTTGATTTTCTGACAGAGAGAAGAAATTTCCATGGTGTACCATGTATGCATTTTCCAATTTTCTCAACAACGGAAATTGATTTTGATTCGAGTCTGACTTGCACAACTGCTATCGTTGAAATCAGCTGCTTTCAAATTTCGTCGACATCAGTTTGCAAAATACGGATCTAATGTTCAACCCCACCTTAGTCTTTTTCTACAAATTCCACATTGTATTAGAGTAATTATGAATCACAGCAGATGAACATAGTTCAAACACACCAATTAATACAATCTACAAATTTATATCAAACAAACGGGCAATGCAATCTATTAATTTCAAGTACACTAATAAACAACTCTGCTGCCATAGACGATGTAGGCTACATGAGGACCTAACAAGACTTAACACAAGACGAACTCCAGGTTTGTCAAAATGACCAAAACAATGAAAGACTGGAGACCGTTTCACATTTATATAGCGCCTTTCTAAGATATAAAGGAAAAACTTAGATGCCGAGTAGGGTAAGTGTTTACGCGCCCCAAACGCAACCGGAAGCTCATTTTCGCACCCATCGCCACCCAATAATTGACGTCAGGAATTACTAAGGAAGATGATGATGATGACGATAAGAGAACATTTAGTAAGCTTTGAGTATCACTGTTTTTATCTTCGTCTACCTGTTCAAGTACCTGCCCTCATTTTCCTGAAGGCTATATTTTCCCTCAGACTCTATGCTGTGACAGTTTGCAACTGCAGGGTAGGAAAGTTCCCGTAGTTTTGTTCTTTCGTCTGCTTTGAAAGCAACATTAGCTTTACTTGAATGGATTTCACTTCTGCGTATACAAGAAGCGGAGCAGATCGGCAGAGTTAATGCATAAAGGTATTATTAAAGACGAAACCGGAATAGTAAGTAAGAGAGCAGCGCCACGTGAGTTAAACGAAGAAAACATCTCGCGGTCTGAATTTTAAAGGAATTTCTGAAAAATTGTGGGGGCCGGATAAAAAGTGTTGGCGGGCCGGAACCGGCCCGCGGGCCGTAGTTTGCCCACCTCTGCTCTAACCAATGTAAGTAGAGGAAATGTTACAAGAGTAAGAAATCCTGTACCGATGCATTTCCGTGTTATAGTGCCAACGCTCAACCAATCGGCCAGAATACTACGTAAAGAAAGTAAAGTAAGTAAGTAAGTATATTCTTTATTACACCATTAGCAAAGGCACAATGGGACAGTAGCTAGAAGCATTGAGTGTAAAACATAGAAGTAATACATCGAGATAAAAATTATAAAATAAGTACATAAGTAAGCAAGTGTTTTCTTATCATTTATGCAGTAACCTGGTAATGTAAACCTTCCCTGTTAGGTTATCACATCGTGGTATCTCACGATAATGAAAGCGAGGCCGAATTGAGTATCCGGATAATCGTATCGGAGGGAGCAAATCATGGAGGCCATGCACTGGCCCACTGCCCGGTTCCCGAAGGATTGCAGCAAAGAGATCATCATCCTCCTTAAGAAAGGTTTAAAATATTATTGTCTCATGTAGGCCCTATTGAGTTCCGCCCTCCTTGTTTTTTTTATCTCACTCTTGAAAGAAATTAGAAACAACGTTAGATCTTTGTGAATATATCTTTGTCTAAAATCCGATCGTCGTCTGTGGTAGTATGAAAATTGTGTATAATTTTATGCAGAAATACAAAGTATGTAAAATTACCTGAATGGCCAAGTTAGGTGAACGTGGATACGCTAACTGACTTCATCATCTCCGACAACGATGATCATGAGATAAAACAACAGCAGGATAGCTGTGCGATCTTGAGACACCACGGTTACTTATCACGCTGCCGTTTTGCACAGCAGGCTGACAGTTTTTGATGTTCATAGGTCAATTGCATTGCGTGGCGTGTAGGGCGTATACATGTCGCATTATCACTATCCTTCGTAAGCGTGGCTATTTAAAGCAAATTACACCAAGGGGAATAATATCCAGTGAGCCACCACTGCCCACCAGTCATCCGATAGAGTTTGTCCAGTTAATCAATCAGTTAAAAATATGACACTGTACTAACAATTGTTATTGTCTACCTAATTAGTAGGCCTATGCCCGTTTTCTTTCTTGGTAGAGACAGCACTTTCAGACGTTCCAGAGTAGGATGCTCCAAATCGAGTAGGATTATTACACGGGATGGAATAGTCCAATGGATTTTTATATCGTCGAGGATTTGACGAACTCCTAAGTGGATTTAACTGCGTAATATCTTATCTTTAGGCTGATCGATTTATGCCTGATTACGACAATAAGTGAAGACCATTCTTCGCATGTCCAAAATTTACGCAAAGCCACGCTCAGCATGAACGTCACGCAATCAGAAGCGTGACAATTTCGAAACTGGTTAATCATTCGAACGATTCGTGACCCTTTGAATAATCCTGTCGATTATGCCGTTTTTATTTTCACTTCACCATTTCTCAGTATTTGCGTCAGCCGGAAATCGCCTCGGACATTTGCTTCGGCCGAATATCCTGTTATTTGGCACTTTTCGGAATTTTTCGCCTCGGCAAATACTGTAGCCTACATGCAAATAGTTGCTCGTCTGCCTCACATGCCGGAATTTGTAGACTCATAATTTCAGCGTTGAGCTTCATCTAGCATATTCATTTTGAAGAAGAAATGTACAAAAAACGCCAACACCGGAAGTCCACAACGGAAGTCAAGTCCGCATCCCTTTTCATTGATTATCTATTAATATAGTGTCCTTATATGTAAATTTGTCTGTCGAAGGACGCTACGTCACAAACGGCTTCTGTTCTATTGTGAAACATAAACCGTTTGTCTTGACGACGGCGGTCTTGACGACGGCGATAACCAACGATACACATAGGCCTATAATATGACGCCATAATATGTGTTTAGAGTATTGGCTAAATATGCTTCCTAGATAAGAAAATATAAACCGTATTGACTTAAGTAATTCAAGATCACCACTAA
The DNA here is from genome assembly GCA_963556255.1 of Allolobophora icterica. Taxonomy (NCBI): domain Eukaryota; kingdom Metazoa; phylum Annelida; class Clitellata; order Crassiclitellata; family Lumbricidae; genus Allolobophora; species Allolobophora icterica. Next base: position 49,450,066 of record OY744610.1, read on the forward strand.
TGGGTTTGCAACAGTGCATATTTTAAGGAATTTAGACTAGTGGGACAAAATTCTTGAACTAGTCTCTGAAAAACTTTCATGACCTTTTTTCTGGGAATTCATCTCCCCGAAAAACTTGATGACCTTTTTCCTAGGAAGTCACCTCCCAAAAAAGTCATCTCCCGAAAACCGATGATGACCTTTTCTTGAGAATTCTTCTCCGAAAAAAGTTCATGACCTTTTTTTCAGGAAGTCATCTCCTGAAAAAGTCATCTCCCGAAAACACTTGGTGACTTTTTTTAGGAATTCCTCTCCAGAAAAAGTTGATGACCTTTTTAGGAAGTCATCTCCCGAAAAGTCACCTCCCGAAAACAGTTCATGACCTTTTCTTAGGAATTCATTTCCCGAAAAGGTTCATGACCTTTTTTGGGAATTTACTACTGGGGCAAATCTTAAAACTCTTGCAACATTTTGTCGCACCATCTTACACTTTAACCATACATTGCCTGGGACAAATCAGCCTAACTACTGGGACAAATCCTAACACTACTGGGACATTTGTCCCACTAGTTATACAGTTAAAATATGCCCTGGTTTGCAAGTCAGTCAATCTATCTCAACTGAACCGAAGATTCGTCTTATCAGCATCATCGTCATCGTCATCGTCATCGTCATCGTCATCGTCATCGTCATCGTCATCATCATCATCATCATCATCATCATCATCATCATTATCATCATCATCAGTCTTCATTGCACACCCCAGGGATCGTTTTCAACACCCTCAGTTGTGCTGGTGTGATTTTGCATTATTTGACTCTGAGTCTCTGACAAAGAGAAGACATTTCCATGGTGTAGGCTATCATGTATGCATTTTTGAATTTTCTCAACAAAGGAATTGATTTGGATTCGTGTATGACTTGTAAAACTGCTAGGCCTAGCGTTGAAATCTCCTGCATGATTCTCGTTCTACTGCCTGAAAGAGGCACGCATCCGTAGTTTCGGCCAACTGGTTGGTAGTAAGATCGGGTACTGCTATAAATCCCCCGCTTCATTTGATTTATCAAGCGCTTAATTTCACGAATTCACATTAACATTAATTGTTTTAGTCATCGGTCTGTCCCGTGTCAGCATGCCCACGTGGAGCGGAGCCCATGTTCCAGTCTTGTTGTCAAGACCTTAAACCTCAAGACCAAGACCAAGACCTTGAACCTCAAGACCAAGACCAAGACTTTGAACCTCAAGACCAAGACCAAGACCAAGACCTTGAACCTCAAGACCAAGACCAAGACCAAGACCTTGACCCTCAAGACCAAGACCAAGACCAAGACCTTGAAACTCAAGACCAAAACCGAGAAAAATGCCCAAAAAATCACAGCCATATCCAGACTTCTATTCCTTACTAAAAAATTGCCAAGTCCTTCATGCGAAATGTCATTCCAAATGCCTGTTGCATTTTATAAAAACCAATTCGCTCAGAATTTTCTGACCAAGGCGTGACCTGTGGGCAGAGTGGGACTTCATAAAAATTCTGCCATGTGAAAAATACGTTCTACAAGTGCTGAATTCACTGGCACGCAGAGCAGCTTTTAGAGTACCCGATGTAAATGTACAAATTGTGAGTCTGTTTTGAAATCATTCCATGGTAAATAACCGGAAGTCAAAATAAATGTCGAAAACAACAGTAAAGCCTCACTCACATCGTGTAAATACTAAAGCAATTGTATTAGAAATTATTGGATAAAATTTTAAAATCCTTGCGCTTTGTTAAATGACTGTTCATATTATCAAAAGTCTTGGTCTTGGTCTTGCAAAACCAAGACCAAGACTTTAAGCCTCAAGACCAAGACCAAGACCAAGACCTTGAACCTCAAGACCAAGACCAAGACTTTTGGTCTCAAGACTTTTGGTCTCAAGACCAAGACCAAGACCAAGACCAAGACTTTTAAAAACGAACTCGAGTGCACTCGAGACCAAGACCTTGGTCTCGAGGACAACAAGACTGCCATGTTCCCATATTGGACTCGTACAGGGCTGTAGTCCAGAGTATACGCGGGGTAAGCTTATACATCGTGTACTCAGTACTACTCACCTCTAGAGACCGTATACTCGCCTCACAAAATATTTGTACTCACCTCTAATTATTTTCTGAAAACTAACCATTAGCATGTACTCACCTCTAATTAGTTTCGGAAAACCGGTAGCGTGTGCTCACCTCTAATTTTACCACTACAGCCCTCCCGTATAGAGCCCATATGGGTCCCATCAAAATAATGCCCACGGAAAAATGGCACGGTGAGTACAGTATGCAGTAAAATGCATCGTATTGTTAGGTAACACAGGACAACAAATTTTAAAAAAAATTTTGCTTCCTGAAAATGTTTGGGTGCTGATGATAGACCCCTTCAAACTGAACAGAAATATCATTTTAGATTGTCTGTATCACGTAGGAATTTCGAGAAACACGAAATTAAAGTTTGTTGACAAATGCAATTATGACCTGTTTAGTTGCACAATGTATATGAGATACAGCATAAGTTCCAAAGGCCTAAAAATGTTTTTATGTTGATTTTCGTTTGTAATCACTGTCCGCTGTATCCTGTTGCAGTGTCCAAACAATATTCAGCCAACATTGATGGATTCCACGTTGCTCTGATACCGTTATTCCACTGTGGCAATGTCCTGGCGAAACTTTTCTCCGTATTCGTCACTGACTGCACCTAGCTTTGCGGGAAGAAGTCCAAATGGGAATGCAGGGAGTGAATCTCAAGTGACATGTTGCATTTCATGTCTTTCTGTGCTGTAAGAAGTTTGTCAACCAGGTGAATGCAGTTTAGTGCTCTGTAGTTGCCAAGAAAATTCTCCACGACACCGCTGAATGGTTTCCAGGCGATTTTCTCTGGTCAAACTCAGATGTTCAAACTCCTTGTCACTGATGACATGTCTGATCTATGGACTCACAAAAATACCTTCCTTGATATTGGCATTACTTATTCTTGGGGACATCTTTCTTAACTTACGAAAACCATCACCATTCTTGTTCATGGCAGCAGGTATTGAAGGATGGACATTGTGCAAAAAATCAGCTTTCAGGCTTAACACTGATGAATCAATAAAGAGACGCCATTCTTATGGGCCATGCTCACAACCCAAAGCTGTGAACAACCTGTCAATGTCAGTACATAAAATTAGGTTGTCAACCTTCTCAAAGACCTTTGTTAAATCATCTTGCCGACCGGTGTCTAAATACAGAAACCTGCACTTGGAGACAGCAGATACCATTATTGCAGTCTTGAACCCAGTTGTTCTGCTTTTGCTTTAGACAAATAGGCCATTTAATTCTGACTGCGAGTCCAGACATGCCTGGTTCAAAATCCGGATCACTGTCAGTTGCTGTAGACGTGCCCGACTCATTCTTGCAGCATCTTCATCTTCGTCTAAGCTCCATTTATCCGGTAGCTTATGTACCGGAAGACTTTCATCGTGTGGCACTGGTCTCATGACTGAAGGTAGATTCGGGTATTCGGCTGCTTTCTTATTCTTACCAGAGAAACCAGAAACAATAGTGAGTACTATAGTCCGTCATGTGATTCTTTTGTTCTCCCCAGACCATCGGGACAGCAAGTGGCATTGCCTTCAGAGCACCTCTGAGCCAAGCTTTAAGATCGACAGCACATCTTGCACAGCAAATGTGGGAAGTCCATTCCTTGTCTTGTCTTGATAATTTTAGATTGACTCTATCTTGATGGCTTCTACCAAAGAACAGCTCACATGATTTCCTAAAAAGTCCAGTCATGGCGCGTCTCTGAGGCCTAATCGTGTACTCTCCACAAATGTAGCAGAACGTACATATATCACGGCTGTTGCGGCACTGGCGAGACATTTCTGCTGTCAACTACTATCTTAAAA
>OY744610.1:49458953-49523953 GCA_963556255.1 Allolobophora icterica
GACATTATAGACGATAAAATTGTCGTTATGAAGGTAAGCTCATCAGCGTTTCATAATCTTACAGTTTAAGTGTAACGAGCTGAGACAGCCGTTATCTTCTGTTTGAAGACAATCGTAACCATATAGGCCTGTCTACGTATCCTCTATAAAGACAATCGTAAGTCGTAAACGCGTATACGTATTCTTCTGTTCGTAGACAATCATAAACAATTAATTATCTTAAATACACATTCTCTTTGAAAACAATCGTAGCCACGTGATTTACGTATTTTTCTGGTTAAAGACAATCGTAACCATCTACGCATTCTGCTTGAAGACAATTGTAACTATAGCAACGTGTTTTTGCATTTAAATGGTAATCGAAACTATATCTACGTAGGCCCAGGGGCGGCGCTACACCAGGGCGCGCCAGGGCAAATGCTCTGGTAAAAAAAAGCCTTTGCTCTGGTCGATGCCCTGCCAGAAGTTTTGCCCTGTCCAGAATTTGTTCGGGCATATTTGTTATATCCTGAGATATAAATTCACAAAATTCACTTGAATGTTAAAATTTGCTTTACAACTTCCGGGGGCTTCGCCCATCTGACCTCCTGATCATAGACAACTATAACAGGTGGGGTGATTTGTGGCGTGCGCGGTAGCGCGATCTGATAATTATGGTCACCATTTAAGCTCGAGATAGGCCTATACCGCGGTCTCCATAAATCGCGCTCTGCACTGGTTATTTGTATGATTGCCCTGGCTATGCCCTGGTTACAAAAGATGTCTGGCGCCGCCACTGCGTAGGCCCTAATCTCTTTGTTTGAAGACAATCGTATCCAGAAGATAACGTAAATATGGTTACGATTGTCTTCAAATAAAGAGAGTACGTATACGATTGTTTTCAAACAGAAGAATAAGTAGATAGGGGCCTATATAGTATGGTTCAGATCTTGAATGAAGACTCATCTCTGCCTGAAACCATTTCCTACGTATAGGCTGTTACTGTGTCTTCTCGGATTCCACTCGTAGCTTCAGATCCGATTCATACAGATTTTTATTTTGACAATGCATGACAGAGGCGTATAGGGCCTACAGCACAGTTCTCGGGTCATTCCGTTATTTTATTTTGTACGAATCTGTATGCAATGCACTACATGCAAAGTTTGGAGAAACAGTTTCCAATCTTGTTGTCAAGACCTTAAACCTCAAGACCAAGACCAAGACCTTGAACCTCAAGACCAAGACCAAGACCTTGAACCTCAAGACCAAGACCAAGACCAAGACCTTGAAACTCAAGACCAAGACCAAGACCTTAAACCTCAAGACCAAGACCGAGACCAAGACCCCCAAAAAATCAGTCGTATCCAGACTTCTATTCCTTACTAAAAATTGTCCAGTCGGACTACTCGTTATTTTAATGAAAACATGAGTTTTTTCTTTTATTCAAGCAAAACAACTCTAAATGGAGACTGCAGAAAATTCCGATTTCGTATTTACAAAAGTCCTTCATGCGAAATGTTATTCAAAATGCCTGTTGAATTTTATAAAAACCAATTTGCTCAGAATTTTCTGACCAAGACGTGACTGTGGGGCCTCATAAAAATTCTGCCATGTGAAAAAACACGGTCTACAAGTGCTGAAATCGCTAGCAAACAAAGCAGCTTTTCAAGAACCGGATGTAAATGTACAAATTAATCATGAGTCTGTTTTGAAATCATTCCATGGTAAATAACCGGAAGTCAAAATAATTGTCCAAAACAACAGTGAAGCCTCATTAACACCGTGTAAATACTAAAGCAATAACTATATGAGTAACTGTTGGATAAATTTGTAAAATTCTTGCCGTTTGTTAAAATTAATGACTGTTCATATTGACAAAAGTCTTGGTCTTGCAAAACCAAGACCAAGACTTTGAACCTCAAGACCAAGACCAAGACCAAGACCTTGAACCTCAAGACCAAGACCAAGACCAAGACTTTTAAAAACGAACTCGAGTGCACTCGAGATCAAGACCTTGGTCTCGAGGACAACAAGACTGACAGTTTCAAAGGAAGACCCAGACTGCGCTGGGTAGACTATAAATGAGGACATGTATAAGAAGACATTGGAGAGGGACGGGTCCACAGTAGTTCATTATTTGCCACGTCCTTTATAGAAGACCCCTGGCAACAGCACCATGTCATAGAAGCGATTACTTAAGTAGTGGCTTCTTGGCTTAAACTCCCAGTCGACCAGCACTGACCTAACAATGGACTTCTACAGATTTATAATTTAAATTTGTAATTTAATTTATATTTAATCAAATATGGGGTCGTCCATAAAGGACGTCCGCAAAATATAACCTACTTTGGACTCCTCCTTCCCCTTGTCCGCATTTGACCTTACCCTCCCTCCCTCCCCATTTGCGGACGTCCGCACGCCCAAGCCAGTTTTTAATGTCATCATAATTATTTTTACAATTATTCCAGTTCCAGTGCACGTTTAAGTGACAGTCGGGTTTCATATCACAGGATGTGCAGTAATAAAAGCCTCTAAAGTTGCAGTAAAGGTTATATCATGCATGAGGTTTTAGGCAATCACTTCACTGACATTTTCGTCTTTCGGGGAAGGTTCAAACAATGTGGCGTTTAAAAAACTATCAAATTTAAAAGTTTAGATGCGGACGTCCGCACTGGTCATAACCCCTCCCTCCCTTGTCCGCATTTCGATGACCCCTCCCTCCCCCTCATTGCAGACGTCCTTTATGGATGACCCCATGGCTTCTGTGTGATGGTGACTTCGTGAGAAATGTCAGCTTTTACAATACAGTACTTTACATGCAGAAATAATTGCACAACATACTGCATTAGATGCATGCAGTTTCATTTTATGATCCACCATAGGTGTAATTTGTGGGGGGTACGAGAGGCACTCGTACCCCCGACTTTTTTGGACTGGGGGTACCGTACCCCCACTTTTTGAACAATGCCAAACAATATTTTATTATTGTGCCTTCCCAGAGATCACAAATCACAATCTCTGCCTTTCTTCATTTATGTATGAAATTGGTCCCCCCCATTTTTTAGACCAGAGTTACGCCCCTGTGATCTACCATAAACAATTAATTTCTTAAAGGAATAAAACAGCAAGGCGTAATGTCATCCATGCAATTTATTTGATCAGTTATTCTACAAGACTGAACACATACAATAATTACAAAAATTAAGTTTTAAATTAAATATAAGAACATGTATTGCAAAAGGGTATTTCAAAAAGTCTGCAACTTAAACACCCTTTTACAGTAAGATCGATGATATGTAAGTTGAGAACATGTGCTTGGAAACTGAAACCTACCAATGCCTTTTTTTTGGTTAGTCCAAAGTCTTGATAGAGGAGGGTGATGTCAACAGCACTGGCAGTATAAGAGATAACTTTAAACACTGAAAACTACTTTGAAACTGGTATAAAATGTTTGAGAAATTATCACTGCACTGCACTAAACCTGATGTGATAACTATACATATAACTTCTCGCCGGCTCTGGTAAGCCATCATAAACTCCCAAGGGCAATGGAATTAAGGGGGGTGGCAGAAAGCCCACAGCCCTTCCCAAAATCAGGAGGAAAGTGGTTCTTTTGGCCCACTCACACACATTTTCACATCCAAGAATAAAACTGTTGGTGTAGTAGATCAGGTTTGGCTAAAAGTGATGAAGTAAATGATAAGTGAATATGTACAAGTCTTGAAAAACTCGTCAACTGAAGAAGTTGGAAAGCTGTGACCTAACAATAGCAAAAAATTGGTCAAAATTTTTAATACAACTTTGCTGACCCGGTCCGCCTTCAGAACCTATAGATCCACCTGCCACTGACCTTTGTCAACTGCTTCATAAATTCCAAGCCTCTTGCGATTATGAGGGTAAAAAAGTAAACGTCACATTCCTTAGGAACTATGTTTAAGGCACATTTTCTGAGTTTATCCGAAGCTGTGAAAGGCACCACATTGGTAATTAATCAGTTGCATGATTACCTAGCACCTAACGACAGAAACACTGAAATTATGCCCACCTTCATTAGTTATGCTGAATTTGCCTGCTACACAAATGCCCATTAATACAATACAACTGACCAGCAACATACAGGACCGATTTGCACAACCCTTTTTGTCTTGTCACAACCTTTTGCTCACTACAAAATACACAATTGATTATTAAGTGGCTAATAACATTTCCCTTGCATTGCACTTTTTCAAGAAAATTTTCTACTTGTCTCTGAATAGAATTTTATATCGAGATGCTATATATATTTGCCAATACAATTATCAAAAATTTTAATAGATTCAGCTTGTAATGTAATTAAGCCTGTATCTGACAAAAAGTAGCTACACCAGAAGTAACCCATTCAAGACACAACCTGCCTGTGTCTTCAGGATACCTCTTTGTGTGGCATGGTGGTCGATTGGTTAGACTGCTCAGTTGTAATGTGGAGAGTATGGGTTCGAGCCCCATCCAAGGCAGTAACTGTGTAGGGACCTTGAGCAAGTCCTTCGCGTATAACTGCTCTGTGCCATCGATGTTCTGTCTTAGGGTCGAGTGCCCATCAGGTCATTGGAAGGAGGGCAATGTCAAATACAGTTGTATTGTATTCAATAAGGGGCCATCCACATATTACGTACGCACTTGGGGGGGGAAGGGGGTCGGATTTTCGCGATTTTGCGTACGGGTGCGAACGGGGGGAGGGGGGGTAACAAAATGTGTACGTACCCAAAATAAATTTCTAATTATGACGTCCACATTAGCCTATTTATAACTCTGTATTGTCCTATAGTAGTCCCATGGCATTTTATTACATTATATAAAAGCCATGTGCAGTTATTCTGTGCTGTGAATGACACCTATAATTTGTCTATATTGGCCCTTCAATAATCTGGCCTAAAGTGCAGACAGGCTGCCTGGAGACACTTTCTGCAGCTGGTCATGGGGGGGGGGGGTGCGTCAAACGTACGTACTCAGGGGGGGGTGGTGGAAGAAAGTACGCTTGCGAACAGGGGGGGAGGGGGTCCAATTTTCCCGGATTTTTGTGTACGTAATATATGGATGGCCCCTAAACAATATTAAAAAACTAATTTATGATAAACATATTAAACATCCATTAAATATCAATCTGTTTGTAAGATAAGGTTACAAGATTTTCATCATAATCAGCGACTCAATCTAAAGATTATACACTGCTTGTATCAAATCAACGAGAAGCTGACCATTTTGCACTACGGATTATGCAATCCGAATAGCAAGCCAACAGTCCAGTCAATATATCCTGGCCAGTCCAATGAACTGTATATTACACAGAAGCATGCAAGGTACACAAATAACATGATGGATTAATTCCTATTCATTTAACAAATGTTATAAAATGCTAACAAGACATAACAAAGATAACACAAGATGCTGCAAATATACACTGACTTGCTCATAAAATAAGACATTCACAAAGCCCTACATATATTCATCTTAAAAACTCAAATAAAATAAAAATTCTACAGTAATTACGAAAACAAGAATTACTAAAAGAAATTTATAAATTATCATAATTAATAAATAACAGAACACTACAGCACTATTGTCTAATTTCTAAAACTATTTTTTTTAACGTAGCAACCATTCAGTAAAAGATAATTTGATATAATGCTACATTTTAGTTATAATGTATAAAATATTTTAATTACTTAGTTATTCAAATAATGGAAAAATAACTAACTCTTCATAAAATTTATACAAACTATACTTAATTATTTCATTTCTATATAACACAAGGGTGCAGACACTCTGCTTCATATGCAAATACTATTTTAACGATAAAAAATGCACCGAATTACCTGCAGAGAGTGCATAGTGCACCTGATTGTAACACTGCACTTCTGTACACTACAGTCAATAACCTAACTGAACAATTCTCCAATTCACAAACTTGTATGTACAGATATGGTTTAATAAACAACCTTCTTTGAACAGGACTTTGCTGGAACATGTTCAAGTTCCAGTGCGCCTAAGCTCAGTCTGCAAGCACTGTTTTTTCAAATCTACATCTTTTCACATGATCTTCTTTCAACATACCTTTTTACCATGTGATAACTATCACATAATTAATATTCTGAAGTGAAATTATTGCAAAATATGGTTTGAACAAGAATTCCTAATAACTCATCGATTTCGTATGGTCTCGGTTTATGAGATCCTGAAAAGTCAAGCATGAAGTCAACTTAATAAGTCAAGCATGAAGTCAACTTAATAAGTCAAGCATGAAGTCAACTTAATAAATCAAGCATGAAGTCAACTTAATAAGTCAAGCATGAAGTCAACTTAATAAGTCAAGCATGAAGTCAACTTAATAAGTCAAGCATGAAGTCAACTTAATAAGTCAAGCATGAAGTCAACTTAATAAGTCAAGCATGAAGTCAACTTAATAAGTCAAGCATGAAGTCAACTTAATAGTGTTCTTGTAATGATGTTAATTTCATGAGACACACTGAGATTCGTGAAATCTGCATAAGATATGCCCAGGGAGATGACTTGTCAAGATATGTCTAGCTATGCTCAATATAATGATTCAGACATGGTTGTATCAGTATGCAAGCTTCACAGACAAATGCCTAACCAATCAAAATCCAAAACCTTAGTGTTTTTCTATAATTATTATTACTGAGACAATTATTATCACATCGGTTAATATATTTCCCATTCAGACTCTATGATATCAAAGTCTAAATCAGGAATAAACTCAGATTGAACTGACAACTACTTTCTCAAGATTATATTGCACCTAAACTGAAACAAAACAAAAGTTTTTATCAACATTCTTTCCACTAAAAAATTTGAAGAGTGTCAAGAACATCTTATAACAGTGGTCAAATTAACAAAGTTGGGCCCCACTGGTCATAACTTCCTTCAGCTATGTCCTGACCTCGGCATCACTTGGCCCCTGAATATCTGAGGGAGCTGTGTAGCTCAACCATGGATTGCGGAGCCGCCGCTCTCCGCCCCTCTGTTCAGAATGAGCTTCTTGTTCCCTACACGTGAACCTCGATCAGGCAGCCTTTTCTGTTGGCCCTTCAGTTTGTAAGGGTTCCCTCTGGCTTTGTGCTTGTTGCCTACGGTTTTTCTTATACATTTTATTGCAATATTAAGACTGTCCTTTTCAGGCAGAGCTAGGTCTGGAGTGCCCCTGCATAGATACCTTAAAAGGGTGCTATATAAATCATCACAATGAATGAATGAACTCACAATGTTATCATTTCTAAACGCTGAGAAACCACAGCCTACAATCATGCCACTGCAGTATGTTATTCAAAAACTGAAAAAAATAATGCAAACCTGAAAATTCTAAGCAGTTTTCAATATCAGGCATCATTAAAGAACAAACATTTGCAATAGGACAATTCATTAAAACTAAACACTACAAAATGATATGCATAAACTGGAACATTTTCGTTGAAAGAGAAACAAAAACCAGTCTTTAGCAAAAACATGCCTCAAATTTTCATTGCTGCAAAGGCAATTAAGGCAAATCCGATTCAAACACTAAAAAACTTTCCCCAAAAGTCAGGTAAAATTTGGAATGCTCAAGAAACTCAACAATCTAACAAACGACTTGTAAGATACGGTACTGGCGGTCAGGACGTGCAGAGATGCAGATGGGTTGTGTTGCACAAATTTACATAACTGATGTAATTCTGGTTACTTTTTAAGCAGCATAAGCATACTGTGTCGAACGCTGTTTCGCTTCCTGTTGGTGGCAGAACCTGCAAGACACAAACAAAAGACTAAGTTTTTTTCTCTGAAGAGAAGAAATACAAAGCTCTCAGCTTCTAAAGCCAACCGTAAAACTAGATCACAAAGAATACACTGTGGATAAGGAAAGTTAAGTTAACTACATTCAGGTTCTGTGCCAAAACTGATAGCCAAAGACATTGAAGGAATGCAGAACTATGACTTGAACATCAAAACAGATCACTAGAGACTGAATGGGGTATTAATCTTCGACCTCAAATCAAAATACATGTCCAACAAGAATAAAGACAGGATTAACAACAAAATAGGTTTTGAGATTTAATCTGACTTACGGCATACAACACAAAAGAATTAACAATTCTAAGGTCAAAATTTTGCTCGATATTTATTGGCCTCGGGAAGGCTGTTATATGCAGAGATTAACTGGTACCGGGGTATATACAGAACAGTGTTGTCTCACTGTTGTGAGCGTGAAAATCTGTCCCTAGCTCGCTTAAGGGTCTAAGAGATGGAACAGGAAACCAAGTCTCGCTATGAGATATCAGAGAATATTTCCTATACTAGATGAGAAAAGATATAAAATAAACTGCCCTTGTTAGTTTATTAAAGATAAGCCTGTCAGGTATCTATCTATTAATATCTATTAATATTATATATACATTATATATACACTTTTATTTGTTGTTACTTAATTTTATTACATTTATTTCATTTTAAATGGATATTATATTTCAAGACAAAGTAAGTAGTTTGATAAATAAATCACTCCATCTCAAATTTGTGCCCCTCTTTAGTTGCGCCCTGTTCCACTGCACCGCTGGAACACCCCTCACTGCGGCACTGCTTCTAGGCCCTAATTACACTGAATTTTGGAAATGCGTCAATGCACATATATCAGTACAGAACTTTGAGGCCAAACAGAATCTTACTCTGTTCCTTCGGAGTGACCGGTGTACTGATGACGCTCTGAAATGCTGTGATCCACTCCTTTTTGATGTCTTCTGTATCGGCAGTGAAGTGGAAGACTCGACTCGGTGTGTGTACGGTAAAGGCACAGACGGGATCATCATCTTTGCCATCGCTGACGTAAAACATCTTTTCGTTTGAACCAACAAACACTTCACCTTTCGGAAACGGATGCTAAACAGAAGTTTGAAAACCGTTTAAAGCTTGAAACACACTTTTGTAACAAGTTACAGAATATTCTCTCTTCAAAACAGGCAGCAGGTCGCGTCAGGGTCATGGGAGTAATTCAGCAGGTCGAAGAAATTAATGTTTGACCAGTTTTAGAGTTTACAACATAGACTTCTACTGACATACTAGATAAAAAGTAAAAAACTCGTTTAGATCTAATAATTGCACTAGTGATGTTATGGGACAGATGCTGATGTTTTAAATGTAAAAAAGATATTAAAAATTCCAAAGAATGTTACACAGCAGTAGGTAGTAGGCAGGACATAAGGCAGGTCAAGAGTAAAACAGGCTGGTCATATGGCAGGTCAAGAGCAAAATAGGCAGGTCAAATGACCTACTGCGACTCATGGTAGCACCACCACTGAAAACAGGGTACAAACTTCTACAGAAGCTAAATAACTTCTACAGAAAGTTGGTTTAAAGGAATGCTGCACATAATAAACTATAAATTTCTGCAAATCAAACTGAAAAGTTGACCTTTATACAGAACAACAATGGTATCCTTAATAATCTGCGCATATCTTTCTAGTAAAATTTATACACTTGACCATAAATTTGGTTCAAACTTACTACATGTGTGTAACAATTGTGAACCAAAAGAAACGACAGTAGGTAAACTTACCAGTGGGTCATCATAATACATGAATTTTCGTTTATCCAGAGTGACCCATCGTCTCCGAAAAGCATCGTTAGCTCGTGGGCCGGCTTTGTTCAGCCAGCCTTCCTTAACAAAGTCCGTGCTAAGTATCAGACACAGCTGCAAATCCAACAGAAAGGTAAGGTACAACAAGGAAAAGCGAGAGAACAACTATTACCAAAAGGTTTCCGACGAATGCTCCCACAGGTTGGGTAATCATTAATTAGTCAGACACCTATATCATCGGAAGTTCTCAAAGCTTGAAAAGGATCATCCTTGAAAAGTAAGTCAGCTGAGGCACAAAAAAGACAGGAGTGAGCCAACAGCAAGAAATCTTTTCCTAGGGTTTTCACAGCTTGAAAATAAAAAAAATAAGCAAATAGTAATGAAAATTTCTATTCTGCTGTATCACAGTCAAGGCCGGATACAATGGGTGTTGTCAATTGTTAATTTCATGTGATTCTCAATGATCTTGACACTGGACATAAAGATACAGGCCACTTAGCAATCTGCCACTGCGACACTCAAACAGCAAGGACCATTTGGCTTCAGTGAAAAAGCAGCAACATAAATCCTTCTTTGACAAAGTCTAAGCTCAACATGTCCGGCAAACATACGAACAGGCACACAAATGCAAGACAGCATTATGATGCATACATACATCAATACCTTTGCATATGTGCAGATGCTGTAGAGATATCGTGCAACAGAAGATTGTAGCTAGCCAGCCGTAACAACAAATGTTTGGACATATTACCACTAAACTCTTCAGGCAATGAAAACATCCCAGAAGAAACTGCTATCGCATTCAAAATCTCTGCAGAGACAAAATCCCCTGTCTGTAAATTAAATATTTTCTTTCACTGAATAAGCACCAGCATAGCAAACAAAACTGACTGTACATTTAGAAACTTTTCATCATTAGCCAACAACACAGCATATGCTTCCAAAATGATTCAGTGCAAAACTTAACCTCGTCAATTCCAGTCGCTGGGTAGGCAATTGCTAATCGATTCAGTTTAGCTGAGCGCAGACAGGTATACCATTCTATTAAATCCTGAAGCAAACACGACAAAATAGTGCTCAGTGATTATTTTCAGCTACTATAACAAGATTCACACACACACGGAACGGACTCTGGATGCAAATCCATTGGTTCAACTCTGTATACACAGATGCCTGCCAGTGGTGTCTCTATAATGGCAAGTCAAACTGTTTGCAACTCATGTTGCATTTTGTGATGGTGTTTGTCAACATGTTGCTATAGATCACACAGACATTTCTTCAGTATTTCATAATTTATTATCCTCATACCCAACTGCAAAATGAGGTTCAGCTATTGCTTGTGCGAACTGCCGAGAGATATATTACTCGTTTTAGATCCTGCCACACCAATGTCATCATATAATTAGAATGCCGTAACTCTGGATCATCTCTGTTGCTTAGTTCAGGTCATCTGGTTTCAATTGCAGCTAGTAGGTCAAACCCACGTCATTGCACGTCCAGTCCTGTCATCTAGCATACTAAACCAAACTATATTGTTTCAATGACTTCTGTCAACGTTTAGTATTGATTGCAGCCCTCTAACACCCTCAGCCCTTAAAGTCCATTTTTGTCGACAACAGCCTAAAAAGTGTTAACTGAAGTTCATTTTAAAAAAGGTCCACTGAGTTGGTTAACCTTGGCTTCTGAACTACAACCTTGAAACATCATCTGTAAACTGCTTTTGATTCACAAGTCAGAGTGCAACACCTAGTACATAACAAATTACTATGAAATAACAATAAATATATAATACATCTTTTTTCATTGCTTGAAAACTGTTCCTTTCCTAAAGGCTCGGTCGGGAGTGCTTCTGAGCAGAGCAGGTACCTTAGAGTGGCCCTTCATAAATTTACTGAATGAATGAATGATCTATGAATCCATTAAAACCATCTGATAAAAAAATTCACTTACCTCACCAGTTTCTGCAAAGACAAATAAGCTACGTGTGTAACCATTTTGCTCAAACATAATCTGCATTCCGTTGGGGTTGCCAATCTTTTCAGGAACTAATAGGACATTCAGCTGGTCAATGTGAAGAACTGCCTTCGGCTCTTTGGCCTACATAACAACAAGAAAGGCAAATAAATAAACAATTCTTCAGCAGCAGTAGAGCCAAGTAATCCAGTACACCATAATAACAAAAGTTGTAACCAAGTCAACAAAGACTGTCAAATGGTCTGCAGACATCCACAGTGCCTGGACCACAAGTCTGGAGCAATCTGTATCCAATAAGGGTCAAAACTGGCTGCACCTACTACATGCAATTAAGGTCACACTTTTTCATCACTCAAAAAGCCTCGAAATCATTAGTTCTGATGGCTTTCAAACATCTGGATAACTAACTGTATTTCACCTGGCGAATGACTAACCTCAGCTTCTCATTTCTGCATAACTTTTTGCATGTTAACAATCTTCATAAAAAGTAGTAATAATTTTAAATTACCTATCAAAGAACCAGCATACAGGTGTGCACATGTCCTGATTAATTATTAGTGACCACTGTCACTACGCATTGTGTAATATGCATCATGATAAGACGTTGTCAATTCTACGTGACATACCAAGCATCAGCAGTTGCACTGGCAGTCAACAACCTATACTACATGTCAACTTACATGCTAAATGTCCAAATTAACTATAAGTAACTTCCCGTGCGTGTTTTAGTGGGCTGTGGGAGACCACTTCCCCTTACTGGATTGACATGAAATTTTTACTGAGTAGTTTACCTCACAAAACGAGATGATGTGCGAATCAAAATAAAAACTTTTTGTTTTCCTGGCCACCCTAATAAGTACTTCTATAGCACCGACTTTGCAGGCCAAAGTCGCATTATGGCACTGCAGAATCAAACAGTCTTAATACTAGAAACACGTTTTACAGCACTTCCGCAATGCAATGAGAAAGAAGCTAAAATTAGTCTAACAAACTCATTTACAGAGAAAGTAACATACTCCTTCTTTGTTGAAATATATCAGTCTATTGGCGAGTGCATCAAGAACAAATCTGCGTCTGTTGAACTGTCGACTTCCCTTCCCTTGCTTCCAGAGATATCCCTCCCTGTGGTCTTTTAAGTAAGGCAGATGGTCATTCGGCCACACAAACTCCCGCCTCTCGTATTTCGCACGAATCCACTGCTCCAGCAACACCCTAAAATAACCAACTGCTCATGTAACTCAGCACAAAGCAGCATATTATACACCAGTGGTACACAACGTCCGTCCCACGGGCCACATCCGGCCCGCCAGGAGCCGTCATGTGGCCCACGATGTCCAACAGGAAACGCAACTACCTAAGAGCTGACACTGACGTTAACTCTACAGTGACTTGCACAGTGTGCACTGTGGTTCCCTCATACATCAAGACACATATGCATGGTATTCACTATTCATACAATCTATTGTTTGCAGTCTCATTCTTTTCTGTCTTCTTACATTATTTTATATCTTCGCAGACTAGGATTCACTACACATCAGCTTCCTCCTTCGGTCCTAGCTGCAGTACTATCTAGTGGTTCCACCACAGCTTTTTGTTGTCTTTAAACTTGCCTTTATTCCCGAGGACTTTAGCACTGGAAGCGCCTCTGATTGGTGGGCACTGGATAGATGTGCTTTATAAGTTTTGAAATACAATACAATACATTTAATCGTTTCCTCCACACTTCTCCATTCCACGCTGCAATAGTCAAGTTTTTTCCAGCAAAAGTCTTCTATTGTAATTGTATTACAACAATTTATATAGCATCGTAAGTAGAAAGTAACTTCTAGGGTGCATCACAATGTCAACTGACAGTGCAAATGCTAAGAGTGACATAGGAAGTGCATTTTTAACTCTTTTTTTAAACACAAAGAATTTTGGCCTCCTAAATGGATACAGGAAGGCTATCATCAAGATATTCTCTGCATCCTGTTCCTGTTGTGCTTTCCACAACTCCCAACATCCTTTTGTCATTGATAGCAGTATAAAAGAAATGAGCAATTAACTGATCAAACATATAACTGTTGTAACAGCATATGTTATGAGCTGCTTCATAACACTCTAATCTCATAATCTCTATTGCCGTGGCCGGGCTCGGAGCGCTTCTGAGTAGGTTTCTTGAAGGTGCACTATATTAAATTTGTGAATGAATGAATGAATGAATGAATGAATGAATGAACACTGGAGACGCCACATATACCGGATAAATGAAGAGTAAATTCAAGTCTTACTCGGGATCTTTCGGCTTTGGTCGGCGATAGCACGGAGGGACGTGCTTTTCGTAAATCTGTTTCGATAGAATGTTGCCTTTAGACGTGACTTTCTGGAATATTCAAATATATTAGACTTTCAATTTCTGGGATATTCAACTATATTAGCATATCAGCCTTTCTCCAGCCCATCAGCCTTTCTCTTCACCTGTTCCAGAAATGCCTGAAGTCTATTTTATTTGTTAGTGATAGCACTGACTTGGGTCAGGAGCACCTCTGAATCATTGAGTGCTGCTTTTATAAATGTTCGATTACAAATACAATTTCCATTTCATTGTGCAATAGTAAGCAGTGTCTTCACTTAAAGCGTTCCTTACACAGACTTTGTCAAACTAATTAAACTTTCCCAACTGGCACAGCCAAGCATAGGCGTAGACTCTGGGAGAGGGGAGCAGCCGGGGCACATGCACCCACAATAATTGAGATGGACTGTACACCCAATGCATAAAGTGTAGAATGAATAACCAAATGCCTCCTCCCTCAATATTTTGGACAAGTTTACGCCAGTGCAGACAAAAGGTAATTTTAAGTCAGTTCAGCTATGCAGTATTATGCAGAGAAATCAATCAACAATTTTTATAGCACTGTAATTAGAAAGCTGCTTCTAGGGTGAATTACAAAGTCAACTATCAGCGCATATGCTAAGAGTTACATAGTAAGTACATTTTAAACTGTTTTTTAAAAACACAAAGAGTTTTGGCCTCCTAAATGGTTGCAGGAAGGCTATCATCTAGCTATTCTCTGCATCCTCTTCTTGTCATGCTCATGGGCATCCGGAGGAGGGTAAAAGGGGATTTGTATGCCTGGATTTTGAAAATATTAAAAAAAATTAAAATCTTTTGATTCTTATGATTATTCCAACAGTCCCAACACGATTTTCAATGTTAAAAAACACTTAAGGCATGAGGAGGCTCTGGTGAGCCAAACTAAACATATTATGGAATGACACGTTCAGACACATCCAAAACTATCGTCAGTGTTACAACAGAAAAAGTCATCATAAGAAGAGTAGAACATAAGACATCTGCCTACCTCAATCTGTTCGGAACTTAAATCTGCAACAGACTTGACTTCTTCCGATTCTGGACCTAGGACCATGTCATGAAAGCTGGCGCAAGTTTCACACATCAGAACATCAAAGGTGCACGACGCCCACTGTGGATCTAAAAGCAATGTTTTACATCTTTGAAAAACAAAACACACAATAACCCAATAATTATAATCAATCCATCAATCACTCGAAATTTATATAACGCACCTTCTAGATCTCTACTCAGAGGCGCTCCCAGCCTAAGCTAGGCAAAACAGAACGGTCTTCAGCATTACGTGAAACTGTTCTTGTCATTTGATAGATGGTTTTGTTGTTATTGTTGGTCAGGTTCTGATTGGTGGACAGAAGTTTACTTGGAGGATGAACACAAGGGGATCTGTGAGTATCTGGAAATGACAGCCCGTGCTGCACTCAATGACCCCTTTCAACGTCTCTGCTTTTGTAAAAACCAATGAGAACGTTAGGGCAGAAATTCTTTCATGTAATCCATAGACTAGAAGTAATGTAACTGACCATAGAGGATTTTCCTCTATAATTATTTCCCCGTGATGATAACGTGATAACGACGATGATATGCAAATGAACCCTTCAATGAGATCTTAAAAGATGTACAAGTAAAAATGTGCGTTAGATAGTTAACTAATCTGATAATTTAGTAATTAGTATTCCGCGCTCTGTATCCACTGATTCTCTGTCTATAAAATAAAATGCCAGCAATCTTCTAGCGTACGCCGCTCATGCCCAACCAGCTGCAACCGTCAGCAATCTACAGTAGTATAGCAATTGGAATTATCACGCCATTCTAAAAAATCATTATGTACCCACACGAATAACAATATTTGTCGTACAAACATTATATTTTCTACTAACTCAGTTGTCCACAATCGACACAAAACTCATTTCCAGGGATTTTGAGCAGGTCAGCCGTAAGCATCGACAACACTTCCCTCGACGCCATGACAGTAAGTGGTCACTATGCTGCGTTCCTTTAGACTAGCAAACTGGTGTTTACAAGGTCGGGATTAAGAGCAGCATGATTTCGGGCGGTATACCACAGTATAAATAATTATTTACAGGCCCTACTGTGGGTATGTATACAGAAATTACATCGTATTTTTGAACTGTTTGAGTAAAAATGCATGCAGACCGTAAGTTTCATTAAACAGAAACCGTATTGCTTGCTGTTTATATAAGATGACATCATGACATTGTGTTCGATGGATAATGGTAAGATGACAGCAATTTGTTTTTCTTAACTTGTTTGCCGCTCCTAATTAGTCTGCAGTGGACTATATTCTAGGCCTATTCTTCTGCAGTTCTGCATAGTCTCCAGTAGGCCTACTGGTTTGATATTTCTGGTCCTGCATTTTGATGTATACAATTTCTATGCTGGGTTACCACGGAACTTGTAAGTAAGTAAGTATATTCTTTATTGAACGCTAGCAAACGCACAGCGCTTTACATACAAAATTACCCAAAGAAAATCAAACAGAGCAATGAAGTAATAATAACATTAGGACACAAAAAGTTGTTGCAGGTAGGCCTACCTAATAGTACAGCATCCTATAGCGAGGAAACTTCGTCGAGTAAGAGTCATATATAGGGGTCTATCTATATGGAGACCCCGATAAATTGTGTGAACGCGGACGCAAATTATAGGCCTATATACGTAGGCCCCTATACTTGGTTCTTCGGACGATTGGTAGGCCTAGAAGGTCGTGGAGGAGGTGACTGATGTTTCAATATAATCTAACGAGAATCATCTAGATAAAATCAGATAAGATCATATCTGCATGATTAGATTAGACTGTCTTTACTAGGCCTACACCTAATTAATCAAACACGTTTAATTACGATGCTGATGTTAGTTGTCAGTCGATAAATGAATTTGCATTGGGAAGAGCCATTTACTTGATCGATGAGTCTGCTGCGCTGAGTTTCTTTCGATTGCTTGTTCATCAACCGAAAATTATCACGTTCAGTTGATCCATTGAAGTCTCGATCATGGTTCGAGGGTCTATGTCTATCTGTCTGTCATCTCAACATGAGGTCCGTTAACACTTTAAGACGAGCTGCAGTAGGCCTAACACTCATTCGGTCAGCTGGGGTCCATATAGTGCGACCGTACCGTCCGTACGTTACTTACAGCACTGGCGTAAACTTGTCCAAAATATTGATAGGTGGGGGGGGGATTTGGTTATTCATTCTAAACTAGCAACGTTGCATTGGGTGTACAGTCCATCTCAATTATTGGGGGCACGTTCCCCGGCTCCCCCCCCCCGAGTCTACGCCTATGACTTCCCAGCAAACACACCCGCACGGGTCCCTTGCGGGATTCATCCGGTTTGACGGTACGGGATTCTCGCGGTTTTTGTCCCCGGTTTACACACGGGACCCTTGCGGTCCACCCCGTGTCAGTGGCGCCTCCTACCGGTATTCGTATTTCTACCGCCAGTCCGCCATTTTGTGTGCCTGCCGTTTCGAATGTACAAATATTTGACAGATCGCGATTTGTTTCTGTGAAAAGTAAGATTACGTTATATTTATTATTCTAATGAACCTATATCTGTGTACATTAACAGTTTATGTAAATGCTGTATTTAATTGTGGTCGGGATAGACGAAACGGAGATTGCAGTGGGTTAGGATCAGGGCTGTAGTGGTAAAATTAGAGGTGAGTACACGCTACCGGTTAGTTTTCCGAAACAAATTAGAGGTGAGTATACGCTACAGTATTTTGTGAGTATACGCTACAGTATATAAATAAATATAACTATTTGGGAGGTGAGTATACGGTCTCTAGAGGTGAGTACACACTGTATAGTGTATACCCTCGACTACAGGGAGTCAGCCCGAATCCTCGAAACCCGAATCCCCGAAAACGCTGAAAATACACTAAAGCCCGATTTCCCGAAAAAAGCTTATAGAAAGTGCCGAACTCCAGAAAACTATTCAAAGTTAAATTGTAAACTCTTATACATGACATAGACCTAGAGTGGCCTTGATGTACCTCGATATAATGCCTATTCACGTGTTTATTTGTAATTTTAGTCTAAAATCGATTTCGGGGATCCGGCCGAAATTCGTTTCGGGGATTCGGGTTTCGGGGATTCGGGCCGCACCCGACTACAGCCCTGGTTAAGGTTATGGACTGTACGGTAAACTTGCGCTATGAGGGTCCTTATGTTATGGTCTGACTCAAATTCAAGGGGCTATATATTACTGTGTGACAAGAGGTCGCACCTTCTTATCTTATCTTATCTTATATGATTATTTATAAAGCGCCTCTCACAGCATAGACTGCTTTGATCTGCTTCTTCTTTTATTGTTTTTATTGTTTAGATACAAGTACTCGTGGATAACAGTGGAAATGATTTGTGAGAATGAAACATGAAGTTCTTTTTTGGAAACGATCCAGCTCGACGTTTCGGTGTGACAGGGCAGCGAGGCAAGAGGACATTCAAGTCATTGAAGCTGTTCGACATTTATGGTATGTATTTTGCATATAATACTTTTTGAATCAAGTGTAATTTTTACTGCTAATAACTTGTCACTCATTAAAGTTTGATGAACAGCTGACTATAATTCAATTGCAAGCTATCAATTTCAGCTTTATTTCTTGCTTCCAGTGGATGTTTTGCTTTGTTACTCAAATAAATGAGATATTGCTAATGATAGTAAAGAAAATTCATCAAGTTGTGACGTCAAACGAAATGATGCAGTTGGCATGTGGGAACTATTTATGATTGTTTCAAATAAAAAAATTCAATAGTCTAATGACTGTTTTATTAAGTGCTAAACCATTGAAACATTACTTATTGCATTTTTTAGGCTAAGACATCTTCGACATTGTTTTGACTTTTCTAATCTTGAACATTGTGCAGGCAGTGTCTCTAAATATTGTCATTTAATAACAGAAAGAGTTGCTGGAATAATATCATTTTACAATACAAATCAGAGCACATCAAATTCTTAATTCTTGTTCTTTGTAACTTGTTATTTTAAATCTAAATGTTGCATGTTTGAAATTTCAGGTTCGGTAAAACATAATATTGCTACAAAGGACAGCACGAGGAAAATGGTTGAAGACGAGTTGGCCAGTTGGTTTGGTAATGCTAGGGATCATGGCACTGGAGGCTGCCAAATCGGCGCCATTCAAAGAGACCGAGTCAGAGTCGATCAGTGTTGATCAGGAGTTCACCAATACTGCTGATGACATTATTGTTAAATGAAATTACAGAGCAGATTGACTGCATGATTTACTTTACTTTATTAAATTGACTTTATTAAATTGATGTGTCATTTAACGCTTTTGTTGATTATTTATTGCTTTAACTATATAGCACAGTTTACAGTACAGTTTGCATACTATACTGTAAACTGTGCCACTGGTGGAGTTCTTGTTTGACAGGTGGGGGGCGACGTTTTTGAACTGATCAGGTCAAAAAAAGTTTTGAACTGATCTGCTCAAAAGAGGTATTAAAAAAAACTGGGGTGACTTTTTGCTGTTTCCTAAAAAAAATTTTGGGGGGTGGGTGGGGGCAGATGTATGGTGTGTCCCCCTACTGTTCAAGGGGGTCTTGTCCCTTTTGAACTGATCTGCTCAAAAAGAGTTTTGAACTGATCTGCTCAAAAAGAGATAAAAAACTGGGGTGCTTTTTTGGTGTTTCTTCAAAATTTGGGGGGGGCAGATGTATGGTGTGTCCTCCCCCACTGTTAAAAGGGGTCTTGTCCCTCTGGACCCCTGGGATTGCCGCCCATGAACTGTGCTAAACTGGGTATCACTTTTTAGTCATCTGGGAATGAACTGGGAAAGAACCGGGATGCCCGGCGGGATATCCCGTATGGGTCCCGTACGGAAACCGCGGACAAAAACCGGCGGGATCCCGCCGGGTATCCGGTACGGGTCCCGTGTGGCAACCCGTATGGGACCCGTGTGGGTCCCGTGTGGGTGTGTTAGCTGGGTTAGGCCTACAGTCTTGTTTTCAAGACTTTGAACCTCGATCGATCAAGACCAAGGCCAATACTTTGAACCTCAAGACCAAAACAGCGCAGGGAGGATCGAGTTACAAAAATATCAAATCAAATCAAATCAAAATTCTTTTATTGTTCACCAATCTTTGAACAATTATACAATTTACATATGGTAACACGAACTTAAGTTACATTGCGATCAGTGACAAAATGAAAACCCAAAGGAACGAAACCGTTCCGCTGTCAGGGTCGCCTAATTACATAAACTATAAGCCTATATCAGACCAATGAAGTGGTGCTTAACAATGCAATAAAAAGTTTATTTCTAAAAACATCTGTATAATAACCATGAACGTTCGGTGTTAACTATCCATGTACCGTGCAGAATTCCTATTTTACTTAACAGTCTAGAAAGTTTAATTTGCCATTTACATAATCATACATCTTTTGCATAATAATCTAGAATGTTTAATGAATGTTTAATGAGCTCTTTAACTTATGTGCATACATAATACATGTGAAAATTTAAAAAAAAATTGACGATAGAGCGAGAAGTGGTGATGAATCTGACACGAAGTTCTATGAAGATCACTAATTTTATCCGAAGAATCAGAGCACAGTAGGCCCCCTAATGTAAAAATAAATTGCAAACACAAACACCTGAGACGCGAGGCAACTGTGAATAAAGGATTAGTTCAAGGAAGCAATGTGCCACTGCCTACGCAATAATCGTCTCAGAGAAAGTATATTCTCCGCATTAATTAGGCCTACAAAGCGAATTTAAATTACAAACGCCGGATGTCCCAGCAGTTTGCTAGGGCATTCGTTGTTTGTAATTTTGCTGTAGGCCAATGGCAACAACAGCACGTGAATACAAAAAATTAAAGTAGTTTCTGCAGCTTTTGTAGTTTACAAAGAAACAATAGAAACCGTGCAGCAACGGAATTCATTGATAGTCTATTAGTTATCAAGGCTGTTTTCGTGATATTGAACAGTAGGCCTAACATGAGCTGTGTTGTGTAGGCCTATAGGCTATTATGCCTACATAATTACAACATTTTCCTCTTTAATTTTGATCAAGTTTATCGTCTCAAATAAGAAACGAGACCGTAGAGTGAATCGAGCAAGAATTGGACTGTTGCTTTAATAGTGATTTACTAGCGTCCCTAGGGACCCCAGTTGGTCATAGACCTACCGTGTTGGTCGCTGGTGCTAGGGTGACCACACGTCCCGGATTGTCCGGGACAGTCCCGGAATTTGAAAAAATGTCCCGCGTCCCTGACACGTCCTTTCCGGGACAATGAAACGTCCCGGAATGAATTTTCTATAATTAATAACATAGGATTTGCTATTTTAATATTCCAATAATATTATAAAGTAAAAAAGTAAAAATTAGAAAGTATAAAGAAAAATAACATCAACAAATATGCAGCGTCACACAACATTTACAAATCCGTGGCACAATGTAATCTTAAGAGTATGGCTAACTAAGGATCTACACTAGAAGCTGATATGTTTACGACATCTAATCGTAATCGTAAACTCCAAACTTCCAAAGTGCCACTTCCCCAACAGCAATGTAATATGGAAACCATATGGGCTTCATATGGGATGCCATATGTCAGGGATCTCTAGATTCATCTGGTTTGCACCCGACAGCCCATATTGAATGCATATGTGCAAGCCATCTGGGCTTCATATTGTATGCATATGGTATCTATATGGCACCACGTCATCTAAACCATATGTATGCCATATAGATACCAGATCTTTACCAATCTGCATTCTATATAGAATCTATATTGTTTCTATATGTAACTAGCTGATCTATGCCATAAGTTTACCATATAGATACAAGATCCTTACCAATCTGCATTCTATATAGAATCCATATTGTTTCTACATGTAACTAGCTGATCTACAAAGTATGTATGCCATATGCGATCCAATATGGCAGGGATCCCTAGATTCATCTGGTTTGCACCCGACAGCCCATATTGAATGCATATGTCCAAGCCATCTGTCCTTCAAATGGTATCCATACGTCATACATATGGCACAAGATGATCTATGCCATATGTTTACCACATAGATACAAGATCCTTTGCCAATCTGCATTCTATATAGAATCCATATTGTTTCTATATGTAGCTAGCTGGTCTATGCCATATGTATACAATATAGATACCAGATCCTTTACCAATCCGCATACTATATAGAATCTATATTGTTTCTATATGTAACTAGCTGATCTACAACGTATGTATGCCATATGCGATCCAATATGGCAGGGATCCCTAGATTCATCTGGTTTGCACCCGACAGCCCATATTGAATGCATATGTCCAAGCCATCTGGCCTTCAAATGGTATCCATATGTCATGCATATGGCACCAGGTGATCTATGCCATATGTTTACCATATAGATACCAGATCCTTTACCAATGTGCATACTATATAGAATCTATATTGTTTCTATATGCAACTAGCTGATCTATGCCATATGTATTCAATATAGATACCAGATCCTTTACCAATCTGCATACTATATAGAATGTATATTGTTTCTATATGTAACTAGCTGATCTATGCCATATGTATACAATATAGATACCAGATCCTTTACCAATCTGCATACTATATAGAATCTATATCGTTTCTATATGTAACTAGCTGATCTATGCCATATGTATTCAATATAGATACCAGATCCTTTACCAATCTGCATACTATATAGAATCTATAAAGTTTCTATATGTAACTAGGTGGTTTACACCATATGTTTGCTATATAGATACCAGATGATGTACCAATCTGCATGCCATATGCAATATATATAGTTCCTATATATAACTAGCTTATCTACACCACATGTATACTATACAGATACCAAATGGTTTAGCAATCTGCATGCTAAACAGTAAACCATCTGTGGTCTATATAGCATCCATATGCATGCATCTTCTGTAAGTAATCAGGACATCTACAACATATGCACAACATATAAAACACATGTAGTCTGCTTATGTAGTTTCCATTTTGAATAAACTTTATTTCACCACATATGAGCAACACAAAATAACACCCTCTATACAAAGGAGAAATAACAGAAAAAATATACACATCAGTGATAAAAAATAAGCAGCTCAACTACCTGATAAGCAAATGCCTTTCATAAACATTTATCCTTAAGTCACCAATGTTAACATTTTTCAATATATCATAGATTTCACAAAGTATCTTTTTGTTGTTGTACAAATAATGCTTGTAGTTCATTTAGTAGTTTTAGTACTGTAGATTAACGGTTCCACAACATATGGTTCACGACAAATGGTTCATGGACAAATGGTTCACAATCTTCCAGCTTCTAGGTTGCGTTTTGTTTACATTGGACTACGAAAAAGCATTTGAGCTCTATTTTCATCAAACTAGAGGCTGGATGAGCGATGAAAATATAGCTCAAACTAGAAGCTGGATCAGCGATGATGAAAATATAGCTCAAACTAGAAGCTGGAAGATCGATGAAAATAGAGTTCAAACTAGAAGCCTGATTCTCGATGAAAATATAGCTCAAACTAGAGGCTGGATGATCGTGAACCATTTGTCTGGAACCATTTCTCATGACACCATTAACTTGGGACAATACTGCCTAACATCAAAGTCAGCCTGAAGCAGTAAACAACCAACATATATGAAAGCACCCATCAATCATTGTGTTATTTACTTTCAAAAACCTTCAAAATATTCTGTTCCATGCATTTGTCAACCTTGCATACTTACTGATGGTAAATGAAATACATTCACATGTAAATACAAGTAGTGGCTCACAATGTGTTTTGAATAAATGCAACAGAACAATTTCATCCATGTGTCGTTTAAAAAGCTATTATTATCAGACTTGTAAAATTTTCAAATTATTTCACTTAGGCTCAGTTTAAACCACTGGCGTAAACTTGTCCAAAATATTGAGGGCATTTCGTTATTCATTCTACACTTTTTGCATTAAATGTACAGTCCATCTCAATTATTTGGGGGCACGTGCCCCGGCTGCCCTCCCAGAGTCTACGCCTATGGTTTAAACTGTCTCCAGCAGTCAAAATGACATTTGCACATTAACTGTCACAGTATAATTGCTAAGTATTTTGCTTTTCAACACATGGCAAACTCAAACCCTAATGGCAAACGCATACACAAATATTTATGGGCACCAACTATCCTGAGCACCACAGATTTTGTTATACCGAACTTCATATCCATATAGGATACTCTAATTCACAAGTAACAATTATTTTCTACATAGAAGTCATTCTATCTATCAGATTAACAGTGTAATCCACAAAAACAACAAATAGGATAGGGATAACACCCCTCCTTGTCTGACACTGCAAACTAATTTGAATATTCTAGAAAATACACAATTCCATCCTACAGCTGCAACCATCTACTAAACCAGTGTATCAAACTTATCAAAAATCTGTGTGGAATATTCTTCATCATTACTTTCAAACACAAACATTTTCATTTACTCAACAGTAGACCTCAAGTTCTGTATAAATTACTCTATCGCAACCAGTTTTCTTCATGAATCCAGACTGAAGGCCAGAAGAACACAGATAACAGCTATACAGCTCAAAAAGACACACCTCAAACGTCGCAATATTTCCACTAAGTGTTATATCACAGTAGCTGCTACAAGACAGATCACATCTTTAGTTTTCACAGGAGGAATTATTACGCCTCAACCAAAATCATTGGTACATATCCATAATGCACTCTGCTGCAAATAGTAATGTTAGCAAAGACCTAGCTGTATTGGGTGAGTACAGAACAGTTGTTCAGGTTCTATGGCATGCCATCAAAACCTGCAGCTTTACCGCATTTCAGTTCACATAAACATCTGATAAGGTTGAGATCTATAGCTCTGATGTCTTCTTGACCAGCCTAATATTTTATAAATTTATATACTCAAGTATGCACCTCACAAATTCATCACTCAATTTCTTAATTGTAAAATATAAAAATTGAGGTTATAAGAACACAATATGCAGAGAAGTATTACACCCCTCAATGCACACTATGCCCACAAATTAAAATACCAAAGCAATAAAATAAGTAACCAAGACATTCCAATTAATGATCACCAACTTAACAGTGCCCATCGAATTGTTGATTGGTTAATATCATATTAATACAGTTTTACAGCTATCAAAAACATAAGTTGATGAAGAGGTCATTAACGTCAACCAAAAAGAAGTCCGACTAACCGCCTCGTGACAAGAAATGACACAGACAAGAAAAGAACACATGTTCCCTCAAGATTGAATGCAATCCTGTGTCCAACATAAGAGTTTATTCTGGGGCATGTTCCTCAGAGTTACAGTGATATCCTAGCTGCAATCGATCATGCTGTCGTCAGACTAGGTTGATTTCTCTTTCTCTGTCATCAGAGTTTGTAAAGACTGCAGCACATTTAAGTCAGACTTCATTGTCCGTTACTGGCAAACTTCATGTTTTACGGCTCCTACAATGCAACAAAAAGTTAACACAAAATTAAAAACCAGATGCTTCACCCCAAAAAAGAAGTTAATTATTGACAATGATTGAGCACAGAGCACTTTTTCAGAAGAGTTGTAAGAATAATGTCAAGGAAACAGCTTTCATAGGTGAAGAAAAAATCAGTTCATTAAGAAATGAATACACAGCAGAGTATGAATTTAACTTTTTCTGATGTTTATTAATTAATTCAATTACATTACACACGTATAATTATATAAGTATGTATCAGACATAACTAAATATATATATACATATAACTGTAATTAGTAACTTCTACTGTGCCGGTGTCTTAAGCACAAAGCATCAACCGATGGCACATCAAACCAAGCCTAATATTATCAGGTCAATATCCAGACGATCAGTCCATAAGACAGAGATACAGCCTATGATGGATAAGCAATTTGAAAGAGGTAAGTTTTAAGTTGAGAACGAAATGACACAAGGGGCTGGCTGGACAGAGTAAAAAGACACAGGGGCAGAATTATAAAAAATAGGTCCAGCAACCAAAAAACTCATTCACCAAAAACAGTTCTTCATTTTGGTATGACCCCACAAAGATAATGACCTCGCTGAATAATGACAAGTCTGGAGAATAAGAACTGGTTTTAAGTATTGTTGCTGGCCAGAATTTGTAAACCATGAGACCCAATTTGAAAATAATTCTTTGCTGAACAGGAAGCCAATGCAAAGATTTCAGCACATGGGTTATATGTTCAAATTTGGATGTATTAGTTATGGCTCTAGCCAGAGTTCTTAAATCTCAGCAGCTTAGGCATGTTTCACCTATTGATACTAGTAAGAAGAGAGCTACAGTAATCTAGGCAACTGGCAACCAGAGATATCCTTGCAGACGAATGTTACGAATGAACGTATATGACGACTTACAAATACTGTTTACACGACCAGTGAGAGACATGGTAGAAATGAAAACAATGCCTAAGTTACAAGAAGCGTCTGCCAGCTTAACAAATTGAGTCACCCAGTTTCAATGACTAAAGCTGATCATATTTTTAAAGCTGCTGTGGAGTGCCCTGTAACAGAAGTTCATTGTTTGATCAGTTAGAGTTTAGAGGCCACCACCCAAGACTTTAAGTTGCAAGACTTTAAGGACCATGACAGACTGTCAAATGAAAATGTAGATTTTAGTATCACCGGCATAGAAATGATAGCCCAGCGAATGATTTTCCAGCACTGTGCCAAGTGGTATGAAATGTAAACAAAAGAGGACCAAGCACAAAACCCTGTGGCACACCACATGCCAACAAAGTCCTAGATGAATAATTACCATTTAAATACACTGAGTGCATGGACTAAGGTAAGTAATAAACCAATTTAGTGCAGGACCAGATATCCCAAAGCAGTGCTTGAGACGATGAAGATGTAGCAAATGTAACAGACAAGTCATGTAGAACAAGTGCTGTTACCTTACCCCGTCCACTGAACATACGATGTCATTATGAACAGTAAGAAGTGCAGATTCCGTTGAGTGAAACTTAGGATATGCAGTCTGAAAACGGGAGATGAGTTTGATGATAGATGAGTTTGCATGCATTCAAGGATTTTAAATGTAAAATTCAAGGTTGAGATTGGCCTGTAATTTGAGAGGCAAGAGAAGGTTTCTTAAGCAGAGGATGAACTATGGCTGAGCAAATGCAGATGGAAGGCATCCCTCGTGCAAATTGATAATCAGTGTAATATATGTTACAGGACATATATTACAGACCCAGGACATCAGAGCACTCTTTAGAAACCAAGTAGGAATGGTGTCAAGACCGGTTTTGTTAGGCAGTTGGCAGAAAGTAGTCCATGATAGGAGGTGTAGAATTTGGATGGAAGAATTTGTCAATGAAAAGAAACTGACCATTTTGTCTGAAAACAGGTCAAGAATTTACATATTCCTATACATATATATTACATGTATTATAAAACCTTATACATGTTTATGCATTTAACTGTTATATATATATATATATATATATATATATATATAATATGGATACATGTTTACACATACATATGTCAAAAAATTAAATCCACATGATTATTTTACCCATATAAGAAGAGCAGTCCTTTAAGCTAGCCCTGAGGCAATCATAGCTATGAACTGTTGGCAACTTCATTTTTTTAGCCTCAACCAATCCTCTCCCTCACCATCTCATTTTCCCACTGACCATGTGTGATCAGTGTTCTCATTATAGCCGAGTTGGCTAGGGGCACAGGTTGAACAGAAATCATGAACTAAATGTCTGCCCTGACGGGGATTTGAAACCTCAACCTCTCGATTGGCAGTCTAGGACGCTAATCACTACACTATTGAGCACACTATATATAAATATGTGTATATATATGCCAGTTTTTATGTGTATAAGTGTGTCAGCATTTGAATGAAAATCCATCATAAGATCCTTAGAATAGCATGAATGCAGAATATCAGGAATGAGGAATTATACAGAAAAATCAGTCTGACCTAAAATCTCAAGCAAAGAGTTTTTTGGATAAAGCTCAGGCTGTTTGGACATATCTGCAGAATGAAGGGGGCAGAAAAATTAAAACTTTGGTTTATGGAATAATGGAACGCAGAAACTCAAGAGGAAGACCTAACAGAGAATGGACAGATGACATTGAAGAATTGTGTGGAGCAAGTCTCCATGAGCTGGGCCACTTGGCACTGGACAGGAGTGGAGAGATATCGTCAGGAGGGCATCAGACACCTATGGGCGCTGAGCCCACGGTTATTGATGATGATGATACGTATATAATTGTATATGCATACACAAATAAAAATTAATG
Organism: Allolobophora icterica; assembly: GCA_963556255.1. Classification (NCBI taxonomy): domain Eukaryota; kingdom Metazoa; phylum Annelida; class Clitellata; order Crassiclitellata; family Lumbricidae; genus Allolobophora; species Allolobophora icterica. The sequence goes on from OY744610.1 coordinate 49,487,187, forward strand.
TATATATATACATAATAAATACATACATATCAACATCTATTTCTGACATAAGAATTTTAAAAAATCCACCAACATTTAGTATTTTAACAAAGCAGAAACATAAAAAATTATATACACATAGATAAGCAGAAATATGTAGTTATTCACCCAAGTCACAGAAAAATGTCATCAGGTTTAATACTATTGCAGCCTACAGACTTCTGAAACAGTTGGGGAATTTTCTGTATTTAATTTAATAAATCCTGTACTTGAAACTTTCAAATATTAAAAGTCCAACATAGTTTGAAGAGGCAGTCAATACCATCAATAACTGTTGGCCAGTCTTGATCAGTTCAGTCCTTGCAGTACTTGTTCTCAAAACTTCTCAAAAGATCACAATTTCGAAAAAAGTTTTTTTAAATGCAAACATATGCACATAATATTACAGGATTTTAAGGATACTCAGATAGGTTACCAGTCAGCTTTTAGTCATTAGCTCATATGGTTTGGACATTTTGGCATTTCTCCTGTGGTGACCAGAATTAGATGGATAATTGTTAAAATTGAGCCAACAATATTCAAAACTTTACTGCTAAGCATAAGTTTTGTCAAAAAACTGCACGGTGACTTCAAATGGTGAAAGTGATTGTTTCTTCTGCTAAAAAGCAGCAACGCTTTTCTCGAGAAAACTATATGAGCCAGTGTTTAGCGCATTGATTGTGCCTGCATGTAACACACCTGTTGAACACGTTTTTAGTTATAGATCAAATATGAGTGACAAGAAGCCAAGAAGCCACATCGTCAATATTTCTGTAGAGCAATTCTAAATAAGTGCATGTGACTTACGACATTGAAGATTTAGCCTCAGTTGTTAAATAATAAACATCTGCTTGCCTCGTGAGATGGTTACTGTGTTGGGACCTTCAGCAAGACCTTCGACCACAATTAGATATTAGATATGGCACTTAGTAAATGCATAATAATAATAATAATAATAATAATAATAATAATTGCTCAATAGTAGCTATACTCTGTCACAACCATGTGTGTATTATATATTTGCAGTGCCTGTGAAAGTTGTGGGAAAATAGAAGCCATTTTGTTAGAGCGCTTGCCAAGCAACCCGAAGAGTATGCGTCCACGGCTACAGAGATGGTGACTGTGTATGGACCTTCAGCAAGTCCTTCAATCACATTGCTCAGTGCCATCGACTGATGCTTGATCACTAGATACGGCACTTAATAAATGGATAGCAATAATAATAATAATTCCTGAATATGAGCTATGCTCCATATTCTGAAACAGCCTCGTGTGTGTAGTTTAACCATGTTGTGTCTTAGCATTACCTTTATCCTTGGTCCAGGACTGGGAAAACCAAAAACACTGCAGCAGTTAACAACCATGGGCCCATGTCAGTTGCCAAACATGGCACATTGCAGGCCAATTCAGCACCCAGCTGTCTTCTGCATTGTCTTCATATATACCTGCCATGCTACCATACATTTTTAATCAAAGAAATTTTACTCTAGTAATGTGATCCCACATAAAAGATAATAAAAACCTATTAAGATAAAAATTTCATTCATACACATATTTACATGGAAACAATATACATCGAAATAAATATACATTAAAACAACTACACATACATACATACATACATACATACATATATAAAGACACACAGACATAGTTACATTCAAACGTGCATACATGCACACATACATACAATACAGCTATAATTTGATAATGCTCTCCTTACGAAATTCTGAAGTGCACATTGAAGCCGGGTGACCATTAAAACACCGGAAGGGCCAAGTTTTCAGTTTAGAGTGAAAGACAGTCTCGCTACGAAAATTGCGAGCATGAATAGGTAGAGAATTCTCGATGGAGGGAATGGCAACTGAGAATGAATGCGCCGGGCAAAGACAAGACATGTACGAGGAATAACAGGCTTTCCAGCAGATGCTGATCGAAAAAAGGATCGACCTTAAACAGAGTTGCTTGCAAGGTGTGACCATGAAAGATAAGTAAAATGACAGATGATATGCACATGCTCTGTACATGAGGAGTGCCAAAGGACCGTGCAAGACTAAATAGGATACAGTGATCCACACAGTCAAATAACAGCAGAGGTATTTTGAAAGTTAAAGTTGATACGTACACATATACATGCACATATACATACATGCACATATACATACATACATACATACATACATGGGTAATCACGCAGACTGAGTGCCTGTATATATAAACAATATGGCTGACACTGACTTTGCTTAACAGAGAACCGCTACCTACATGCCACATATCATAAGGCAATTCGCTATAAGTAAGTAAAAAACATTTACTTAATTAAATACGACTCACAAAATGTGATTGAACAACAGCCAAAAAATGGGAAGCTAAGCGGTACAAATGGGTAGCTAAATATCCATGTCATAGGTAACTAGCCCCAGGTGGTCCGATAGAGCAGACTGGCTTAAAATACTATTGTAGCTGAGCAAATTATGGCCATTGTCCAGTAACAATGCGTTTACTCGTATTTAGGCAACGAGCTGACAACCTTATGCGGTGGAACATGATCCAAATTGCTGATATTAAACACCAGACTCTGGTCACATCACATGAAGAAACATTGTTACTTGGAATTAACAAAACACTGGCCACTCTATCACTCTGGCCAAATACGGCCCAATGAGCAAGTGTCAACACCAATTAGGAACAAGACATTGCTCATGTAAGACGTATATAGTTCAATCATGACTATCAGGGACAACGGTGGCCAGGTGTTGTAAGAATTACAGGTATGGTGTATTAGCTATTGGGGCATTTCACCTTTGCCACCGAGTCAAATCATAAATATATCCAAACAAAATCATCAACCAAATAATCTAACACGTTGTACCCATGCAAAACTTCAGCCAGTTGGCAGTTTTGTTTCATAATTACTCTACTCTCTGAACACCCCATACACTGCAATGCACATCTGAAACTACAAACTTGACTGTTAAAAAAGAGTAAATTTCTTACCAATTTGAGTGGATTAAAGCGATAAGTTTTAATGTCCTCTTGAAAGCTCACAATTAGCCTATAAGGAAAAGCAAAAGAAACAAAAGATTATAAACAGAAATTAGAATCATTACAGAAATGCCATTTACTTCTCTACCGTCGTAAGAATTACACCCACCATTAATCAATAATGAAACTAATGAAATGCAACTTATAATGTTTACAAAGGAAAAATTCTCGATTTTTATTTTTTGCTATAAATATTCGCCAACATCATTTTCAGACAACAAATTAGCACTAAAACGCTATCGCACAGGGCTCTTGTGCACTGTATGGGGGTTTCTGTTGGCGAGACTCCAGTATATTCGATGGTCGCCATCTATCACCAGAGTAAATAGGGGCTCGGGCCAATATGTGCTCACTTCGACGTAACCTAGAGGAAACACTCAATTCCTCAGTCAGTTCTGGTTTTGAATCTGCTCCGTCTTAGTACCAGATGGCCATTGGTGACATTCGTGATCTCCGAGCATGAGATAAGTGTCGCCCCTGGCGGTCTCTCAGGTTTCTTTTGTGCTTCTCACTATTAATTTCCTCGCCTTTCAAAGGGGTTTTCAGTCTGACCAAACTCGGGGATTGACGTTACTTTCCACTTCTGGGATTCGAACCCTCGATGAATGACATGATACCTCACCCTAACTTGAGGAATTCTCAACTATCTCAATTAGGATCTCACGCGAGTATTGCATAAATAAATGCCTCCCTTGCTACTGATTTTAACATGATATAGTCCAAAATTTGATTTGGCCCATGATAAATAAATTCAATTATTTAAAATCAAATTTCACATTGAACTACACAGAAATGAATCATAATCTGTCCACATTCGAGAATCATCTTTCTACTCTAAATGCTCTATATCAACAGAATATCAATGCAGTATATCTTAATTAATCACACGTCACTGTATTTCTCCACTGCCAACATGAGGCCCGCAAACCGATTTTAAATGGCCCACCTCAGCTGATTACAAGCCGCAAATAAAAAGAATTGAATGCACAATTCAAGGCCAAATATCTGACTGAAACATGCTTGAACATTTATTATTAATAATTAATTAAGATTAATAATAATAATAATATTCATTTATTAAATTCAAAAAGAAAAGTATGCAGTAAAATTACATGATATAGTAGTAACAGATGACAACAAGTTTAACCGGAGTCGAATTTAACTGCATGTCAGCCTGCAAGTCGTCCATCTGTCCTACTGCTAATAACAGATGATAATAAGTTTAAAAGGAGTCGAATTTAACTGTATGGCAGCCTGCAGGTCGCCCATCTGTCCTACTGCTCATTTTACATTTGCTCCCTAGGGAGTGTAGGGGTGAAAAGGCTAAATCAACCTTTACGGGGCTAGCGGGTATCGAACCCGCGTCCTTCTAATCTTCGTGCCAACCATCTCCCCACCGAGTGATATTGATATACTATATTGCACTGAACTATATAAAGCATGTCATCATACATGCTGTTATTCATTGATCATTGCATAATTATTGCCATAATAAATTGTAAGGCAGTTAATAATTATCAATAAATTGTAGTCTTTGCTTTTGAGTTTACTGGTGCGGCCCTCGGCTTCAATAATTATTTTTTCGGTGGCCCACGTTGCCAAAAAGGTTGGACAGCACTGCTCTACTGTATCTAACCAATACACGGAACGAAGCTAAAAAAAAATTTAACTAGGGATTATAAGGGAAATCAGAATATCGGGCCCAACATAATCTGGAGCACTTGGTTTCTAAGGAAATTTCGTTCAGGAGAGAAAATTTATACTGCCTGAACATTTTTACAGAAGAACTCCTGTGTGTTAACGAGGGCTAGCGGCAAGACCGTTCTTACCTCTGAAAATGGCGGATCTCTCACGCGATGCTTTTCGAAGATCACAATTTCGGCAAAAATCTTCAAATGGACCAAACAAATTCCATCTGAAGTTCCAAGACCGAACCTCTCAGTTTACCGTTAAATTCAACTACACAAATTCGATTTACTCTTGAAATTTGCCTCCGAGAAATTTCTTGAAACCAACTCTACCCGCCATCGACCTCTTTATGCCCGCACGGCCATCGTCCACAATAATTGGCGCCGCCTAGTGACAACATTTATATAGCGCATATCTTAGCAGGTCTGATAACCTAGCAAGAAACCTGTAGCAGGCTATTCTGTTACAGTACATTTGGTTATAATAATAATTAATGACACTAGTTTATATTGTAAAACATCAATTGATTCTCTTTTTCCAGCTAGGCCCTATACAGTTACCGTAATACACTAAGCTTCTTCATGGGGGGCCCGATAGCGCATTGGATAACATCTGGCGTAGAGTGCGAGAGGTACAGAAATCGAGTCCCATAGGCGGACATGCTTTGTAGGCTGCAATTTGCGCCGTGTATTGCAGGCTGTCTGTTCTGTTATAGTAGTTAAGATTTATCGCATAACATGTACTGATTTGTAGGCCTAATCATACTGCGTTGTTGTCAGTTTGAAGATATTAAACGAAGATTATTATTATTATTATTATTATTATTATTATTATTATTATTATGACATAGTGTCGTTAAACAGAAGTTTACTCTCGCTTTTTATTAGAGTGAAATCGTAGTTAAAAATCTATTCAAGAAACCTGGTCAAAAGCTTATAGGCAAGGGAAGAGAGGTCAGATTATGGGGGGAGGGGGAGGGGAGCAAGTACAAGCAACTTGACAAATCTAATCTTAGCACTACAGAAATGTCGAGATTGCGATTAGGCCTACTGAATTGCGTTAAAAGAAGTAACAGAATGTACAGAATTTGTAATGTGCCTACTTTCATAATAAAGCTGTCAACCAGCAACGCCGGGAATATAGATGGAAGGCCCTACTTGATAAAACTTTCATGTACACGTAAACCAAAGTGCGGCTAGTGTTGGTTCAATAAAGGATATACTTACTTACTTACTAACGTACTTAGATCAAAAGTAAGTAAGTAAGTCCCGTATGGAAACATTATTGAAAGTGAATACTTAATTTTAAGTAAATAACTTTACTCCTGTAAAACTTTATATTGTCCCTCTGCCCCCAATTGTTTTTGCCCCTTGGATTCGAATCCTGCCTATGTACAACTCGACGCGCTTAATGCAGATCTAATCCCATTTGACTAAAGCACACTATTATTACTTTAGCTACCTAAACCTCTACTGTCTTCTCCCAGTGTCTTGCCAAGGGGCGCATAACCTGCGTCAAGATTGCTAACATGCGTCCTTGCTGATATGTTTATTGCATGTCTGTTTTATTATCCATTGCAATTTTTTTTTAAATCGTCGCATTAAGTGTCACATGACCGTTATGGCGGCTGAGCACTAATGGAAGCTCAGTTGGTGTATTCATGCGCGCCACGCTAGGCCAGACCATCCATACCGTTTTAATAAAGTTGTCGATGTTTGTGTATAAATATGTTAGCATCGTTACATGATGTACCGACAACCCCAATAACCTGCTTGCGACAGTTATTTAGACAATTTCTTGTCTTTATAGTCTGCATGTTTGTACAAAACCGGGACCTACATTTTCGGTACAAACAAACAAAATGGCTGAAAGTAAATAAGTTACTGAAGGCCAGTTTATGCATGCCGTGGTTGGGCTGGTAGCGCTTGTGAGTAGGCACCCTGAGGGGACGCGATATTAAGTTTTCAAAATGAATGAATATAGAGGCGCACATCGTGGTCTTCTAAATAGGAACCTCGCATATAAAATGCTCTTTAATTACGGTTGTAGCTAAATAGGACAAGGACGCATTGGTCAGAGCCGATTGTTATTCCTGTGGCCCCTTGGGTTAATGGTCGAAATGGCGTTGGGATGGCCCGGGTGGTGATAGGCTGGCCGTTGGATTCTTTTCAACTTCAGGCTCTGCATATCCAAGACAATCAGGGTCTGTAGGCTTAGTATTGCCGCATATCGGCATACAATTGACAAATAATGCACTTAGAGCACGGATGTGCTCTGCGAAGCCCTTATAAAAGTTTTCCATCATCACCAAATCTCTCTCTCACACACACACAGAGTCACACACACACAGAGTCACACACACACACAGAGTCACACACACACACACACACACACACACACACACACACACACACACACACACACACACACACACACACACACACACACACACACACACACACACACACACACACACACACACACACACACACACACACACACACACACACACACACACACACACACACACACACAGTCACACACACAGTCACACACACACACACACACAGTCACACACACACACACACACACTATATTAATCAGGCATGGCAGACATATGCATAACAGGCCCAATCAAGACCATATTTTGCCTTATAGATACATATGCTATACAGATTGGTTAACGATCTCTATTCCATGTGGTATCCACATGGAAGTAATATTTGATAAAGACCAGTTTTAGTCCACATAGGTCGGAGAAGGCTAACCGATATCTAATACACATGTAGTGCACTTCGCAAAACATAGGTATACTATGTTTTATTCATAATTATGTCTGTCAGATCCAATCGGGTACCTCTATTCCAGCTGTTTCCATCTGGATTCTATGTGGTTTTGTGTCAATAAGATATATTCCCAATATACAAGTAATCACACCCATATATTGGCTGTAGTAAAAAAATGTCTAACACTTGAAGTTCAAATGTATGTATGACATGTATGCATGTGTGTATACATATGTATGTAGGCATGCATGCATTTTGCATATATGTATGCATGCATATATGTGTGTATGCATGTTTGTATGTATGTGCATATTATGTATGTATATATGTACGTATGTATTTAGGTGTGCCTATATTCATGTATGTATGAATGTTTGTATGTATGCATGCATGTAAGCTTGTGTATGCACATGTATGTAAGCTTGTATACATAGGAACCTCCTATATAAACCGAATTTTAAGAAACCCCAAAAGCCCGAAATTGAGACCATTCCTTCAGGCCCGTCCAAACGGCCTTTGCTAGTTACATCATCGACCCAAGGGACGATAGCAGACATCTGCATTCGCTGAATACCCCCTCAGCTGTAATATGGCCTACATGCTCATTATAAGAAGCTGTGTGTTTGGCCTATAATAAGCTGTGTTCAGCTATGTTGCAGCAGTCTTTGTCTATCGAGTGCACCTGCCTAAGTTATTCCTGCGCGCGTGTGTCAGTGTGTAGTCTGATATTGAGACCATGCCCCATGCCCGTCCAACCGTCCTTTGCCATTACATCATCGACCCAAGGGACGATAGCCGTTAGACACACGAAGTAAGTACGTAACGCCGATGAATTAGTTGCATGGTCCCCCTGTCGTGGCTTTTGTGTGGCACTGAGGAATTTCGAAGAATTACATTACATCCCAACTTTTCAATTAAAAATATTTGAGAAATTCTGGAGACCGTCACTAGCCACAAAAAGATATTGCGGACCCAGTTGCGTTAGACGCCCGGGTCTAGATCATGTTTATATGCAAGCCATAAAAATGGGACGCAGATTCTATCGATGTTGATTGGAGTATATTCTTATGGAGTGATTTCTTAAATTCCACTGATTTCACGAATTACATCAGTCCCTCAATCGACTGATGGCCAAAATATGAAAAGTATAAAGTCCGCTGTCAAGCCCTTATAAAATGATGTCTCGTCATCACCATTTGTGAAACACACACACACACACGCACGCACGCACGCACGCACGCACGCACGCACGCACGCAAGCACGCACGCACGCAAGCACGCACACACACATTAAATCAGGCCTCTGAAGGTCCCCAAGTCCGGATCTAACCAGCTCTAAATTTTAAATCTGAAATAACTATAGATCTGAGTTAGATTATGCCATGTATGGAGCAACCTGCATTTATGCTGGATTTCTAATCTCACATGACATTGGCATTCATATGGCATGTATTATTATGTAACTAGCCTATCTAACACTATGCGTGTCCTTTATAGATACCAGATTGTTTAACAATCTGCATTTCATATAGAATGGAGATCTGTTAAACATGCAGATGTTACATGGTATAAATATGGCTCCTTTATGAAATCACCTGATTTACACCATACCTATGAAACATAGAAACCAGATTCTTTACCGATATGCATTTCATATAGAATGCATATATGTGAATCATCTAGATGACATATGGGATCCATGTGTCTTCTTTATGTAATCACCTGATTTACACCATACCTATGAAACATAGAAACCAGATTCTTTACCGATATGCATTTCATATAGAATGCATATATGTGAATCATCTAGATGACATATGGGATCCATGTGTCTTCTTTATGTAATCACCTGATTTACGCCATACCTATGAAACATAGAAACCAGATTCTTTACCGATATGCATTTCATATAGAATGCATATATGTGAATCATCTAGATGACATATGGGATCCATGTGTCTTCTTTATGTAATCACCTGATTTACACCATACCTATGAAACATAGAAACCAGATTCTTTACCGATATGCATTTCATATAGAATGCATATATGTGAATCATCTAGATGACATATGGGATCCATGTGTCTTCTTTATGTAGTCACCTGATTTACACCATACCTATGAAACATAGAAACCAGATTCTTTACCGATATGCATTTCATATAGAATGCATATATGTGAATCATCTAGATGACATATGGGATCCATGTGTCTTCTTTATGTAATCACCTGATTTACACCATACCTATGAAACATAGAAACCAGATTCTTTACCGATATGCATTTCATATAGAATGCATATATGTGAATCATCTAGATGACATATGGGATCCATGTGTCTTCTTTATGTAATCACCTGATTTACACCATACCTATGAAACATAGAAACCAGATTCTTTACCGATATGCATTTCATATAGAATGCATATATGTGAATCATCTAGATGACATATGGGATCCATGTGTCTTCTTTATGTAGTCACCTGATTTACACCATACCTATGAAACATAAAAACCAGATTCTTTACCGATATGCATTTCATATAGAATGCATATATGTGAATCATCTAGATGACATATGGGATCCATGTGTCTTCTTTATGTAATCACCTGATTTACACCATACCTATGAAACATAGAAACCAGATTCTTTACCGATATGCATTTCATATAGAATGCATATATGTGAATCATCTAGATGACATATGGGATCCATGTGTCTTCTTTATGTAGTCACCTGATTTACACCATACCTATGAAACATAAAAACCAGATTCTTTACCGATATGCATTTCATATAGAATGCATATATGTGAATCATCTAGATGACATATGGGATCCATGTGTCTTCTTTATGTAATCACCTGATTTACACCATACCTATGAAACATAGAAACCAGATTCTTTACCGATATGCATTTCATATAGAATGCATATATGTGAATCATCTAGATGACATATGGGATCCATGTGTCTTCTTTATGTAATCACCTGATTTACACTTTAGGTATACCACACATAGCCCAGGTGGTTTACCAATCTGCATACCTCATGCAATGCATGATATGCAAACCATCTGTCTTCTACATGAAATCCATATGTCACACGTATAGTGTAGATAGGCTAGTCACACACACCTACACACCTACACACACACACACACACACACACACACACACACACACACACACACACACACGCTATATTAAACTAGTACGGAAGTTTTCATCATAATCTCATCATAGCTTCAACGTAGCACCTTCCTTTAGCTTCGGTACAGATCACTGATAGTCCTGGGTTCATGTTATCCATGTATCTGCCAGGCATGGCAGACATATGGATAACAGGCATGCTGGCCCAATCAAGACAATATTTTTGCCTTATAGATACATATGCTATACAGATTGGTTAATGATCTCTGCTCGATATGGTACCCACATGGAAGTAATATTTTATAAAGACGTCTTGACCAGTGTCTGTCTGTCTGTCTGTCTGTCTGTCTGTCTGTCTGTCTGTCTGTCTGTCTGTCTGTCTGTCTGTCTGTCTGTCTGTCTGTCTGTCTGTACATGCTTTTCCACTGATTTGTCGTATCTCGCCTTGACAATTGCAGTACTCTCTACCTTGGTCTCCTAGCGGCTCGGATTGGTGCTTGGACCGGGTCCAGCGCGCAGTGGCACGCTTTATTGGTTGCATCTCGAGAGTTGGCCATGTCACTGAGTACATGCGGCATGTTTTACAGTGGCTTCCTATCCCGCAGCGTATTGCCTATCGGGTCTCTGCCCTAGTGTGGCGCTGCATTGTGGGAGAGGCCCCTATGTATATGCGAGAGCATTTCCGCTCCACCATGAACATCCAGCGCCGTGGTTCCCTGCGCTCTTCTACGCAGGCTGAGCTTCTGGTTCCCCGCTCACGGGCCGCCTTCAGGCAGCGCCGCGATTTTTCCATCGCTGGCCCTGTATTCTGGAATGGGCTCTCTGTAGCGCTTCGTTTGGTCCCAAGCATCCATTCCGCCACATTTTACACAAAATATCTCAAGACTGTACTCTTCAGCCGGGGTTGGGTCGGGAGCGCTTCTGAGTAGATAACCTTGAAGAGGCGCTATATAAATTCTCCATATGAATGAATGAACGAATATATATATATATATATATATATATATATATATATATATATATATATATATATATATATATATATATATATATATATATATATATATATATATATATATATATATATATATATATATATATATATATATATATATATATATATATATATATATATATATATATATATATATATATATAAGTATGTTTGTATGTAGGTACGCACGTAGGCAATATGTATGTGTGTATGTATGTCTGCAAGTGAGTATGTTTGGGGCGAGAGCAATTGGCCTTTATACTATCTATATCTGCCACAGTAATTAAAGAGCGATCAATTAATCTATCGTGAATGAAGTCTCCTTTGTCGAAAATGTTCACGCAGTCTACATGTGCGCCTGTATAATTCTGCTGTAAAACAGGGCTGCCTAGAGCAATTAGTTGGATTTGTGTTCTTTTGTCAGCAGCAATAGCGCATAGGCCCAATAGACCTGAAATTCAGAATTATTTCGTGCAATTGTTTGATTTATGTACAACATAGATTTTATGTGGTATTGAAGTGACATAAACAATATGGCTATCACATATGCATAACATATACAGCCCATTTGGGCAAAATAGATGTATGTTTTCCATATGTTCAACATATAACGTTGCTGTTGGGGTTGAAGGCCAAGCGCAGGGCACCAGTCTTTTCACAAGCGCCATGTCAAATCAGAGGGTTTTTCCAGAGAGTTGTCCAAAGGAGGTACGAGTCCAGTTTCCAGAGAGAGGTAGAACAGCTGTTAGGTTCTTATCATCATTGCTATTCTAACTTACACTGTACTAAACGCTTTGAAAATTTGAAATAGGAATCTGTGCATGACGTGTTGTTTTATATCCTAAGGCAGGTGTCGTTTATATATGGCGAGAAGAATTTGAAGGCGGGGATCAAAAGAGTCAGAGAAAGAATACTTGAAAAGGTGAGACTTCACTTTTGAGTAAAAGTCCGAGGGGCGATAGATAGAAGAACATGATGAGGAGGATGGAGGACGGGTTGCACTGATGATGGAGGAACCGAGAATCTGCGAAGTTCAGAGGGAGATCGCTCCAAAGACGTGTGCTCTGTTGGAAATGGCTCGGTTGGAGAACTTAAGATGAGTAGGCCTATAGTGACTATGGGTCGAGAAAGACTAAGATTAGGGTCGGTGGAGCGGGTTGCCTGGATGGTGATCAGAGATCAAGAAGTTAATTAGGCTAGGAATGTTGTAGGCCTGTATACTATAGGGGGTTGTAGGTTAGTGACAGGAATGTGAAGTGGATTCGCTCTGGGATTTTCAGCTAATGGAGTGATTTGAGGATGGGAGTGAAATTATGATGTTTGGGTTTTCTAGTGACAGCCCTAAGCAGTGTTTTTTTAATAAATTGAAGACGCTTGATTTGGGTGGATTCAAGGTTGAGGAAGAGGGAATTGCAGTAATTGAGCTTTGAATGAGCAATGGAGGTAGCAGCAGTGGAAGCAATTTTAAGTCGAGCATAGGCCGGATGCGTCGGAGGTCACGAATTTGCATAGAGCAGGAGTGCGAGAAGTTGGAGATGTGGTTAGAGGCGAGCTGTGGATCAAAAGTAATACCAAGATTGCGGACGAGGAGCCAGAGGTGAAGGTAAGAGACAATTGATGAGTTAGTCGATAGGTATTATGGAAGGGTCACAGATTTTCTTGATCTGATTAGGAAGGCCTATGATGATGAATTCTGTTTTGGAAGGTTTAAGGCAGAGGAGATTGGATGACATCCACTGTGAGATTAGGTTAATCACGTTGAGTAATTGTGTGATGAAGGTGGAAAAAAACCTTGGGGAGAAGGATGTGTAGAGTTGGGTATCGTCTGCGTAGAGATGGTGTGGTCAACAGAGGAGGATTCTATGAGATGGCTTAAAGGTGCGGTATACAGGATAAAGAGGATTGGACCCAGGTGGAGCCTTGAGCGACACTACAGGACAGAGAGGGGTTGCGAGCAGTGGCTGCAGGAGGCTTTAACAGAGAAGAATCGGGAAGACGAAGAAGGTTGCTGTATATCATCGGCTAAACATGGCCCCGTAGTCACTTTATCAAGTCTTTACTATCTAGGTTTGAAACTTGATTAATTTTAAGGAATGTTGATTTTGAGTTTGAGAAGTAAATTAACCAATTTGTACTGTTTTGGCTCGTTTTCTTTCTAATTAAAACAAATACAGATAAAATGCTTAATTTTGGTCTAAAATCTTACAAATATATATTTCAGTCGAGGTATTGTATATATACTGTTAATATATATTGTATATATACTGCGTCGCCCTCTGGCGACGACTGCTTCACAGTCTCCCGTGGACTGACTGCTTCGCAGTCGAAGAGGGTGAACCCGGCGTTGGCGGGTTAAAGAAAACGCCAGAAATCTAGCCGTCACAGCCCTTAGTAAAGCAGAGTCTTTGAACATACAATTTTGCTGTAAAACGATGAATATAGTTCGAATCGATCGTAATTAAATTTTGTGCGAAAGTAAACAACGTCGTTATGCGCATTATTAATGACGTTGGGGAATACCCGCGCCATAAATAGAAGCGCTTGGCAGTGGAAGAGCGTTATGCGCATTATTAATTACGTAGGGAATACCGGCGCCATAAATAGAATCGCTTTGCAGTGGAAGCGTGAGGGACGGTCGGTTGGGTAGAGTTTTGGGGGATTTTCACCATGTTAGCGGTGAAAAGGGGTACGCGAACCCCTCCACTGGGTGTCCGATGCCGAGGCCGACACAGTAGTGAAGGTTTTGAGTGAAAAGGTGCAAAATTGTAGAAGTTAAGCCCGGTCAGACACACAGAATTCTCGCTTTATTTATATAGATAGCGCTTTTCCTAATGAGTCCAGCTGTTAACTTAATTTGACTTAGATTGGAAGTACTGTGGTGTCCCGGAATGGCAGAAAAGAAATGTGGTCACCCTAGCTGGTGCATTAGGCTAAGTGTTAACTTTCCAGTCTCCGCTAGCAGACCCGGGCCCCTAGGCCTATAGGCTATTATGCCTACATAATTACAACATTTTCCTCTTTAATTTTGATCAAGTTTATCGTCTCAAATAAGAAACGAGACCGTAGAGTGAATCGAGCAAGAATTGGACTGTTGCTTTAATAGTGATTTACTAGCGTCCCTAGGGACCCCAGTTGGTCATAGACCTACCGTGTTGGTCGCTGGTGCATTAGGCTAAGTGTTAACTTTCCAGTCTCCGCTAGCAGACCCGGGCCCCTAGGCAGAGCAGTCACGGGCCTCTAAACTATCTTCAAGCTTAATGAGAAAATAAAAAAATTGAAATAGCAAAAAACGATAATTAAGGTAATAAACTGATTGTAGTCAGGTGTCAGTAATAATGAATTTTAAAAGCATTTCTTATGTAGTTTCCAAGATCTGTGTGTCCTATGATAAACGCTTCTCGAATATATAGGCAGGTCGGCCTACGGCCTCTCAGGCCAACGCAATATCACACGGATGCCCGAAATTGGCCCTGCCCACGAAGACTCGGCAGATAGACGTACCGTACAGAAGCACAGCCAGAAAGACAGACGGACGGACGGTCAGATAGACAGACAGGCGTATTGATAGAAAGACAAAAGGCGGTTAGTATGTCTGTCTCTGCCTCCCTCCCTCATCAATTAAACCGACCGTCAAGGTCATATGCTATATAATGCTCGAATTTTCACTCGCAATGTGACTTATAATCAAGAATTCCAATAAAAAAATTTCATCCTATCAATCCATTCGTTTTCTTTTTCAACCCGTCATAATGACGGGCAAATACTTTAGTAAATCACAAACTGTCTATAACTGATAATAATGTTTTTCATAAATTGACTACGGACCCGGCACGGGCCCCTAAATATCGCCGGGCCTCTGGGCATTTGCCCTCCCCGAGGCTCCCCCTCTCGGCGGGCCTGGCCTCCAGTACACTCTCAGCGTCAGAGTGCTAATACATAATGGCTTCTAACAGATTTTATTGGCAAATCTCTCTAAAAATGATTGTTTTGATTGAAATGTAACGTAAGGCCTACTTTTCTTCTCGACAGAATGCTTTCGTCCAAGTTTCTTTCTAACAAGGATAAAAAAATTACAACGGCGAAGCCTTCCAATTCATGCGCGGCACAGTTTTCTTGGAAAGCATTTGCAATGGTCTAATAAATAAAAATTCTACTGCATCTTCTTTACTGAGCGATCGATACGGTCGGTATACGCATCAAATTCACACCTGTTTTCAGCACCTGTCAGACTTGGACAGAGCTCATGTAGGTCTACGTAGGCCACAGCAGCTAGTCGCTATTTGCTACTTCAATAGCGGAACGATTGAGTTTGCACAGCTTCAGTATCAAGTGCCATGGCTTAAAGCTACATGTAGGGCCTACATGTACATTGTCACTGCTTGTTAGCAGTCAACTCCGCCACTGCACGTCCGTGCCTTAGTGCCAGGCAGTGCCAGTCCCAAGTCTGGATGAAGGAGGAGGGCAACGCTAATGATCGTTGTTATCAGACAGTGTCGTCAAACTGAAAGGGCGTATAACAGACTCTGTCTCATAAACTATAATATAGCAGCCACTTTAAAGTCTGCTAGTTAAAACAGGATGCTATATTCGTTTTAAAAGCGCTAAATAAATATGCTGACATATTAAACCGCGTCGACCTCACTGTGGGAATTGCAGAAAAAAGACTGGGGAGGGGGGTTGAACATTTTATCCGTATTT
This sequence comes from Allolobophora icterica, assembly GCA_963556255.1. Taxonomy (NCBI): domain Eukaryota; kingdom Metazoa; phylum Annelida; class Clitellata; order Crassiclitellata; family Lumbricidae; genus Allolobophora; species Allolobophora icterica. Next base: position 49,503,570 of record OY744610.1, read on the forward strand.
TGCAAACCGATGTCAGCGAAATTTGAAAGTAGCTGATTTAGCAGTCTTGCAAGGCAGACTTGAATCAAAATCGATTCCTGTGTTGAGAAAATTCAAAAATGCACACATATGATACACCATGGAAATTTCTTCTCCATATCAGAGACTCAGAGTCCTATAGCCTAATGTTAAGTTTCACTAGAACAACTGAGGGGGTGCAATGATGACTTAACTGTGACCAGGGGGTTGAACCCCAACCCCCAGACAATTCCCATCCTGGTCGACCTTGATCAACGTAAACAGACACATTTAAAAGAATTAACACAGCAATTATCAGAAGATTTTTAGCGCCTCTGTTTAGGTTGTAGGCCTACTGCGAGAGGCGCTTTATAAACGTAAATACAATACAATACAATACAATACAATTTTGTTACTGATTATGCAGGAATTCATATTAAATGGCTATGCTTCATATATGTTCACTGATTTCACTGTTTAGTTGCCTCATCCTTGGCAATGGACGCAAGGAACTAGTGCATTCATCGTCGTATTTGATCAGCTGTATCTGCCTTTTGTGATACATTAATTGGCCAGTTGGAGTTCCGTTTCGACAAGAACAGTTCGATCATGGCCAAATCCATCGATGCCGTATTGCTCTGCGCTTATAAGGATGGAATCAAGGCGATCGTTGACAAATACGCCGACATCCTAAACATCAATCCGCAAGTTCTGGCATCCGAAATGGAACTGTTTTCAAGCACGGAAAATGAAATTACTTGTGATGTAATTCAGACTGAACTGACCGAAGATGTCTATCCTCATTACTGCAGAATGGTGCAGTTAGCACTAGGGCCACCGACAGAAATTCCAGGCCCCTAGGCAGAGTAGTCACGAGCCCCTAAAGTCCTAAACTATCATTATAGGCTTTATGAGAAAAGTTCCTTGCGGGCCCGGCCCGGGCCCCGGAAAATCGCCGGGAAATCGCCGGACCCCTGGGCATTTGCCCCCTCTCGGTGGGCCTGGTTACCACTAACGATGTCCGTTGATTCAGCAACCGCTGAGAGAAGTTTTCAGCGATGCGACGCATAAGAAACTGCTTGTGATTGTGACGAACGTCAATTTATATGGTATGTGTTTAAACGATTGGTTAGCGCAACATAAATGCTGCCACGCACACAGAGTAATTAACATATTGTCGCATCTCATTAAGTCTATTAATAGACTACCAATTCTGGACTAGCGCGGCAGATTTCTGTATGCACCTGACAGAATGGAGGTTTCTGATTGGTCAGAAAATACCCGGGAATATTTAGCGCGAAGGAAAAGTTTATAAAACAGCGAGTCCTGGCATGCTACGCACCCTTTTCTGTGTTGTTTTCGTCGCTGGTGGACGTGTTGGTGAAGTTTAATCGTTCAATGCGCTGATCTTGGTTTGAAACGATTAGCCTATTTGACAAATCGAAGTTGTACGATTGATCGGGAGATAATCGTAAATCATCGAACCTTTCGGTATTGAAGGTTGAGTATCGATTCCAATTGTTTTAATGGTATTTTGGTATCGATCGGTGGTATACCCCTAAGCCGTAATTTTTCTGGTTAACGGCTGGCTTGAGCAAATTTACGGCTGGTTTTTCGGCCAGACATGCATAAAATAGGTGTAGGCCTAGCCGTATAGCGAGAGAAAAAAAAGAAACAGATACACAGACTGCAGCCGTTTTGAAGGAGAGTAGTATAAGAGTGTGCACTCTGCACTAACCCGCATGAGAGATAATTAACTTTGAATATAAACCCGGAAGTAGAACTCGGAATATATGCAACATAGGTCAGGGCCCTTACAATATACGATGAGACGGCCATGTGACTGACGTCAGCACTTGCCGCTCATTGAACACTAAGTACAAATTAGCAAGCCAGCGTGGAAATTTTATAATCACAACTGTGTGCATGTTCTATAGCCATACGTTTTCCGGCGGCTAGCCGTGAAATAACTCTCGGCGGTTTTTCGGCTAAGCCGCAAAATTTCCGGCGGTTAATCGGCTTACAGAACTTTTTTCGGCTCGGCGGCTAACGGCGGCGGCTTAGGGATATGATCGGTGGATCGCTCGATGGTGTCGTTAAATCAGGGCCGTTTTAAGGTCGTCGTAGGCCCTAGGCACTCTTGCATTCGTAGGCCCCTCCATACATCTATCGACTAACTCATCGTCTCTTACATTCACCTTAGACTCCCCCGTCCGCAATCTTCGGGTCACTTTTGATCCACACCCGTCCTTCTCTAACCACATCTCCAACCTCTCACGCTCATGCTTCATCCACATTCGTGACCTCCGACGCATCCGGCCTATGCTCGAACGTAAAACTGCCTCCACCATTGCTGCCTCCACTATTCATTCAAAGCTTGATTACTGCAATTCCCTCTTCCTTAACCTTGATTCCACAGAAATCAAGCGTCTTCAACGTATCCGAAACACTAGCCAGAGCTGTCACTAGAACGCCGAGACATCAAATCACTCCATTGGTTAAAAATCCCAGACCGAATCCACTTCAAAGTCCTATCACCAACCTACAATTCCCTAAACTATTCCCAGCCCAAGTACCTCCGTGATCTCTTCACTATCCAGGCAACCCGCTCCAACCGATCCTCCTCCTATCTCAGTTTTTCCCGACCATCAGTCACTTCTCATCTCAAGTTCTCCAACCGAGCCATATCACAACACCGCAGTGACCGCACCACGCCTCTGGAAACATCTCTCTTGCATTCCGCAGATTCTCAGTTCCTCCATCATCATTGCAACCTGTCCTCCATCCTCCTCACGTTCCTCTATCTATCACCAGCGGGCGTTCAACTCAAAATTGAAGTCTCACCTTTTCAAACACTCCTACCCTCACTCATCTGACCCTTCGCCTTCCAATTCTTCTCGCCCTAAACGACACCCGCCTTGACAGCTGCTCTGTCTCCTCTCTTGATCTGGCCCTCTGGAAACCGGACTCAGACCTCTTTTGGACTACTCTCTGGAACCCCCCCTCTGCTTTGACTTAGCGCTCGTTAATAGGCTGTTGCCCTGCGCTTGGCCTTCGAGTGGCGGCTTAGGAGTTTGGATATTACGATTACGATAACGACACCAACTAAACTGTCAAAGATTAAAGCTAACTGCACTGCTTTCAATTGAAAACGACTTAATGCGGGAAATGACATCTGAAGACGTTATAACTTAAATGTGATTTTGCTAATGCAAAGAGCTACAAAGTTCATATAATGTAGGCTAGCACAGCTTAATTTAAACTGTTTCAGTACAAAGTTATTAAATTTGAACTTGCTAACGTTTGCAATTTTCCTTTTTTCATTTCCCGGTCAATCATTTAGCATCTCATTTTCAGATTTTCAGACTTTCGTAGGCCCCTGAAAGCTTCGTAGGCCCTAGGCACAGTGCCTACTGTGCCTAGTGGATAAAACGGCCCTGCGTTAAATGTGAGGATTTGTAAAGCGCTATTATCGAATTGTGAATAAAGGATAAATAAGTTAATTAAGGATTCTTCTGAGAAAGAGAACTGGAAGTAGATTTCGTATATTTGCAAATGTATCGGTTTGACATCTATTACACGAGTGTGTAGTTTTAATTCTGTATTAGCGGATTTGAGAACATTGACAATCATTAGTATTAACAGACTTTAATTCATTTAAATTCTAATAAACATAAATCAGTTTGAAATATAAATAAAATGACAGCAAATTCAGCTGCCATTTCAACAGGCGAAGTTGTTGAATTGTGTGAAATAATGAGGGAATTTATCTTGCGCCAGGAGAAATTAGAAAGTTGCGTGTCACAGCTAGGAACTAGCATGTCACAGCTAGCACGGGAAGTTGGCAGTTTGCGCGGGAACTTTCCCGCCGAAAATACTGTTGTAAGGGCAGAAGGACCTTTCACACACGCAGTCATATGTCAGGAAACATCCTTGGTACCAGAAAAACATATAGCGCTTGACACAAGTGGTGTAGAGATAAGAATTAAGCTCCACATAGACTCTGGTTCAAATCCCGCACGTTTTGTCCAGTCAGTCGATGCCTTGCAATAGGGCGCGTGGTCGCTAGAGGGCGAGCCGAACGTCACATGATCAACCATGGGACAGGAACGCAGTGTTATTTTCGTTCCTAAAATCATTTTAGTTTTAGTTTCTATTTCTGTCAGGTATCAATCATTTCTATTTAGTTTCAGTTTTAGTTTTTCATTTTTCAATCATTTTCGTTTCTATTTCGTTTCTATTCCTCAAATCATTTTAGTTTTAGTTTAGTTTCAGTTTCTCAAAACCAAATCATTTTAGTTTTAGTTTTTCAAATCATTTTAGTTTTAGTTTTAGTTTTTCACATCATTTTACTTTGAATGAAAGTTATGAAAAAGTAGGTTAGCATACCTTTAATGAAGAAGAAATTGCTGTAGTCGTTGCTAGAATAGTTGTCCATCAGTGGTACTGATTAAGGAAGGTTGTTTATTAAGCAGTCTTATAAAATGTTACCATTTAACTTCAGAAAGGCTCGCATTTCCAAAGATTTTGACATCCTGTTGCGTCTGCCTGCTGTTAGAAGTCCACATAAAGAAAAGATTCTTTCAACGTAAGCCTGGGAAGCAGGAGCTGAAAGAAGATCTTCAGCTACAGGAGCTAATGCTGGATAAACTATCCTTCTCTCAGACCAGAACTTGTAGGCATTGTCTCCCCTATATTTTGTCACCTCTGAAAGATATCTGTCCATTTCTTCTTGGATATTTTTTCCACTGGAGACTTCACCATCTTGTCCAGTCATATCTCGTTGGTTTAACTTTGCTGCCAAAAATCTGAACTTCTTTAATGCTGAAGAATCTGATGTTTCATTTTGAATTGGATCTGAATTGGTTGCCACTGAAACAGTTGATGTAGATAAGGCACAAAGTTTGGTTGCCTGTAAAATGACAAACGATTTCCCTGCTTGCAGCAGGCCTGCCATTTCTGAATTTAAAAGACAAACCGCAACAGTTGGATCCAAAACACAGGAAGCTGCAGGTGTTGGATTAAAATCAACGCAGTGTGGGTTTAGTAATATTTCAAAACGCTTATTAAATTTTGCAAGCATCATCTGTGTCAATGCATCCGCCTTCTGGAACTGAGTTAAATGGCATTGTAAATCCAACAATGACGGGATTACATTGGAAAGAGAAGAAGCATCTGTCTGGAGGATATCAGTTTGAACAGCAAACGGTTCCAACAATTCCACAAGTGTTTCTATCTTCAACCACTCACTGGCCATTAACGTGTCTTGGTTCAATTCCGACATAACTTCGGTGATTACCTTTTTCAGAAGAATTAACCGCTTAAGCATCTGGTATGTACTATTCCACCTTGTTGTACAGTCAGATATAATCGTCTTTCCACTTCGAATTTCAATCTTTTCCATCGCCACTGACGAGTGCTTTAGGCTATTGTTTTTACTAGATGTCTTGTTTTGCCAAGAATTCGATGATATTCATCAGATTTATACACATCTTTAATAACTAATTGCAGGGAATGCGCTAAGCAAGGCATTCGCCTGCACGGAACTTCATTTGGCAGAGACATGTCCATCTCGTCATCCTCATCAACTTCTTCAGCAGCTTCTTCATCATCAGCTTCTTTGTCCGTTTCTGTCTCTTCTTTTCCATGATCATTAGCATTCTCTTCAACCAATTCTTGCAACAACTTCACTGCTTTAACCATGTTTGCCCCATTGTCTGTGACAATCAATAATATTTTATCGGTTGAAATATTCCAGGTGTTGAGTGTAGTGAACAAAGAATCTGACAACATCTTGCCTGTGTGAGGATGTTGGATTTTGTCGATGGCAAGCGTGACATGAATTGCCTTCTCGGTGGAGATATCAAAGAAACAGGCTGATATTCCGAGGAAAGAACAGGCTAAACCCTTCTTTGACCAGCCATCCAAACATATCGTTAACTTTCTACAGTTTTCAATTTTCTTGTTTAATTCTTCTTTGCCTGCAGTAAATCGGGACATTATTGACTTTTTAACCGTTGCAGAACATGGAGGCTGAAACATTGGATCAAATGTCCGCTGCATCGTCTTGAAAGATTGGTGATCCACCATTGCTGCAGGATACCCAGTTTCTATGATAAAGTTTGTTATAGACTCCAGTCGCTTAATATATTCTGTAGAATCGGTTGAGTATGAGGTTCTTTTTCTTGAAATACAGGCATCCAGGGTCTGTATTGACGGGCTGTCCATGTCCTCTACTTTACGCTTAGACTGTGTTTGAGACTGTGTTTTCTTGTTTTTATCTTCCTTTGCATTTAATTGAATGTGAACCTCGGCATGGTTATGACTTATGTGTGTTTTAAGATTTGTTGGATTTTTACCTGCAACAAAAAAATTGCAAAACATTTGTCTTATTGTGATTACTGTATTTTCACATACTAGAATAAGTATGTGTAATATCAGATTTAAGATTCATTCAGATTTTATTGATCACCATGTAACAAAATACATTTACAGACAATCACATGCAATGGCGCCAATAGGTAAACCCATAAGGAACATAAGGCTTCGCTATCAGGGTCACCCTAATTACATTTATTAAATTAATACATACAATCATATAATCGTGCAATTGGTGACAACGGTATACTACGCATAATTAAATCAGTATAAATCTGTAGTACGAGATGAAAGAAATAACAGTGCATGTGTAGTTAAAAGAAGGATGCGGAAAAAGTAGCGAGAATGATGCGTAAATTGCGTAGTTACGTACCAGCTATGCGAACATCACACGGCTCTCCTTTATCATTCAGAACTGTACATCGGCTTTTATCGTTATCGTCTTCATATACAAAGTATTCCCATACAATACTTTCGCGTCTCCTACCGGATAAAAGCTTGACTAGACTCATTGTTTATAATTAAATTGTTTTTTTGTAAAATATGCACCCACTGTGACCACACTTTCGTAGAGATTGTTGACCGGAAACAGGAAATTGTATTCTGACAAAAATTTATACACGAGCGCCGTTCAACTGCGGCGCCGTTCAACTGCGGCGCCAAAATTGTAATCCTTGGTTGGATTTTGATTTTCGAATCTCGTTTCTTATAATATACATGGTTGGATTTTCAATAGTTTTCGTTCCAAAAATCATTTTCGTTTTAGTTTTTATTAGTTTTACATCCATTCTTTTTCGTTTTTATTTCGTTTTCGTTTCCAAAATCTTTTTCGTTTTCGTTTTTATTTCGTTTCCATTTCTAAAATCTTTTTCGTTTTAGTTTTCGTTTTCGTTAACGATTGGCTTTTCTTTTTCGTTTCTATTTCGTTTTCGTTAACGATAATATCACTGCAGGAACGCTTTTCTTCGCTGGCTCTTCTGAACATTGAATATGACCTGAAGGCTGCTTTAGTCCCGAAGACCTGGTTCTCATGTATGCAAACAGTAGAACTCGACGCTACTGGTGTAGTCGACTATAGTCGCAGTCTTCGATGTAAGACCATCTATAGCGCTATAGTTTGTTAGCTTGACTGAGTATTGAGTGTAACGTGTAACACTGTGTACAGCATAACTGTGTAACAACTGAAGTTCGAGTTCTATGAGGACTGTTCTCGTAAACTCTCATTATTACCATATATTGTATTGTATTGTATTGTATTGTATATGGGCATTTATAAAGCGCCTCTCGCGGTATATACCATTCAGAGGCGCTCCCAGTGCGCGAGACCCCGAGAGAAAAAGCAGGATTTAAGGTGAGAAAAGGAAGAAGCAACGCTACCAGAGAGAATGGTGGTGCGGACAGAAGGAGGAAGTCGGTTCCAAAGTGAGGGACCTATGCAGGCAAAGGACCTGGACTGAGCCATAGTTGTCCTGACACGAGGAACTAAGAGGTCAAGACGCTCAAAAGATCGGAGACGACGCAACGAAGCAGCAGAATGAGGCAACGAAGCAGCAGAATGAGGCCGTTGAAACAGATCACGTAAGTACTGTGGAGCAAAACCCAGCAATATAATTACAATGTCAACAATTGTCAACTCTTGAGTTTGAGTAAAAAATGAGTTTGTACTGTTTTTCGATGAAACTCAAGTCGACCGTCCAGCTGTTTAAACACATTTACACTTAGTAAATCAATTAATCAATCAAAGAATTTATTCGCTGGCAAAGACATTAAAACATAGATAATACAGTGGCATAGTTATACAATGTACCGTACAAGAGCCCACCCGTCGCTGGGATGAACATGCGCAGTATGGCAAAACAGTGGCATCCACCATGTGCATTGTGCATGTCCATATGTACCTCCATTATCAAATTTGAACCTGTTGCTCAAACCGTTCATGCGATATTCAATATTGACATATCGCACATGGCTGCCGACATTCAAAGGTTACCTCAACGTCAAATCTGACAGATGTTTCAAATGGCCCGACGCCGCCGATGACAGGCCCACGGCCTAGTCTTGGCTTACTATGTGCGATAGTCCAAAAATATTACATCTTAACCACAGTTGGCTAATAAAAAGTTGTTACAATAAACGCAACGCAAATGCAGCCAGTCTGCTGCACGGTCTATGACTGTGCTGCCAATGTGATTCCTGTCGTTCACATTATGTAGTTTTTAAGCAGTAAAGTCCTTCCAAATCTTCTCACCAGAAGGCCGAAATTTGTACCAAGTATGCTCAACTGCATTTGGCGGCTGGGACTTCGCTTAAGACACCTAAGATACCTAAGCATCACCATATCACTCCGAACCAGTTCTTAAATCACTCCACTGGCTGAAAATCCCTGAGCGCGTCCACTTCAAAGTCCTGTCGCTAACCTACAACACACTACAATACTCCCAGCCAGAGTGCCTTCACGAACTCTTCACTATCCAGCCACCCCGGCGTATACCCGTTCATCCTCAAATCTCACTCTCTCCCGTCCCCCAGTCACTACTCGCCCAAGTTCTCCAACTATCCATATCCCACACGGCACCTCAACTCTGGAACGAACTTCCCCCGAATTCCGCATTTTCTCAGTTCCTCCACCAATACCGCCACTCACTCATCGTCATCTACCTCAGGCCCCTCTACTTATCACCCCACAGGCTTTCCACTCCAAACTGAAAACTCACCTCTTCAAGAATTCCTACCCTAATCCTTCTGCCTTCTAAACTTTCTCGTCCTCAACGAAACCCTCTGTAACAGCTGCTCTGCCTCTCTCTGGTTTCTCTGGCAACCGGACTCGGACCACCAATGGACATCGATTTCTGGACAACCCCTATGATACGACGCAGCGCTCGTGAATAAGCTGGTGCTCTGCAGTGACGCTTTAGAAAATTGGAGATTACGATTACGATTACGATTACAATTACGACCCCGACTGGGGGCTCAAATCGCCCCAAACCCTCTCTGTTTTAAAGGGGGTGCTGCTTTGCGGCGGGAGAGGGGGAGTTGAAGGTATGCGTTAGCCCCCCATGAACTAAAACCAAACTCCGCCCATGTTACTAAGGCATCTCATTCTCCTATTAACACTGGGGTGCATTAACTTTTGGTAGACTGTCATATTCTGCTACGAATATATAGGCCTATATATATATATATATATATATATATATATATATATATATATATATATATATATATATATATATATATATATATCGACAGACATCGATATATGCGACATCGTCATCGATATTTACTGTAGGGCCCTACATATATTGACTATAGAATGTCACAAGCGTAAAGCCTCATGTGCACGGCTTTCACTTTTTGTTACAAATTTTGTTGGTTTCGTACAAATTTTCTATGTGTATATTTATATAGCTACTATTGTAGGTCGCAATGTGCAATATGCATGCAGTTCCTATATGTTTGTCTTCTTCGGCCTTGTGATTGTTGCATTGGCCTGACTCTCGTTCTATAGAAAGATTGCATCGCAGATGTTCTAGCTAGTCATCGGAAACTCGTCGTTCAGTTCGAAACGTGCCTAACACAAAAGGAGCACAATAAATTCCGGTCTGCTACAAACGCAGTTGGATCGAATAAGCACGGAATGACTTGCGCGCAGAATTGTTGAAACTAAAGCGTAGGCGCATATTCAGACTACGTGTCTGATACATCGACTCGGTGTAGTGTTTTGTATCAAAGTTTCTGCTAACTTGATCGTTTCTCATCAGTTTTTAATTCACTTGAAGAACCAGTCCGAGTGGTCGACAAATTACGTCAGGTAAAGACCGTAAAGTAATGAGTTGTTAAATTAGAGGACCTTCAAATTTTAAAGTTCATTTTTATATTGGACTAGTGACAGCAGTGAATGTGAAGAATGACTCTAGACCCAGTGCTTTTTTTCAGCCGGAACGCGCCGGAACGGCGTTCCGGCATTTTTTTTTAGCTCCTAAAAAATTATTTATTTATTTTAATAATAAAAATAATAATTTAGTTATTTTAATTTGATTTCAGTGTTTTGAACTGTTTTCAATGATAACTGAGATCCCTCCCAACCCTAACCCCCAATCCCATTTTTCTCGGGATTTTAGCTCGTCCATAATTGTTCCGTTCCGGAACATATTGTTCCATTCCGGAACCTTTTTTCTAGAAAAAAAACACTGGCTAGACCTATAGGATTCTGAATTTTACACAGGAGGAACGAAACACCGTCGTAATCGTAATCATATTCGTAATACAAACTTCAAATTTCTAAAGCCCTACTCTAAAGCAAAGCGCAGGGCACCCGCTTATTCACGAGCGTTGCGTTGTGTCAGAGGGGTTCCATAATTCTCCGTTTCAACACACAAGTTATAACCTTCGCCCAAAATTTGTTTCGCTGAAAGCAACTTAGCAGCTTGCCTCCGAATTAGGGGAGAGTTGCCATAATTGGACCACTTAAGGGAAACTGAGGTTTTCTGAATGAATGCTACTGAATTTCTAAAAGGAAATTATGCCACATGACAGGCTAATATGTCAAGTATGTTGTTAATAAGCAAGGAACAGATAGTATTCATGTAAATATGAAAAATAACTAAAATAGCTTGAGCTCTAATAGGTCCAATCAAGGCAACCTGTTGCCTTAAATGGACCACATGGTTGCCTCGACTGGACCAGTTGCCCTGAATGGAACACATCATATTAAAGATGTTTTTAAAAGATAATTTGCAAAAAAAACACACTTGAAACGTTTAAAAACACTTATTGTCTACAGACATACAATAAAAGTCTCTAGCTAAGTGTCAAAATACTGTAAACGTGGTAAAAATCACCTTCACAAAAACACTTAGGCCTATTGTCTAAAAGACATGCAGCAAGTCTCTAGCTAACTGTCAAAATACTGTAAACGTGGTAAAAATCACCTTAACAAAAACACTTAGGCCTATTGTCAGCAAGCACAATGATGTACAAAAAAGACGAACAGTCAACAATGAAGTAAGACAGTAGCATGTTCAAGGAACAAATCAAAATAATTAAATAAAACCAAACAAAACCACGAGCAAGCAGGGCACAAATACATAGCCTATACAAATACTGTTATGCATATACAACAGAAAGAAAATGTTATTTGACATAATACAAGCCAATGGTAATTATTATTATTTAAAGAATCAAAATATAACATTGCAAGTGCCGGTGTCCTTAAATGGACCACGCGATATTATCGGTCCAATTCAGGACACTGAGTGTGGTCCATTTCAGGCAACATGGACTACTTCTGTTTACACTGCGATAGTTCAACGCTCATCAGTCTTAGCGTAAAATCACTTATTGTCACTCAAACATGAAACCCGGCTATAGCTAAAACAAACATGATTTCATTTTTAAAAGCTTACTTAAAATGTGTACACTCGTTGTCAGGTACGTCTAAAATTAGATCAGCACCACATGAAAAAGACTTTTAACCGCAATTTTTAAAATTTATAGTTTTCCGTCAAACTGCCTGTGTCAACACGATCAATATTCAAGTGCGCAAGAATACAACAATTGAAAACGAGGCTATATATGTATCTAGGGGGTAAATAGGCCGTGGTCTCAGTGTCCGATTTGCCGGGGGGGTCAGGGGGGTTGGACCCCCCTGCTTCTTTTTTTGACCCCCATGCTTCTAGTCTTTGTCCGACCCCCGGGGGGGTCGGCCTAACCCCCTCAAATTCGTTAGCCACAGTTGTAAACAAAAAGACTCCAATACTGCCTTGTCACCTTTCAGTAATTATTCATTATCCAGTCGGTACCCTGGTGTAGGCTGATACTGTGATATAATTTTCAAGGATTAGGTTATCATTTGACAGGCTCTGAGACAATACAACAACTTGGTATCTACAGCTGTTGACAGATTATCTTACTTTTAACTCAAACTGAGGTCGTCTACTGATGTAGGCAGAAGCAGGGTGCGAGATATTTCACAGGTCATGACCTTAAGGGCTCGGTCCACATACAGCAGACAACGAATGGACAGAGGCCCGTGCTCAAGCCAGCACCCTCAGGCATATCAGCCCCATAGCCACTAGCATGCAGTTGTGGGGTAAAGGTCTTCCGTGGTATGCTGTCTGAGATCCAGCACTCGCTGTCGCTTTTGACCTCGAATGACCTATACAGTTCACATCTATGGCAGTCCACAGCTGCTGTAAGCTGTCATTTCTGTGCTGATAGTGGCTTTGAGGCACGCAGTCTTATAGGATTCGACCTTTGTATCATAGTTTGAATTTGCAAATCAGTATTACATGATATAATTTGAAGAGTCTCAGTAATTTCAGCCGACAGATATGAATCGAAATTTAGATCGACATAAGGCACTAATCGGCCTAGTGGCTCTCAAAAACACAAGTTAAGTAAAGAAAAAACATATCACAATGACAGAGTATTTGCTTTCCTTAAGCAACAGCTACATGTACCTCTGCTCTCACCTGGACGATGGCTAAAATGCAGGCTCATTTGAGCCTGGTGTCAGGCCCGCCGAGAGGGGGGTCAGGGGGGGCAAATGCCCAGGGGCCCGGCGATTTTCCAGCGATTTTTAGGGGCCCGGGCCGATTTTTAGGGGCCCGGGCCGGGCCCGTAATCAACTTTTCTCATAAAGCCTAATCAGAGTTTAGGGACCCGTGACTGCCCTGCCTAGGGGCCCGGAATTTCTGTCGGTGGCCCTGCCTGGTGTCACTGGTGATACTGCAGTTGTCGAACAACCGCCAGTTCAACAACGTTCCCGCTGAGTCGGGTCTCACACTGTTGGACTGTTGTGGAAAAGCAGAATAAGATCAACAAGAACACGTCATCAAAACCCAATCTCCTAGCATTGGATTATGGTCGAGCGCCAGAATCTGCACACTATGCTTCAGAGAAGTTTCAGATTGACACTTGTCTGCCCATCGTTGATCAATTCACAACCGAGTTGACCAGAAGACTATAGCACCATACGAACTACTCTGCTCAAGGTTTTCTGTCTAGGATTGAATCATGTAGTGATGAAGACTTACACAACTCTGCGAAAAATCTTGTAGCAATATATGGCGATGACCTCGATGAAACCCTTGGCAATGAGCTCATGAAAGCCGTGGCAATGAGCTCATGCAGTTTTCTTATTTTGTCAAAATGTGTAAAAACAATACAGGTAGCACAGGCCTCAACATAAGTCAGGAGCAGTTCATGTACCAATTCTCGACAAAGGTGTTAAAAGTTCATTTCCAAATGTGGAAATTATGGTAAGAATGTAGGCCTACTTGGTGATCTTGGTCACAACTGTAGTGCTGAACGCTCACTGTCTAAGATGAAGATAATTAGGCCTAAGAATAGGCTTCGCACAAGTATGACACATGAGTGACTTATCCATCTTGCAGTGTTGAGCATATAATAGTGATATTCAATTGGACTTTAATCAGTTCATTGATGACTTTACCAATAGAAAAGCGTGCAGTCTCTATTGGGCCTATTAAAATTTAGACCTAACTGACCTAATTAACTGACTCAAGCTATCTGCTTTTAGTTTGGAGGTCCCGCTTACCACTAGTTTGAGTTTCTTTGTTTGTCTGTATCAACAACTTCTACTAAAAACTGGCCAAGAATCTTAAAGCTTTTCATTTTGTTTTGTATTTGAGAAATTATTGCACACCTATGAATATAATAGAAGACACTTTATTTATAAGCAAAATGATCTTCCTAATTTATTTTCATTTTTTGTAGCCCCTACATTAAAAAAAACAATAAATTAAAAATTTTAAACATTGCCTTTAGCACCTTGCCTGTATGAGTCAGTATGACATGTTATAACTGTTGGTATGCGGGCTGTCCCTGTTGAAGACTGCGCATCAACAAAGGCAACAAATTCGCTGCAGAAAGAGCCCCACCATATTGGGCGCCCATGACCCGACCACCCTAAAACCGGCTCTGTTGTTATTAGTAGGTTACTTTAGCTAAAACTCCTACTGAAAACCTCTTTTTTACCAGATCAGTTCAAAAGTTACCCGTGCCCCCCCCCACATGTGAAACAAGATCGCCGCCAGTGTTTTCGGCTTAGTCATTTTTTATATAGGTTTCCGACCCCCCTGCTTCTTTTTTGACAAATCGGACCCTGGGTCCAATTGAGGCAACGGTCCAATCGGAGAAACTCTCCCCTAAATGAGACCATGGGTGTATTTTACCTTTCATGGCCTGTCCATGAAAATAACAACTAGCATGCTTATAACATTTGATCGGACCTATTATGGCGGTTATTAAGGCCCCATATGAGATCATAGGACCCATATTGGCTCCATTTGTAGGCCTACATGCTGGCAATTAAATATCATAGACCCATTAATAAAATTGAATTATCTGCTTAATTATATATATATATATATATATATATATCTTCAGTTGCGTTTAATTTTCGAAAGTTTGTTAGTCACAGTAATTCTAAAATATCCTAAACGTGGAACTCCTTAGGCCCCTATTCCATTTCGCTATATTGCAGGGCAGGTTTAGAGTTCGACGCGATGAAGAGGAGGACCCTGCTTCGATTGGCTATTCTGGTATGGATTGCTACCATGATCTTTGTCTCAAAACCATTGTTCTTTGATTCTGCAAACAAACGTGTTTTGTCCGCCGTTAATCAAGGTATTGTCGAGCTCTTCATTCTCTCATATAAAACTATTTTAAAAAAATTCGAAACACTTACTTGAGCAACTTAGCATAATTTTTATGCATGCTGAAACAGAGGTTCTTAGTCAACTTCTAAACGAAATGTTTATTGTAATTCTAATTAGAAACTTCTACTGCGCCGGAGTCTAACGCACAAGGCATCAACCGATGGCACACCAAAACCAAATAGTAATCAAGTCAATATCCAGAAGATCGGTCTGCACGTCAGAGAGGCAGCCTATAGTGTATTTAAGCCATTTGAAAGAGTTTTATGACGCCTGTTAACTGAGATTCTAACGCATATGTTCTGCTGCCAACACAAATTTATGGACACACGCTAGACGACGTCATCACCCGTGATGACAAGCTAGTAGGCCTAGTGAATAACATCAACGTCGCGCCTCCATCCGTATCTGACCACGCCATCATTCATTTCAGCATTGCACATCAACTTCCGTCAATAATCCGCCAGTCGGTTGAACGTCTATCTTTCGCAAAATCTGACTCAATGGCCTTCAAATCCAACCTTGAATTCACTGAACTCTTCAAATAAGCATTATTGGTGGAAAATTCTAATTTTGACGCTGCTGGTCTCCATGATCTATAGACTACACGACTCAACAATGGAAAACTTATTGGACAGGCATGCCCCTCGGACAGTGTTTAATCTAGACGTCTTTCAGGAGGGGGAATTTCCCCTCCCCGGATTTATGTTCCCCCACAGAGGCCAGCAATATTATAATGTAGAGACCTGTTTTGGGAATAAAATCCTCCCCCCCAGGATACATGTTGCTCTCCCCCAAGAGACGAGTAAACGAGGAATAGAATAATAAAATAACAGTATAAGGGATGTATTTAAAGGGATGAATTCCTAAAAAAACGTTGTCAAAGGTTTAAGTGTCGAAAAAAGTAACGAACTTGGGTGAATTACTAAAAAAGGTTATCAACTTTTTCTGAAGATGAAATTCATAAAAATCCTTAAAATTTTAGACGTTGGAACACGGATGAAATTTCTCCCATAAGGTCGCCGTTTTTGGGTCCCCCCCCCTGACAAACCTTGTTTCCCCCCTCAGAAGAGGAGGACTAGATTAAACACTGCCCCTCGGAAAAAGATAATTTAAACGAAAGGAACCTGACTGCCCATGGTTTGATGGAACCTGTGCCACTTTGAAACAACTCGTCGCCTCGAGAGCCAGTTTCGCAATTCACCATCTGAAGAGAGGGAAAACCGTTGGCAAACCCAGGTTAAAACGCAGCACCACTTGTTCCAACAAAAACGCTCTAATTATCTTCGAGACAGCATCGAGCGCGCTATAATCTTTAGTTGAGTTGTATTGTATAATAATTAGGCAATACCTATGACATGCGTTAGTTATGCCTTTATTAACGGTTTAATTAAAGTTTTAGAATTATTTTACTTTATGTAAAATTGTCCCATTCATCAGTTGTTAAAAAATTTGTAAATTTTACAGCATCTTGGTTTACCAAAAGAAACTGTCTTTGTAATACAAAAAAATTCAATAAATTTGAGAAACATATGCTGGGTGTTTATATAAGGAACATTTTGCTTTAGCCTGTCTCTCATAAAGTGAGTGAATGAGTGAGCGAGCGAGTGAGTTACTGAGTGAGTCCGTGGGTCCGTGAGTCCGTGATTGGTAAGTGATGGTTGGGTTGGTAGTTCGGTGTGTTTGGGTAGGGTGAGTGAGTTGGCAGTAAATGGGTGAGTGGGTGGGTGAGTGAGTGAATGAATGAGTGAACGAATAAGTGAATGAGTGAGTGAGTGAGTGAGTGAGTGAGTGAGTGAGTGAGTGAGTGAGTGAGTGAGTGAGTGAGTGAGTGAGTGAGTGAGTGAGTGAGTGAGTGAGTGAGTGAGTGAGTGAGTGAGTGAGTGAGTGAGTGAGTGAGTGAGTGAGTGAGTGAGTGAGTGAGTGAGTGGGTGGGTGGGTGGGTGGGTGGGTGGGTGAGTGGGTGGGTGGGTGGTTGGGTGAGTGATTGGATGAGTGAATGGGTGGGTTTTGAGTGACTGCCAAATGAGTTAGTGATTGAGTCGGTGAGTTAAGAGTGAGAGGGTGAGTGAGTGAGTGAGTGAGTGAGTGAGTGCGTGAGCTAAGTGAATCAGTCATTCAGCGATTAAGTCAGCGAATGAGTCTGGGTAAACTGGTCGTTGGGGTGTAAAGTTGTATGAGTTCTTTGTTGGGTGGGTGTTCCGAAGAAGCCATACATAAGAGAATATGTTTCTCCCTCTCTTTTACTTAGCAGAATCAAGGCCAATCGTCGTCAATGAAGAGCAAACGATGCCCGAAATGCAATTAGTCACTGGTGACAACAATACGAAAGTTAAACCATGTGGCCTCTACGAATCCGATATTCAAGACAAGTAGGTTGAAAATTGCCATCGACGCAAGTCGCAGGTCAAAGGCTGCTTGCAACTGCTATAGGTGCAACGTATGTTTCTTTTTAAGTGTTAAGACTTCACGATTATCAGCAGAAACGGTGATTATATTCCAATGTTGGAGAGACAACTCGAATCTAATCCTGCACTCTAAACCAATATAAATGTGGTCTAACTTAATCATTATCGGCGAGTTAATTATCAACCCAATTACTGAAGCAAGCAGATGATCGGGATGCACAGTTTCAATCTTTTTGTTCATTAGGTGTGTAACATATATGCTTAGTTTAATGGTTAGCGAGTTGGACTCTCAACCGAGAGATTTGGATTCAAATCTCCGAGATTTTTTAACTGTTACCGTGTTGTCTGTCTCGCAATCTCCATCCTGTCCTCCACCTTCCAATATATCTCTGCCTTCTTCTCTCCCTGGTCTTGTGGCAACCGGACTTGGACGTCCCCTCTAGGTACTGTCCCAGTTAGCTACATTGGTTAGACACTACGACGTACGTCACATATAAAAGAAAGAGCGTGCGAATCGCGGTTCGCCTCCCGATATGGTGGTTTATTTCAGAGACTAAAATCTCGGGTTAGCACGGTCCACACACGAGCATGGCCCCGGTAAATGGCGTGGCGCTCATTCAAACGGGAAGCGGGGGTGAAGGATCTCACCAGATCAATTCATTGAAAACTGAGCAGGTCGCTATATAAAAAGGCGCGCATTTACATTTGCATTTAGGTAGGCCTTTCTGTGGACAACCCCTCTGTCACAACGCAGCGCTGATGAATAAGCTGTTGCCATGCGCTTAGCTTTAGAGTAACTCTTTAGACATTTCGAGATTACAATGGCGACTTTTTGGGCTGATCAGGTGCGCCCAGCTCAAGTACGATTCTCTCGGACCTCTGCCAAACGCTTCCGTGATCATAACGTTCCACGATTCGGAGACAGCTGCGTCCCTGATCCGGACGATCCATTCCGTGCTTCAACGAACGCCAGATGAACTTCTACAAGAAATCATAGTGATCGACGACTTCAGCCAAAAAGGTGAATATATATGAGCCAGGTATGTCACGCATGAATAAGCACGTCAAATCCCTTGGATTCGATTTGACAGTGGATCAGCACGATCATTTTTCTTGCACTAAAAACTTAGGTTCAGACTTTTTTTTTATCCAAGTAGCTTTACGCGAATCTAGTAGTTTGCGTGATTAAGATTATATCGATGTTATCGATTCGTATATTGACGCGAGCGAAAAATCTGGGGTCACAGCTATTATCTCTATTGCAAGCACGCGTTACGACGCCAATGCTTTTCTAATTTAGGAAGTCAATATGTCATTAAGTACTTTCAGAATTTCACAGCTCAACAATTTATTATTATTACTTTTTTTATGCCCCAAGGTACATATGATCCCTCGGGGACTTAGATATTAGACTATTTATTGTTATTTCCTGAAAATCAGGCCTCCTCCTCCGCTAAGTCGTTGAAAGTGCCGCGATATGCGATGGCATTATAGCGCTGAATACAGATGGAAAGGCGCTGGAAGAGGAACGTAATCTCTCGCGGCTCCCCAGAGATGGCCGAGAGTCGCCGACCAACCTCTCGAAGGAAACTGATCCCGGCGGCGTTAATTGGCCCCAGTGTCTCGAAGGCAATGGGCACGAACAGGTGGGACGGGGGCAGCCCCGAATACCTCTCAGATTTGCGAATGGCATCCTGCTCCGCCGCGGCTCCTCCAGCATTGGCTGTGTGAGTGATATAAGATGCGGCGCAGGTGTGAATCACCGTGGCGTCCCAGGCCAAGTGTTTAGCCTACCCGACGCCACGGGAGCATTGTGGCCCCATCGGGTCTCTTGCTATCCACATCCGTCCTCTGTCTGGCACTCGTAGTCATACACGGAAAATGACTCAGAGTGATTTATAAAAGTACAGTATAACACATGCATATGATATCATATGATATTCCATACTAGTATGGCAAACTAAAATTACACAATGAAATTGTCAAAAATATCGATGCGATGCCTAATCCTTGTGTGGATTTGACTTGGTGGGTAGACGCACATTATGCGGCACATACGTCCAGTGCGTCACGCTGCCGGCGCCCCTGCATACAAACATAAGATATACAAAGATTCAACATAGTTGATGTAATTGTGATCTACAGAGAAAGATAGCTTATCGTACATCATGCACTCGGGGAGTAATGATAGTTTAATGATAAATGTTAACAATTATTATTATATCAGATAGTCACAAAATGGGCCCCATTAATTTGAGGGGGTAATGTGAAATCGTAGGGGTAATCTGCAATTGATTTCAAGTTACCCCCAGGGGTAACTTGAAATCAATTTCAGATTACCTCCCGGTAATCTGAACGCGATTTCAACTTACCGGGGGTATTGTGAAATGGGGTAACCTGAAATTGCTACATCGGGTCTGTGAACAACGACATTCTTCGCAGCCTGAGCCAGCAACTGATCGTAGAGTGTTACCGCAGTAGAATATTCAGCTCCCTTCTATCTGACACCCCTCACATCGGAAGAGTCCACTGCCACCGCACGATGCTTTATAACAGTCGTCCAAACACCGCGTCCTCTACAATGTCTACACTGGCAAAAACCTGTGAAAGAGAAATAATGGCACGAAAGCATACTAAACCTAAGAGTAGTTCGAGCGAGAGAGAATTTATCGAGCAGAATCCTCATGCGGAAAACTGATCGATTAACAACGTTACGCTAGAGAGACACCTTTACCACCCACCAGGTGCGCAGACTAAACAACAAAAATAATTTATATTATTATTGTTGTTGATAATTGAAACGATTGTCTATTATATATTTTAATTGCATTTTAAGAGAACTTATTACACGCACAAAGTCAGTAAATCTGAAAATTGAGTCGAATAAGTCAATAGTCATTTCGATTGGTAAGAACGATGT
>OY744610.1:49528953-49547341 GCA_963556255.1 Allolobophora icterica
AACGCAGGGTACCGGCCCGCTATTCCGGGGTCCGCTATTCCGGGGTCCGCTATTCCGGGGTCCGCTATTCCGGGGTCCGCTATTCCGGAGATCCGTCGGAATATACATACATACAACATACATACATGCATACATACATACATACATACATACATACATACATGCATGAATACAAACATACATACATACATACATGCATACATACATGTATGTATGTATACATACATGTACACATACATGTTTGTATGTATACATACATACACGCATACATTCATACATGCATGCATGCATGGATGTATGTATGCATGTATGTAACTATGTATGTATGTATGTATGCATGTTTGTATGCATGTATGTATGTATGTATGCATGTATGTATGTTCTATGTATGTATATTCCGGCGGATCCCCGGAATAGCGGACCCCCGGAATAGCGGACCCCGGAATAGCGGACCCCGGAATAGCGGACCCCGGAATAGCGGACCCCCGGAATAGCGGACCCCCGGAATAGTGGACCCCCGGAATAGCGGACCCCGGAATAGTGGACCGGAACCGTAACGCAGAGGGCGCATATTCTCAAAAGGTCATCGTGTAGGAATTTTGATCAAGTCTTTCATTGACTCAGCGCCATCGATCGACGCTTGGTCGTTAGATAATGGCGCAATGATTATATTTTCATACATTCGAGCTATTTGAATTCTGGAAGCTGCCGTGTGATGTCATCAAATGCGATGTGCACTGTGATGTTACACGCAGTAAAATGATTTAATGCGATGTATGAAAGTTGATCCTTTGCAGGTCACATATGTCACGCACAAATAGCCAGACATTGGCATGCATACAGTATGACACAGACACATAAATTATTAAACAACAGCGCTACAGAAACGATAAGATTACACCTACTTTCAATCTCACTGTATCGTAAACATCCGTCTGATCGATGTGTGTAGGATTGCAGCTTCGGCAAAGTAGGTTTGAAACAAGAACGGCAGTAATCAGAATTTGTCTTTACTGGTTTGGTTTAGCTGGTTCACTTACTTTAAAACGTCAA
Source organism: Allolobophora icterica (assembly GCA_963556255.1). Lineage (NCBI taxonomy): Eukaryota > Metazoa > Annelida > Clitellata > Crassiclitellata > Lumbricidae > Allolobophora > Allolobophora icterica. Next base: position 49,530,007 of record OY744610.1, read on the forward strand.
CAAACTCTATGTTATTAATTCTGGTATTTGCGTCTTGGCAGAATCAAATCGATAATCGGTGCTTACTGTGCAATTGATAGACAGTTCTTCCAAGAAATTGGAGAATTTGATGAAGGAATGGAGTTCTGGGGTGGAGAGAATATCGACCTACCTATCAGGGTAAGAAAATGGCGCCGTTCCAAGTTATTGGTTTTAGTAAGTTAAATTATAGGCCTAAGTCAGATATGGTATGTTATATATATTATATAGCCTACATAAATTGTAAAAATTCTTTGACAGAACGATTGTATGTGTCTCACTTGTAAATACAAAGTAAAAGAACCACTACTCAAACCTTAGCCCAAGTCATTTAACCCCACATTCACCTTACCTTACCTTACTTTCACATTCACTTTCACCTTACCTTATCTTTACCCTTACCGTACCATACCATACCTTTACTTAACCTTACCTTCACATTACCTTACTTTACCTGACCTTAAACTTATCGTGCAGTGTTTAATAGGCCTATAGTCCCCTCTTCTGAGGGGGGAAACAAAGTTTGTCGCGGGGGACCAACAAGTGCGACCTTTTTTGAGAAATTTCATCCTCCGTGGTCCAACGTCCAAAATTGTTTGGAAATTTCATCTTTAAAAAGTTGATGACCTTTTTTTAGGAATTCATCTCTCAAAAACTTTCATATATCTTATTCTTTTATTTTATTCTTATATTACCCGTTTAATCATCTCTGGGGGAACGCAACATGTATCCTTGGGGGGGGGGAAATTTTCCCCCCAAACAGGTGTCTACATTAAAATATTGCTGGCCTCTGGGGGGGGGGTAACATAAATCCAGGGGGGAAATTTCCCCCCCCCCCAAAAAAGGTGTCTAGATTAAACACTGCTTATCGTACCTTACCTTACTTTCACGTTATTTTTTTTTATTTATTTTTTTTTAACACTCAGATCGGCCCGATCGTTCGCGCGACCGGGGGTCTCATCATTGTGCGTTTGCTCGCAACTGCTGGTGATGTAAAACATATGGGTGCCCGCCCACAAAAGAATTGTGCCTTCCCGGAGGGAAAGCACGCAGCTAGCAGCCCGGCCGAGCTACCCAAGGGCAATTCGCCTCCAGTTTGGCGGGCAATCGAGACCAGGGACTCTCTCGCGTATTGTCACCTTTTGGGCCGACCGCGTTGAACGGACCTCCGTACTTGGCCCGATATGGGTATGGTCTTTTCATGAACGCGGTGCCTAGGCAGTTTCAGCATCCGGCGTTCTCGGAGCCCTTACTGTCGACCGGGTAAAGTGGCGAAACATGTTCGCAGTGTATGTAAGAACCCGGCACGACATTAGGGTTTCGTCACCTGGGCCTACCCCCAGCTTGCGGAGGAGGCCCGACGAGGCAGCATGGAGCGCCCCTCTCCAGTTAAGAACCACCGCCCCAAACACACACGGCGCCCCCGGGAAGACATTAGCCACCCAGTCGATGACATCAAGTCGTGCATAATAGCAGACTTTCTCCTCATATGGACCGCTCATATCATTACAGTCCGAGGTAATGGTGACATCAACAACATAGGCGACACCGTCCACCAGGGTCACCAAATCAGGCTTACGCCTACCAACTCCGGTAGGTATAACCGGCTCCTGGATCACCGGGTGACCCTTTGACTCGATCTTTTTGGATATCAGATCAAGCACCGAGTTATGCCTAGCGCACCGGAGACGGTGGGTCCTCGCACAGCTTTGGGCGATGTGAGCCAGGGTGCCTTGAGCACTGCACCCAGCGTCACACCATACTGGACCCGTACGCCGCCCGCGAGAGGTCCGCTCCGCAGACGGCAACAGGTTCCCCCTCACCTTCACTGCCTGGACATAGTCCCCCCCCCGAAAGGAGGGACGACCCATCGGTCACCCAGGAGTTCACGCGGGGGGTTTGTCCCTGCTGCTTGAGGCCCCGACCATCCACTGATGCGTGGAGCTGGGCCGCAAGAAGATCACTCACATACTCGACCGGCCGCCCTTGTCGTCTTCGCACACCTCCTCCTCGCGCCCAGGAAGAGCGGGCTTGCAGCCACGCTCTGCATTACCGGATCACCGGACTCCTCCACCTTGGCCATGCGACGGGCCTTGAGTGGAGGTATTGTGTAACGCAGGCGCGGCACTTCCAGCCCGCCATCTGACGCCTTTGCATGGAAGTACCCGGTGGGAGTATCGTGTGGCAGCCGCAACCATTTGCGTACTGCCACTCTCACCAACCGATCAAGGTACTCCAAGGATTTGGCCGTCATCTCCCCGAGCACGAGTCCGTGGTACAATTTTGGCAATAAATGACAGCGCAATAGGAACATGCGCTGCTGGGGCTTCAATGGAGCACGTGTCAACCGGTCCAGTCCCACACTGAGGAAGTCCCCATGGGCCCTCCTCAGACCGAGTGGTCCGGCCTGCAGTCCCAGGTATTTGTACGTTTGCTCGATGTTGAGGGACCTGACCGACTCGCCGCCGATGACCAAAAGCGGCGAGGGGTTTACCACCCAGCGTTTAGCCTTCCCATCGATGTCGATCCGAAGGGAGGCACTCTTAGCCGGGTTCAGTCGAAGCCCACCCATTCCCAACGAGCGTTGTACCCTGTCCACCTGTTCCCGCAAGCCTTCTGCAGTAGAGGCGATCAAGACAAGATCATCGGCGAAAGCCATACACCGGACCATGACTTCCTTATTTAAAAAGTAGCCAATGGCCGGGTTCAGCTCCGCCAAGACCTCGTCAATTACGCAGTTGAACAGGATGGCCGACAGGGGATCTCCTTGACGTACGCCACGGCCACATCTGATCGGACCGCTTCTTCGGCCGCCCACTTTGAGGACGGTCGATGTGTTGGCATACATGTTGGAGACATACTGCACCAACGGCGATGGCACACCCAGCCTCCTTAGCGACCTAGCCAATGTCCTGTGGGAAACACAGTCAAAGGCTTTGGCCACGTCCAGGAAGGCCAGGCACACCGGTCTTCTCTGCCGCTGGGCCCCCTTTATGATGTTATCCAAAAGAAAGACATTGTCGGCACATCCGTCAACCGGTAAGAACGCTTTCTGCCTCGGATCCAGTGGGACCTTCGCAGTTAGACGAGCGGCCACGATCTTGTGAAAGATCCTCGTCACACGTGAGGCCATGGTGATAGGCCTATAGTTTGCTGGATCCCGAAGATCTCCACCCTTGGGAATCAGAATGGTCTCCCCATCTGAGAACTTCCTGGGGATATATCCCGTCAGAAGCCACAGGTTGTAGAAGCTGGCCAGCTCCTGTGGGGGTACCATCTTCATCTCCCCTAGAGTTACTCCGTCAGGACCCGGCGCACTATCCTCCGAGTCTGCAATTGCTTTCGCCACCTCCTCGTAGGTTACAGGATCCGCGAGCGACCAGTCCTCCCGAGCTTTGGGGACCGGTCTTTCATCAACCTCGGATTCGGCGGAGAAAATGGATCTCCAGAATGGCTCTTGGTCTTCCAAGGTCAATGTCGCTTCCTCCTGCTCCCATGTCTCCTCGAGAACCATCTCAGCGCACCTCTTACGGTCCCTTCGGAAGGCTTTCTGGACCCGAGCGTAAGCCATAATTCTGGCCAAACGTCTCGGGTTCAGCCTCCGCCTGCGCCCCGGCTTGCCCCGTGGGCCACCAGGTGGCTTACCAGGGCCAGGGGGCCTGTGACCTCGGGGACCTTTTCGAGGTTTGCTTCCAACAGTTCCCGATTTTGACTTGAGGAAGATGGTTAATTGCTCTGCATATCGGTCGAGCAACGTCCTCACAATAGCACATTCAGCATCTGTCTCGTTTTGGGTTCTGTCAGCAGCCTCAAGGAGCGTCTCTATATGGGGAATTCTGTCAAGCCGATCCTCCCGGAGGTCATCGAGGTCCTCTCTAATAGTAGAGAGAACCACTCTCTTCCAGTTCCAGCGAGTACAGTCCTCCGTGGAGGACCCACTCGAGGAATCATCGGACTCTGATTGGCAATTAAGCGCTCGGGCGCGGGCTACAAGGTGCTCAACTTGATCCTTGTAGTCCTGCTTCTTCCTCAGTCCTTTGATCGCCTCGCGGGTCCTATCCTTAAAGATCGGCACCAATCGGCTGTTGATCTGAACTGGTTTCACCCCGGAGACAAGAAAGTCAGCCTCGAGCCTGGCCATACGATCTCGCTCTTCCGGGGGCCATCGAGCTTTGATCCTCTGCTGCACTTGGTGTGTCGCGTGATAATCGACGGCGTGGAACCTTCGCCGGTGAAGAGACAGTCCAGCCGCCCCCTTGAAGGGGCCCCTTTGACAGTCCGGACACATCACCAGCCCACGCACCGCACCCGCCGCCCTCTCGGCATTTAAGTCAGGGGCTGCTGTGGCAGCCCCTCTTCGCTTTGTCTTTGTATCCATTGTTTAACTTAAAAGTCATTCGCCCCCGCACGCTTCGCCTCCTTTCGGAGTTGCCCCCCCCGCCACGACAAGGCGCGTACGTAGGACTTTACACCAGCCGCCGTTACCTTCCGAAGATGGTCGGCCGACTGGCGCTTGGCGCATACCTCCACCTTACCATGCCATTACCTTAGCTACCTTACCTTACCCTACCCTTTCCTTACCTTACCCTTACCTAACCTTACCTTTAGTTTACTTTACCTTATTGACCTTCACCTTACCTTTACCTTACCTTACCTTACATTCACCTTACTTCAACTTACCATTACCTTACTTTACCTTGAGATATACCTATACCATTTTGACACAATAGGTGTGGATGTTCGATGGTCGTGTAGTGACAGCGCCCTGTTCAAGGGTGGCTCATCTCGAAGGAGACGACACAAGAACCTATCGAAACGCATTCGACAAAACCATCCGAAGAAACTACAAACGACTTGCCGAAGTCTGGTTTGACGACTACAAGGACTGCTTCTATTACTACTTCCCAGATTTAGTCGTAAATACAATACTACACTTATTCAAACAAATTCAAGCCCTATATTAGGTGTAATTCATCTGCATATGTTTTAACGCCCGAAGTACGAAAAATCCCTCAAGCTCTATAAACTATATAAAAGACGTGTGTTTAAGCTTGAAGAAGACCGTCCTCGTCTCCGGGATGTGATGTGGTATTTTTAATTGTTATAATTTTCAAATGTATAATTATAATGCTTTACTTACAATATCGAATCTAAAAGCAGAAGTGTTTATTTTCCATTGACGGAAGCAGTGACCACGTTATTAAAGACGAAAGAGATACCGTACGTCACATCCGGTTTCTAATTGCCGGTCAATAAACCGCAAATGTTACGATCAAAATTTTTAGTAAAGGTGAACAACAACTTCTAGTTGACCAGTCAGCAATTCGTCGAATAGGCCTAAGCCTAACTATTTCTTCGGCAATTTTCATTTACAATAGCTGAAATACAATTACTCCAAAAACAAATATTTTTAATTTATTATTATGAAAAATACAGTTTTGATTGCGAGACAATCGTGTTTTTTGAAGGTTGTTCGAAGCGAGACCATATCGAGAAAACGTCTGTCCAGTCTCTTGACTCACTTTGCGGACCGGCAACAGCACTGAGGACTCGCGGACCGGCACCGGTCCGCGGACCATAGTTTGGGAAGCACTGGTCTAGATATCATTGAAGTCATAGTTCATGCTCGTACTCGGCTTTAGAATTTTAAGTTTACGATTACAATTTAAAACGTGTGCTTTTGATCCCTTAGAGGCTTAGACTACGTCTGAAGCCAGTAGCAATTTTATAAATTTTACTTTGATTTCCTAAAGATCTCGCTTTAATAAAAACGTTTCTCTCAATCACTTTAGCCGCTGTGTTCATTTGCCACTGAAGCGGTACCAATGGTGATTGTTTTCAGGCTGTTGATGCCGGCAATTTGACGGATCGCTTCAGGGTCAAGGCTGCTGCGCACCACGACTTCAAGTGGTATCTTCAGAACATCTTTCCTACAATGGGATGTCCGGTTCAGGATAGCTTTGCTTATGGCACGGTAAGTTAGTAATCAAAATACGTCAGTCTATACATGTTTATCTATCTATCTGTCTGTCTGTCTGTCTGTCTGTCTGTCTGTCTGTCTGTCTGTCTGTCTGTCTGTCTGTCTGTCTGTCTGTCTGTCTGTCTGTCTGTCTCTCTATCTGTCGTGTTATCTGCCCTTGTATCTATATTCATTTCACATTAATTTGTAATTCCATCGCGCCAATGTCTGATTCTCATGGCATCAACCGATGCCGTGCCAAAAATCAAGCCGTTATCAGGTCCATATCCAGAGGAATCTGTGGCAGCCTACAATGTATCGCGTTATCTATTGCTACATAAGTTATTCTTATCTGTTACCCTCCTTCCTCCAAGAGTTAGCATCCTGTCTGTTCTTCTCTATGTCTGCCTTATTTCTCTCTTCTCTAGCTTTTCTTTCCTATTTTCTTCCTTATCTCTTTTCTCCTCAAATCTTCTCTTTCTATCTCTTTAATTCTCTATCATGTTTCTTGTCTCTCTTCTTCCTACATTTTCTCTTCTTCTCTCTGTCTCATTACTTTTTTCTTGTCTTGTTTGGTCTATCAGATTTCAACCGGGCTTTTGATTTTTTACTGCGATTTTGCTTGAAGCGACACTCGACTGATGTATTGGATATCATGATAACGGCGCCAAAATAGTAGTTTCAGTTTAACGACACTGTGTGATAACAAAAGATCATTAGCGTCGCCCTCCTCCTTTATCCAGGCTTGGGACTGGCACTGTCAGAGTACGAGAAGTGGCGGAGTTAGGACGCTAGAGACCGTACACATGGACCTTATATGGGTACGAACTAGATGTATGCAGATTTGCAGATGTCATATATTGTTAGATTGTCTGTCTAGTTGGTCAACTTGGAAACTGGTCAATGTCTGAATATTTTATCTGGAAGTCACCTTCAGACGTCCGCCTGCTCTGACGCCGATAACGCTCAAGTATGTAAAATTAATGCCTATACGTCTATTCGCAATCATCATAATCATGATGATGATAATAAAAATAATAAATAATAATAAAATAATAATAATAATAATAATAATAATAATAAAAATATTATTATTATTATTATTTTTTATCGCCCGAGGGAAAAATAATCCCTCAGGCTCCTAGAAACTATCTGAAGATCTGTGTTCTGGAGTTAACGGTCATCTTCATCGGTCAATTGTATAAAAGTGCCTCGAAATGCAACGGCATTAAACTGTTGCGTGCAAATTGAAAGACGCTGAAAGAGGCGTGCTGTCTCCTGCGGATCCCCCGAAACAACGGTCAAACGCTGACCTATAGTTCTGATAAGAACTCCCTGCCCTGAGCATTAATGGGACCCAGGGTTTCTTGTGCCAAACTATTATTATTATTATTATTATTATTATTATTATTATTATTATTATTATTATTATTATTATTATTATTATTATTATTATTATTATTATTATTATTATTATTATTATTATTATTATTATTATTGTAATCGTGACCTCCAAATTTCAAAAGCTCTACTCTAGAGCTAAGCGCAGGGCATCAGCACAGTGCCAGAATGTGTCGGTGATTGTCGCCACCACTTTAAAAAAAGTGGGGGTGACCGGACACCATCGTCACAAATATAAAGTTACTCCTATTCCTATGTCACATTATGAAGTGCTTCGGTGTTTTCCAGAAAGTCTACTGGAGCCAACTGTTCCATCTGCGTGAGCCGAACTACATCTGGCAGGTTGCGAATGCGAAAATTGGTTCCGTTGCGCGAGGACTGTATAAAGACAGTTACCTGCTCAACTATCGCAATGAAAACGCTGCAAAATGGATGCATTGGATGGTTTGTGGTTGAAGTTTAATCGGCTGTCCAATCACACTGGAGTTGTGCTGTTGTGCAATGTAAAATTTATGTAGTACCGTGTCTCAGATAGTAGCTGAAGAAGAACTTTAGAGTTCTCCATCTAATAATGTAGCAAGTGGGCCTAGTATAGCCTACTTTGCGACGATATTCACTAGTTAGTTTCTTATGGTTATTCACCACTTACTTAGGCCTATAATGAATGTTTACATTCACTTTTCTATCTCTTTACTTCTCTATATCTTCACTTTCCTATCTCTACTTCTATGTATCTTCACTTTTTTATCCCTACTTCTCTTTATCTTCACTTTTCTATATCTACATCTTCACATCTTCACTTTCTCGTCCCATCTTCTGTACATCTTCAACTTTCTATCTCTATCTCTCCACGTCTTCACTTTCTTATCCCTATTTCTCTGTATCTTCGCTTTTCTATCTCTACTTTTCCATATCTTCGCTTTTCTATCTCTATTTCTACATATATATATATATATTTACTTTTCTATCCCAACTTCTCCATATCTTCACTTTCTTATCCCTATTTCTCTATATCTTCACTTTTCTATATCTTCTTCATAGCTTCACTTTTCTATCTTTACTTCTCCACATTTTCATTTTATATCTCTACTTCTCCATGTCTTCACCTTTACCGCCATGACACAATTTATGTCGACTGGACTTTTCCAACGTATAACGATTTCTAACTACGGTTCACTTGAAGAGACCATCGATTTGAACAGCATGTAGTAATTAGATAAAACTACAGCAGATTATATCGGATTTAAGTGGGTTGCCTAAGGCTAGAACTGTCCCACTTAAAATAGAACTGTTCTACCTAAAACTGTTCTTGGTGAACGAGCTTTATCTGTTTGACCCTGACCTAGTTTTTAAACTGTACCTGTCCATTTTTCTCAGTCGCTTATTTGTCATCATTTCGCTCTCAACCTCAGACTTATCTGTTCTAAAATTGCTCATCCTCCATAGGTGGCCTCCCTAGTCTTACGGACTGATCTCCTGGACATATTGACATGTATGTATGTATGTATGTATGTATGTATGTATGTATGTATGTATGTATGTATGTATGTATGTATGTATGTATGTATGTATGTATGTATGTATGTATGTATGTATGTATGTATGTATGTATGTATGGATGTATGTATGTATGTATGTATGTATGTATGTATGTATGTATGTATGTATGTATGTATGTATGTATGTATGTATGTATGTATGTATGTATGTATGTATGTATGTATGTATGTATGTATGTATGTATGGATGTATGTATGTATGTATGTATGTATGTATGTATGTATGTATGTATGTATGTATGTATGTATGTATGTATGTATGTATGTATGTATGTATGTATGTATGTATGTATGTATGTATGTATGTATGTATGTATGTATGTATGTATGTATGTATGTATGTATGTATGTATGTATGTATGTATGTATGTATGTATGTATGTATGTATGTATGTATGTATGTATGTATGTATGTATGTATGTATGTACATTTGTATGGATGTACATGTATTTGGCTTTGGCGCGCCATCGGTTGATGTCTTGTGCATTAGACACCGGCGCTACAGAAGTTACTAATCCCAAGTTAGAGCCAATCAGATAGTATCAAATTAGACTATATGCTAGTTTTTTATTTGGCCGTGTGCAGGATGGGCCAATGGTGGAAATGAAGACGCGTCTTTGCTTAGAAGCTTCAGCGAGAGAAACGGAAGTCAAACTGCGACCCTGCAACTTCCCTCTGTATCGCAACCAAACCTGGCGATTCGCTCACTACACGGGAAAGTACAGCGATCTCATCAACCGAAACAAGACGAACTCTTACGGAAACATCCGAAACATCCTTCTCCGAAACATGAACAATTCTTCTTCGATAGCCAGACAGTCACCCACGTTATGATCAATTTGCAATTTCACCTTTATTCTTACTGTTGTCACTAGTTGCATTAAGCTTTAGTTATTCACTATTTAGTATTATTAATATAAAAAATAACTTAATATCATGTGAAATCCTATAAGTTTTAAGAAGTAGAGTTATTTAGATAACTGGAAATTGCTATTTTTTGTTAAATATTGTTTAATTTGTATAGCGCCCTTTTATATGATGTAAGCGCCATGCAGTGTAGGTGTGGGGGTTGTAGAGTGACTCATTCTTTGCGCGCCAAAAGCCTGTCGTCTTTCCCGCCTAAGAATTAGCATTTCCCACCAATTTCTAGCATTTCCCGCTTAACACGTTGGGCGCTTAACTATATCGCCAATTGCAGTCTTATTTGGCCAGTTGCCGTGAATGTACAGCTGCAGTCCTAATGTGCCAGTCATCCATGGTCCAGGCTGCTAATATCGCGATAAAGTATCGCAATACTTGGTATCGCCGATCATTTTTCAGTATCGTTCCCAGTATCGCGATTGTTTTATTTTGTTGGTATTGCATGTGTATCGCAGATACATTTTAAGCCTGTAGATCACCGATAATCGATACCAATACTTGTTTCCACTAAAAGACGTAGTTTTCTGGGCGTACTGGCTTGATTCCAAAACCCTGGGAGGTTATGCAGCCAGTGTACTGTGGATTAGATATCCTGCTAGAGGAGAAGGGCAATGGTTCATGGTATCTGCTGTCAACACTTACTATTATAGTGTGTAGTGCTTGACACTGCTAGCCAATAAACGTAAACTTATACTTATCAAAAAGTATTGGTTAAAGTATTGGTATTGCAATACTTTTAAGAAATAATATTGGTATTGGTATTGTCAATACATTTATTAAGAAGTATTGGTAGGCCTACTGGTAGTGCCAATACATTTTCCAGTATTGTTAACAACTCTGCCCGTGGAATTACGAAAGAATTATGGACCGAGATTCGAGTGCGCAGAAATAAGCAGAAGCTGCGATATGAAGTTACGTGTAGCCTAGAGTTAGTGAGAAGATTTCTTCTTTAAGCGTCTTGTATAGCGTCGACTTCTAGAAATATGGAATTAAGCGTATTCTCTGTGTTTCTGTTTGCGATTCAATCTTTGTGGATTTAACTAGTTAACGAGTCGTTGGATCCAAAGTTGTTCTAGGATGTGGAATTCTACATGTAAAGCATGAACCCCTCAGGCAAGTTAGAAACCATGTTTGCATTGCATTAGCTCCGAAAACTGTGAGCGAATTCATTTTATAATCTTGGGATATTGAGATTAAATGTTGTGATTTTATAATCTTGGGATATTGAAATTAAATGTTGTGATTGCTTATTATTTAATGTTAGGCTGAAGAGATTGTCTGTAGAAATGTATATAGAGATTAACATTTTGACATTTATTTTTGACGTAGATTGACATTTATTTCTGTTAATCGTTTATAGTTTGAATTCATAATTATGTGTATAGACATTCGTGTAGTTGTTTACTAGAGACTTAACTTTTAAACTATATCTAAGCGTTCCACTCCTTGCTTAGAGTTAGGAGCAGTAGTAGAGATAGAGAAGGAAGGTGAGGTAAAGCCTGATGTACATACAGATGGCCTCTCTAATGAATAGAATGACGAACCATATAGAAGCAGCAGAACAAGGTGACCTAGCTACTGATTTTTTTGTGATGTTGGACAAAATTTAATGAGAGATCGGGTAGAAGATATTGCCTACCAACAGGCTGAGTAATGCATAGCCTTAACGAGCTATGGCAAGGTCAGGCTGAGGCTATGCAGCGCCTGGTTAGTTCGTAAATGTATAGAAGGGAATCAGAGACCGTTAGATCGAATTCAAATCCTGCTTCCAGAAGTTAGTAGTGAAAGTGTTTCACGAGGAAACGTCGAACCTTCCCAATTCAAACTGTCTGGGGGTAGCGTCCAGAACAGGGAAAGGAGTAGAGACTTACATTATTATTATTATTATTATTATTATTATTATTATTATTATTATTATTATTATTATTATTATTATTATTATTATTATTATTATTATTATTATTATTATTATTATTATTATTATTATTATTATTATTATTATTATTATTATTATTATTATTATTATTATTATTATTATTATTATTATTAGTAGTATTATTATTAGTAGTAGTAGTAGTATAAACAAATTTTATTATTTAAAATGAACCATCAGACACTTTGAAACTGTCTTAGAAGCGTTAAGATCCAGAATTTAGTTATTATTATTATTATTATTATTATTATTATTATTATTATTATTATTATTATTATTATTATTATTATTAGGCTATTATTATTATTATTACTATTATCATTATTATTATTATTATTATTATTATTATTATTATTTTAGGAGATTAGTAGCACTTCAACATTACATCATTTATTTATTTGAAACACGATACGCTCGCAGTTAATAAATCTGAACTGAGGCATTGGTTAGGGTTAGTATTTCAACATGATCACTAGTAACCAAGTCGGGTCACATTAAGGCTAGATGGTAATTTTGAGTCTTAACAAATAATTCAAATAAAGATAGCGAGTTAACAGTAGCCTAATCGAGTCTTTTGTGGTATCTTACCTTTTCGGTGTTGGTAAATAATATAACTATTGGGTGCTTGTGAAAACCTTATAGGTTTCTTAAATCAAGAAGTGTAACAAAACAGCATAATTAATTAATATTAAAATAAGAAGATAATTCTGAAGAGCAAATGTTCAATAAGTTTGTTTGCAACTTCACAAATTCGACGATGTTAACAGACATGAAGTCACTAAGCGATATAATGAAATATGTGGCCTATATAATGATAATATAATAAAATAGTAGTATTAGTAGCAGTAGTAGGCCTAATAACAATAATAAAAGTTATGATAACAATAATAATAACAATGGTGACAATAATAACAGTAACAACGACAATGATAATAAAAATATTAACAATAATATTTTATTAATAATAATATTAATAATATTTATAATGATTATAATTATAATTTTAATTGTGAGCCTAATAATAAATGTTTATATAAATATGAAGCGATCTGATGAAATATGTGGCGTATACGAAATCGTTGAAAGAGTCTTCAGCAATTTTACCCTGTTTCTTTTCGGATGTTCAGTAGGCCCTACTACTGTTATCATCGACAAACTACACACGTTTAAAAATAAATTCGGAAACAGTTATAAACAGTGTTATTTATAACGAATGCATTTCTCATCCTTACGCGATGTTCGTTTAGGAAATCTCTCCACTGGCTGTCTCTCCACTGGCATCACAGGCCTAGATTAGTCGTATGTGATACGAATTCTTCGTACCATAGCAGATGTTGTTAGAGAGTCGATATCACTAACAAGAAACTGGACTTGGTTTCTGTTGACAAAAGATCTTATCGATATTAGGGAAGAGGTTATTTAGGACACGCATTGCTATAGGTCAAAGGTAGCGAACCTTCTTAAGAGTGGGCGCCCAAAAATGTTGCTAAACCATTAAAAAAAACACCCTCACGCGCTCCCCCAAATTTTGTACATTATAATTTTTTTCCATATAGGCTTCAATTGACAAAGCGTACAAAATTAAATAAAAGACATTAGCCTACTCCAAAGATGCTTGTAGAAAGGTGTTAAAATCCGTCATGAAAGTAAATGTGGATTTTTAAAGTGATTGTGTATTTCAAAGTTTGAAACTTTGGAGATTGTGCCCAAAATAATTTTACGCGTTCCACTCATGGGCGTCCGGAGGGGCAACGGGGTATTTGCCCCCTGAATTTTTAAAATTGTCTCGTCTTTTGTGTTCATGAATAGCTAGATATATGCAAAAACGTCATTTTGATCCCCTCTAGAAAAAATTTGCCCACTAACATTTTTTTGCCCCCTAGAAAAATTCCTGCGACGCCCATGGTCTCACTTTGTGCACCCATAATGGTAATGGTAATTGCAAATTTGTATAGCTCCACTGCAAGAGAGACTTGTGTTAGGTTGCTTATCACTGCAGCAGATAGAACGACCAGTAGCAACCGTTGAAGACGACAAAAAGGGACGGAAAGAGTAGTCGCGAGTATTTGTCTATTTTACTGACGTCCGTCACTGAAGGAATTCTACGCGTGATGTCTTTGGCGCGTTCCTTTAGAGCAGAGAGCATCTGTTTCCGGCGCGAAGCCTGCCGCTGTTGTTGCTGCTGCTGTTGTAGGGTCTGCTGACTTGACGGAGCGACGCGACGAGCGGGCGGTTGGCCGGGCCGATGAGTGACGCGGACGTTGTAGCTGGGATGGGAGAGGACCTTGGATCGGTGATGGTGGTGGGCGTTTGTTGTGACGTCGCCCCCCAGATAAGTGTAGTCGTCCGGGCGGGAGGTAAACCCGCTGCGGTTGCGAATGCTCGGGATGGGTGACATTCGACCCAAGTTGGACTGGTAACCGTCGTCTCTCTGTCAATTTAGAATCATATTTAAATTTAATTAATTCTAGTTTAACGAACCAATGTTTGCTAGTATGTATGTATGTATGTATGTGCGTATGTACGTTTGTATGGATGTACAAATGATACATGTATGTATGTAAGTATGTATATGTGTATGTATGTATGTACATTGTGAAACAATTGTGGATTGTGAAACCCTAAGTTATGTATGTACATTGTACGTATGTATCTCGCTATATAAAATTCCTTAGTAAAATATATAGGCCTAACAAAGAATAAATCGCTAGTATTTAAATTTCGAATCTGGGCGACCTTGCCAGCAAAACACTTTTGTTCCTTTTACGTTCACCTTTAAAAATGCACTCGTCAAAGCCACTCTTTCATAATATATTTTGCACTTTTTTTCAGTAAAGCATCTTAAACTGAAGCTGAATATTGCTAACAGATGATACTTTAAGAGAACAAAAAATACCTTCACAATCAGTGCGAATCGAGTTAGGCCTACACGTGATCCAAGTTTTACCTTTAAGTGGAATTCTGTTTAATACATTGCATAATTCTGCTCGAGCACTTGCAAAACTCTACGTCAGCATACGAATAATTTTGTTAGGCCTAATTCTAGCTCATCGTACTTTAATTAATTTGAGTTCAGGACACCTTTAATTATCCTACACATCGGCGTGCTTTTAATTCTAGTTCGGTATTCCTATAATTTTAGTTGCATGAGCACATATTTCTATAACTCAAGACCTCAAAATCTACAAATAGCTGACGACCTTTTTGTTTAGTAATGAGAATTGTGAGAACCCAAGAAAACTTTCAAGTCTAACAAATTTCTGGAAAACTTTTACAGCCATCGAGACTTCTGAGTGCAATTTTCAACTCTCAACTCTCCGCTACCTTTTTCTACTTAGTTTCCAGTTTTACATAAGCGGTGGGCAATCTTCACCTAATCCAGTATGAGGATCGATTTGTTTGGCTATTGTCCAAAATCATTTCTATATTTGACCCGATGGGAGTCTTGGTTACTAGAAGAACTCTTAACTGATGGCCTTAATGACTAGTATTATTAGGCCTAACTATCAGAAGTGTTTGCGCACAGCATATACTGACTTCGTGAGAACGCTCTTTTGCTTAAGCTGCTTCTCTCAACCCGGAAAAGCTGTTTATTCACTACTTTTATTAAAAGCTGCTTATCTATTACAAAACGCTATATTTTGTCTGATTTTAGAGCTGCGTATACACTGAACTTAGCAACCAGAAAATGCACAATATCTGATACTCCAAACATGACATTAACTGATTTTTACTTTAGTGTTATAACTATCATGTTATAACTATGTTATCTTATGATTTGCTATGTGATGTTACGGAACATAACTTAGGGTTTCACAATCCACACGGGTCTCAAAAAGTCAGAACCTGAGGGGTGGCTTTTAAAATTTATGTGTACTGCATATATATATATATATATATATATATATATATATATATATATATATATATTATATATATATATATGTATATATGTATATATAGAGAGAGAGAGAAGAGAGAGAGACAGATAAAGATACAGATACAGATATATATATATATATATATATATATATATATATATATATATATATATATATATATATATATATATATATATATATATCGAGAGAGAGAGAGAGAGAGAGAGAGAGAGAGAGAGAGAGAGAGTGAGAGAGAGAGAGAGAGAGAGAGAGAGAGAGAGAGAGAGAGAGAGAGAGAGAGAGAGACTTTTTAAACGGCTTGTGTAGCAAATTCCACCTCACCTGAGTAAATAATTAAAATGCATATATGTTTTCAAGTTTTGCGAGACGTAATTTTTTAACAAGGGGCCTCCAAGCTTTGTATGGCTCAGGGCCTCGCCAAGTCTATCACATTACACTACATATGAAATAAAATAAAATAAACTGAGATTATTTTGATTCATTTTAATCACGTCCCTTTGACAGGATTCAAATTACACCAGGCATAATTTAGTTTAATTTAATTCAATTATTACGCATCTGAACATCCACCTGTATTAATTATCAAGACCTTATAGAACACGTCTTGGCAGCCTGTTAGGCGCCCACTCATTTTGCAGCTTCCCCTAGGGAGTGGAAGGCTGAGTCGACCTATAGGGAGCTTATGGGTCTCGAACCGCGTCTTTATAGATCTTATATCCTTCAAGCAAGAGTGTTACCATTCATATACCCTCCCCATAAGTAAGTAAGAAGATTCTGACAACCGTTGTCTGACCTCCCCATAAGTAAGAAGATTCTGACAACGGTTGTCTGACCTCCCCATAAGTAAGAAGATTCTGACAACCGTTGTCTGACCTGTTGCTGTTTTGATTGCTGCTGTAGTCGTAATCGCTTGGCTTTTCTCTTGGCCCTGGCTCCCCAGTAGGTGTAGTTGACGGCCGCATACTCGAGCAGCGCAGCGAAGACGAAGACGAAGCACATCACGAGGTAGATGTCGATTGCCTTGACGTAGGAGATGCGAGGTAACGACGACCGAACGCCTGTACTGATCGTTGTCATCGTTAAGACCGTCGTTATACCTGTCATAGTCGCAGTCAACGACATCGTTAGGAACATCGCGGACATCGTCAACAGCGTTAACAACACCATCATTAAGCATGGCATAACCATCTTCAAAAACATCATCAACATCATCCAGACAACAGCATGTTCATCATCAGCATCGTCGTCTTCGTCTTCGTCATCATCATCATCATCATCATCATCATCATCATCATCATCATCATCATCATCATCATCATCATCATCATCATCAGCGCCTTTATGAAACACGTTATTGCCATCATCAACCACAGTATCATCATCATCATCATCATCATCATCATCATCATCATCATCATCATCATCATCATCATCATCATCATCATCATCATCATCATCATCATCATCATCATCATCATCATCAAGAATATCATAGCATCATAAATAATAATAATCTTTTTCTTTATTAATTCAAACCGACAAACGCAGTAAGATTACATTGAGACACGACAGTACAATTATCAATATCTTAACTAAACACACGTTGTGGCAGCCATGCAAGGCGCCCGCCCGAGGGAGGCT
>OY744610.1:49547541-49760041 GCA_963556255.1 Allolobophora icterica
AGTACTAAAAATACTAAGTAACGTGCACATTTCAGAGTGTTGAATGGTGTTGGATAAATTTCTATATAGTCTAGGTGCAATCTATTCGAGATCTCTACAGATTTAGAACAGTAAATATATCGACATAACCAAGGTCTTCTCATAGTAAATCAATTTCTCTGCAGTCACTATCACAATCAATGTGTCTATAAATTAGTCAAGGTCTCGTCAAAATCGATTACTGTCTGACATTGCTTTTTAGCCATGATAACGTGATATAATACAGCAGCAATTTACATATGTATATATATCATATATATACATATATACATATATATTTATAACGTGATATAATTCAGCAGCAATATATATATATAGTCCTATATATATATATATATATATATATATATATATATTAGGGTGGTCCTTATTTTTGAAAGTCTGATTTCACAATGAGGCACCCTGTGCTTTTGTTTCTACTGATGAAGAAAAAATTCAGAAAAAATTTGAAGAGGATCTGACAATATTTAGAGGTTGCTACCAGATGCTAAAGTTTAAGCCTATGCCACGAGGAATTCATTTAGACTAGCCATTGCAATTTTCTTAATTGAACTGATGTTAGCAGGTGAGAAAATGGCAAAGTGACATACAGTTGTGTGTGTAATTCATTATTGAACACTATAAATGACTTCTAGCAATTAGTATACCCTAATAGTACTCATGTTTATTTATTTATTTATTTGATAAACAAACGTAGAAATAAATTATTTATTTTTTCAAACTCAGTGGTCTTTTAGTGTTTTTCTTTGACTAACAAAGTAAGCAGTATACTTTTTGAGAAACCCAATATGAAACAAAATGGTTGCCAAATGCATTATGGAAAAGATGTCAATAAGTAAGCAAGCAGTAAGTATTTATTAATCAAATTATAGTTATATCATTGTGTTGGAGCATTGGCTGGACAAGGATATGTTGTGGCGTGCATGTCGCCATCACACACTAAAAATAATGTTGGAGGCAGTGGTCATGGTTTCTCTTGGTCCATCCCAAGGTCCAGACATAATGATTATCAGAGATTCCAGAGAAACTGGCGACTTATAGACCGATCAAAATAGAACACAGTGACATCCGATGAGTTTTTACAAGAAGCAATTTCCTGTCACAGACTTTTGGAGCTGACCATCACTTTCTTCGGCGGCGTTTATTCCAGGGGCATATCATTCAGAGCACCAGCTGGGCTGCATAGAACAAAGTGGATGGCCAAGAGTATTTATAGTCTTAAGATTTGGATGTTCAAGAGACAGTTCAAGTTGACAAGAAGAGAAGAAAAGGGGATAGCTGACATCTGCTTGTTCACAGTAATGCCGTATGTCAAAGTCTGGTTTCAAGCATCATATGCACCATTGGGCCATTGGCTCCTCGAATAGACCCGGAGCTCTTGAAGGACATTGACAGATTGATAAACAAGGAGAAAAATTGTGCAGATGCAGAGGTTGCAATGAAGACATTTCCGGGTCACTTCTGGTATCTGTCGGAGGAATTGGAGACTTTTGCGTTCTTTGATGATGGGGTCTCCATTGATTTATCAAGCGCCATATGGCTGCTCCTCTGGACAAAACTGGCATCGAACATCCACTAAAGAGAATACCAGGTAACCTCTGATCAGCTGGAAGCAACTGGAAAATTTTATCACGGAAAACACTAGAAGATTCTTCAGCATTACATGCATTCCAGCAAGTTTCATCCAACAAGATGTTGATACTTGGCCAAACGATGAGAACTACTAGTTAGCCAAGGCCACTGCCACCTCAGTAAGAGATGTGAAATACTTAGCAGAGCATGGAGTGGCACTCTTGGACGAGTATAACAAGCTTCAAACAAATAATGAGGATCATAAGCAGTTTCTGGAATATCGTCACAGATATCCAGACAGGAACAAAGACACTGATTCATTAATACATTAAGTAGTAACTGGAACTAAACATTTTAATGTTCACTTGTGTGTCTTGACCCAAATAGTAAATACTACCGTCCACCACTGCCCACCAGAATTTGTTTTGAATTTGTGCATAAGAATAGTAGGCCTATACAATATTCTATGTATTGTGTGCGTTTTTACAATATATTTGATATAATTATGTTATGTCCGGTAGCAACCTCTAAAACTCATAAAATCTCCACAAACTTTTCAGTATTATTATTTTTGTACCTAAAACTAAAAGTTTGGAGGGTGCCTCGTTTAAAATTCCCCCAACAAATTTTTTACATGGAGCTAAGGACCACCCTAATATATATATATATATATATATATATATATATATATATATATATATATTATATGTTACAGATCGTGCAAAAAAATAAGACGATACTAGATTTAAGATTGTGCACCAACATTACGAAACCGATTATATTAATAACATAACATAACATAACAAGGGTTTTAAGTGGTTCAGAAGACGTGTAGTCTGTGTTAGAACCACTGCAAATTAACCTGGAACGCTTAATAGCCCAACTTTCCTAGCTTCTTCTTAAAAGCTGTTATAGTGTCCACTGAGACAGTACTATCGTCCAAACCGTTCCACAGGTCTACAACTCTTGCACTAAAGAATTTCTGCCCTAACGTTCCCTTCGGCCTCTTAAATAATTTATACCTGTGTCCCCGAGTTGCCTTGTTCGGTGCTAATTCAAAGAACCTCTCCCATTGCAGTGCTTCCTTTCCAGTGATAATCTTATAAGCTTCGATTAGATCTCCTCTGCTCCTCCTTCTCTCCAATGTTGTTAGTCCACACCTTTCCAGCCTTTCCTCATAACTCAAGTTCTTGTAGCCCCAAATCATTTTTGTAGCTCTTCTTTGCACTTTCTCCAGTTTTTCAATGTCCTGTTTCAAGTATGGATTCCATACCTGGATACAGTATTCCAACTGTGGCCTAACCAGCGATTTGTACAACCTCAGTATTGTATCCTTGTCTCTAGTGACTATTGTCCTTCTTATCATACCTAAAGTTGAGTTTGCCTTTTTGGATGCTTCGGCACATTGCCTTGAAGGTTTTGCACTCTTGTGCATAATCACTCCCAAGTCCCTTTCTTCCTCACTCACTTTCAATACCTTGCCCCCCATTTCGTATGAAAACTCGTTGTTTCTCTTCCCCATATGCATCACTGAGCACTTTTCCAAATTAAAGAGCATTTGCCAATCCTGTGACCATCTGAACATTCTTCTTAGATCTTCCCGCAGTATCTCCGCTTCTTCTTCATCCTCCACTGCTCTACATAGTTTTGTATCATCCGCAAACTTAGAAATTTTTGATAAAATCCCATCGTCTATGTCATTAATAAAAAGTACGAACAGCAGTGGTCCAAGCACTGATCCTTGTGGCACTCCACTTAGCACTGTCGTCCAGTTAGAGTGTTTATCTCCTATGCCCACCTTTTGTCTTCTGCCTGATAGCCAGTTTTGAATCCATGTTAGTACTTGCCCTCTAATCCCACTTGCTTGCAACTTTTTGCCCAGCCTTACATGAGGTACTTTGTCAAATGCCTTGGCAAAATCTAAGTAAATTACATCTACAGGTTTTCCCGTGTCTATCCTCTCATAGACCTCCTCAAAGAACTCCAACAGATTTGTCAAACACGAACGGCCTTTGGTAAATCCATGTTGACTGCCATTTATGATATCATGCTCATTCAAATGTTCCACTATATTATCCTTAATAATTCTCTCCATGACCTTGCACACCACACTAGTTAAACTGACTGGTCTGTAGTTCCCTGGTTCACTTCTACTTCCCTTTTTAAACAATGGCACTATGAGCGCATCCCTCCATTCCCGTGGTACTTCTCCAGTCTGCATTGATTTATTGAAGATCTGGGCTAACACCTCTCCAATTTCTTCCCTCACTTCATGTAAGAATTTTGGATGGAGTTCATCTATGCCTGGACTCTTGTCAGTTTTTAGCCTTTTCAGTTTTTCCACCACATGAATGAATAACATTTAAGTCGCGCCCTTAGCAGATAGCGGCATGATGTTCAAAATTATTATTAATGTTCACACTTCAGAGGTTTACAATGTGGCAGAAAATTATATTACAATGTTCAATGAAACTTAGAAGAATTTACTAATGTTTTCTTTTGGGATGTTCTTTCGGCCTGTATGATCAGTGTCAATCTGTTAACGTTCAACAAATTATCGACAATTTTGAAAGTTGTTGTTTCTTTATTTACACACGGATGACGAATAGAAACTGAGACGGCAGCTGACACCTGGCGCCGACATTCATCTACTCCATGTCAAGGCCTATTATAGTACATTTCATTATTACGTATATATATATATGTATTGTATGCCTGCGTTGTATGCACGCATTGTATTTGTGCATGTATGTACCACAGTCATGTCCGCGCTTCAAACTATCAACCAACCATAAAGAATTCCACAGAAAAAAAATCACAATACATAATTATCGATGAAGGATCGTAATCGTAATCTCCAAACTTCTAAAGCGCCACTCGAAGGCCAAGCGCAGGGCAACAGCCTATTCACGAGCGCCGGACAATAATTGTGGATGAGTAACCTGTCCAAGGTCTCTACACAATGGCTTGAGGTAGATTCGAACCTGCGACACTCCGGTTACAAGGCACAGAACATACCGCTACTCCACCGCGTCCCCGTACGCCGCCGCAGGATACGGTATTGTCAACATTACGGTACAATTGTTACATAGTAATGTATGTAGTAAGACAGTAAGAGCTGTAATGTCTTACAGCTTTCTATTTCGACTGTACAGTTCTGCTCATCGAGAGGATAATTGTGCAGATCCATCATACAAGCAAGTGTTGTCGTAAACCTATGAAACCAATACAATAATATAATGCGCATTATTAGACTATACTTATTATTATTATTATTATTATTATTATTATTATTATTATTATTATTATTATTATTATTATTATTATTATTATTATATTTATTATTATTATTATTATTATTATTATTATTATTATTATTATTATTATTATTATTATTATTATTATTATTATTATTATTATTATTACCATCATCATCATCATCATCATCATCATCATCATCATCATCATCATCATCATCATCATCATCATCATCATCATCATCATCATCATCATCATTATTATTATTGTTAGTAGTAGTAGACCTAGTAGTAGTAGTAGCAGCTGCAGTAGTGGTGGTGGTAGTAGTAGTAGTAGTAGTAGCAGCAGCAGCAGCAGCAGCAGCAGCAGCAGCAGCAGCAGTAGTAGTAGTATTTACCTGAGGTACTTCTATCTATTCTATCAATGGTTTTGTACCATCTAATATAATCTGAAGATTAACAATACACCTCTTGAAGAGGCGCTATATAAATTTTCTGAATGAATGAATGAATGAATGAATGAATACGCCATGTGGTGTCAGATCAATAGTTCTTAATACGTTTCCTAATCTCATATGATGACATTGCGTCATGATTATTTGTACATTTACGAATTACACCAGCGTCATTACACCAGAGTATATGACAATTACACAACTGTAACGTAGGATAGACGTGAGTTACAAGGACCTCCTCTTAAAAAGCAAGAACAGGTTAATTTGTCTGTTTTGGTTTACAGCAGATATGAAATAGTCTCGTCAGTCCATCCGATCTGTCCAGTCCGATTCGATATAAGCCGAATATTCGACACAACCCAATTCAATCAAACCAATTCAATTCATTCCAATCCAATCTGATCCTGTCCAATGCAGTCTACTGTCCAGTCCAATCTAATCGTATATATTCTAATCCAATCTGAAATAATCCAGTTCAATCCAATCCAAACCAACTGAGTCCAATTTAATCCGATCAGAAATAATCAAATCCAGTCCAAACTAGTCCAAACCAATCCAATTCAAACCAATCCAGCCCAGTCCAATCTAATCTAAACCAATCCAATTCAAACCAATCCAACCCAGTCCAATCTAATCTAAACCAATCCAATTCAAACCAATCCAGCCCAGTCCAATCTAATCTAAACCAATCCAATTCAAACCAATCCAGTCCAGTCCAATCTAATCTAAACCAATCCAATTCAAACCAATCCAGTCCAGTCCAATCTAATCTAAACCAATCCAATTCAAACCAATCCAGCCCAGTCCAAACTAATCTAAACCAACCAAATTCAAACCAATCCAACCCAGTCGAATCTAATCTAAACCAATCCAATTCAAACCAATCCAACCCAGTCCAATCTAATCTAAACCAATCCAATTCAAACCAATCCAGTCCAGTCCAAACTAATCTAAACCAATCCAATTCAAACCAATCCAGCCCAGTCCAAACTAATCTAAACCAATCCAATTTAAACCAATCCAACCCAGTCCAATCTAATCTAAACCAACCAAATTCAAACCAATCCAACCCAGTCCAATCTAATCTAAACCAACCAAATTCAAACCAATCCAACCCAGTCCAATCTAATCTAAACCAATCCAATTCAAACCAATCCAACCCAGTCCAATCTAATCTAAACAAATCCAATTCAAACCAATCCAGTCCAGTCCAAACTAATCTAAACCAATCCAATTCAAACCAATCCAGCCCAGTCCAAACTAATCTAAACCAATCCAATTCAAACCAATGCAACCCAGTCCAATCTAATCTAAACCAATCCAGTTCAAGTCAATCCAACCCAGTCCAATCTAATCTAAACCAACCAAATTCAAACCAATCCAACCCAGCCCAATCTAATCTAAACCAATCCAGTTCAAGCCAATCCAACCCCGCTCAATATGATCAAAACCAATCCAATTCAAACCAATCCAGCCCAGTCCAATCTAATCCAAACCAATCCAATTCAAACCAATCCAGCCAAGTCCAATCTAATCTAAGCCAATCCAATTAAAACCCTCTCCAGCTCAGTTCAATCTAATCCAAACCAATCCAATTCAAACCAATCCAGCCCAGTCCAATCTAATCTAACCTAATCTAGTCTTGTCTAAGGACTGTCTGACCTCATTCCGTAGACGATAGATCCGTCGCCGTGAAGTCGAACCATTTTGTTTATTTCGGTGACGTCGTGTAGAAAGGAGTGTTTGTCGTTGGCGAAGAACGTGTCTGGCACCCAGATCATCTCCGCAAAGTCTCCCGTCAGCGTCATGTTGTCCGCGTAGTGGTGTGAAAAGGCCAGTCGCTCGTCCTTCCAGTACTGGTTCAGATGAATCGTTATCGTGTAGTCCTTTCACAGTATAGTAAATGCAATTTAGGCTATTTATTCCTGACATGCATTTATTAAGCGCGTAAAGTCGATAAATCTAAATCTGGGGAGCGGGGTAAATATGCATCTGTGGAGTAAATCTGAATCTGGGGAGCGGAGTAAATCTGAATATGGGGAGCGGAGGTAAATCTGAATATGAGGAGCGGAGTAAATCTGAATATGGAGAGCGGCGTAAATCTGAATCTGGGGAGCTGGGTTACCTGAATATGGGGAGCGGAGTAAATCTGAATCTGGGGAGCGGCGTTGTGCAGTTTCTAACCTCCTTTACAATACAATACTATACCAATGTAATTGATAAATGACCTCCATACGATGTTCAAAAGTGCACATTGAAGCCGGGCAAACATTGATAGCCATAGTTAGACTGGAAGAGGTAATTATTCAGTTTAGAGCGAAAGACAGTCTCGGTAGGAGAGTTGCGAACACGAGGAGTTAAGAGAGTTCCAGATGGAGCAACAGACAACTGTGAATGAACGCCGGTCAAAGACAAGACGTGTACCAGGAACAACATACTTTCCAACAGATGCTGATCAAAGAGAGGTTCGGTCTTCAACAGAGAGAGCTACAGGGTGTAACCACGGAAGATAATTAGGATCGTAAATGATTTGCACGTGCTCTGTATACCTGGAGAGCCATCTTGAAGCGAACACCCTCAGATACCGGAAGTCAGTGTGGAATACAAAATGCAGGTGTCTCGGTGCGCGTGTCCAAGGCACAGTCTTGCAGCCTGGTAAGTTGTTCTAGGACTAGAGGAAGCAGCGTACATTCAGGGAGACAATAAAGACTGCTATTGTCTTGTAACTTTGAGTCAATTCTTTTATATTATTTTATAATACCACTACATTCAGACGATAAGAGATAACCAGCAGCGAACTAATCCATCGTCCATGTCCTTGTTTGTCTTCCTCGACTGCGTCTTCCCTCCACGTGGCAATATTAAATTGCCACGTGGAGGGAACACGGAGTCGAGGAAGACAAACAAGACATGGATGAGAAACGTGAGACAAGATCTTAGAGAACAAAACATGGACATGAGAACGGTCCTGGATACTACCAGATACAGAAATAATGGAGGCAAGCCTCATCGTCGGCATTCGGCACACACATGGCGCAAGCAAGAAGAGAGAGATTGGTATACTCTATGTGTAACTGCATATATTTAATAATTATGATCTAAGAAACGATTACCATGTATTGGTTATGTAATAGGTCTTACTGTTAGAAGTGTTTACAATAGTGCGCAAGTATGTTTCGGCCTGCTTTCATTACTAATGTGCGTACTATTGTAGGACACGCCTTTGGTAGAGACTTTCTACGTAAGCCTTAACTCTGCAGTATGAAGGTTTTTAAAACTCAGATTTCGTTACCAATAAAAACGATCTATCCTAGGCAATATTCCAGGAATGACATGGTAATATGTTACGACACAGTTTTATATGAAGTTTCATTTAGTGTGAAGAGAGCTAACGTCATTCATAATGCGGTCTTTTTGCTTTGTGTTCCTGTACATAAAACAGAATCCTACAGGGCTGCGTTTTATTACGATGTTTAATTAAGAATAGATAGACTCATAGGGCGTACATATTGGCATCATGAACTGTTTCCCACGGATTAGTATAATCTCACCGTACTCCGCTAAAATCTCACGTCAACGCAGTAAAAAAACCAAAAAGTTGAGACATGGATTGGTTAGAGTCGTTTGCCTTGTAATGCAGAGAGTACGGGTTCCAGCCTCCTCTGTATCAGAGATGGCTCGAACCCGCTACTGTTTACGGACCTTGAGGAAGTGTAATTGTAGTTGTAATCGAGAATTTATATAGCGCCACTCATAATCAGAGGCGCTCCCGAAACGGGTCAGTGTCTTCACTGACAAAGAAAAATTTTTTCAGGCGCTTGCGGAACTGGACAGGAGGGAGAGTGAGGAGGTCAAGCCTAGGGGCCTGAATCAAGCGGTTCCAGCTGGAAGGGCAGTACGCATTCGAGGAACAACCAAGTGGCCAAGGGGAGATGACTGGAGAGAGACCAGACCAGGTAAACTGGAAATCGGGGTGCAGTAAGCCCTGAGATACAGCGGAGCTGAGCCAGCAAGACAGTTACGCATGAGGGAAAGGACCTTAAATCGGATGCGCTGGTCAATGGGAAGCCAGTGAAGGGAGTTTCGGATGTAGGAAGAGATATTGACAAACTTCATGATGCCACCTATGAGGCGGGCAGCAGCATTAAGGATGGACTGAAGCTTAGATGCATTATTAGAGGAGAGGCCAATTGGTTACTTTGTCATTAGATAGTGGATCTTAATAAATGATATAATAATAATAATAATAATAATAATAATAATAATAATAATAATAATAATAATGATGATGATGATGATGATGATGATGATGATGATGATGATGATGATGATGATGATGATGATGATGATGATGATGATGATGATGATGATGATGATGATGATGATGATGATGATGATAATAATAATAATAATAATAATAATAATAATAATAATAATAATAATAATAATAATAATAATAACGGGTTTACTACGCTACACGTGTGACGTATTTTTTTATTTTTTTACGCAGTGCTACTATTACGTTTTATGAAAACTGGAATTTATGAAACCAGTCTCAGAACATATAGTGTGAACATCGCGTGGTGCTTTAGAAGCTTAAGAATAATTAAATGTTCCATAAATGTAAGAGTTAGACAAAGGAAGGTCTTATATAAATTATATACATATATATGTATAAATATACATAGATGTGTATATATAAGCGAAGAGGTGTCTAGGATGCTGAAACAAAGCGTTCAAGCGTTGCTTAAACTGGCTTGGTCAAAAGCAGATGGGAACAAAATGTATGAGAGAGAATGCGCGCAGGCAGTCGTGAAGCAGCCATACACAGGGAGAGATAGAGCAACCTGTCAGTACAATGCATGGTTCTTCGGCTGTCAGACTTATTTACTTAGGCAAACACAACAGGACCAGTAGCAGTCAGTAATACACACAAGCACACACGTACATATATATATTACTGTTATTATATATATATATATATGTATATATATATATATTATACCATATATATATATATCATGTAGTCAGGCACTTATACAATCAGAGATACTTCTAGACAGACACGTACGTTAACACGTGGAGAGTTAAAGAGAAAAGAGGCTTGGAGTGGTAGCCAATGCGATATCTTGAGATGCCCTGTAAGACTCAGTTCTGGCCAGAGTCTTTCCTGTGGTCATCCAGTGCTTTTATTTCTTTTTCATATTTTCTTTCTCTCCGTCGTTCTGTGTTTCTCGATCCTGTCATCAATATTCACGTGCCATGTCTGTCTGTCTGTCTGTCTGTCTGTCTGTCTGTCTGTCTGTCTGTCTGTCTGTCTGTCTGTCTCTCTCTCTCTCTCTCTGTCTTTCTCTCTATCAATCAATCTCTATTTGTCTGTCTGTCCATGTGTCCATCCATCCATCCATCCATCCATCCATCCATCCATCCATCCATCCATCCATCCATCCATCCATCCATCTATCCGTCCGTCCGTCCGTCCGTCCGTCCGTCCGTCCGTCCGTCCGTCCTTCCGTCCATCCATCCATCCATCTATCCATAAAACCAACCAACCAACCATCAATCCAGAATCCATCCATCCATCCAACCATCATCCATCCATCCATCCATCCATCCATCTTCATCTCTCACCTATTATCCTTTAAAGACTCGATGACTTTCTCTTCGTCTCTGTTCTTGCCCTATCTCTCCTCATCCTCATCTTTCTCTATCTATCCGCACTTCTTCTCTTGTTCTGTCTGTCTGCTTGCTTGCCTGCCTGTATGTCTGTCTGTATATGCTATATCTGCTTCAGGTATTAAAGGTTTCTAATTCATTTTTTGCTCTCTTCGACTTCCTGTTTTTCATTTCGGTGTTTCCTGTTGTTCTGCCTAAAGTCAATTTCCGCCTCCAACTCACCTGGTTCCGCTTTCATCCGACTTGACTAACACAGCTGCTGTCTGTCACAGTCTAACACCTTCATCATCAGGTAGTCGTGCTAATGGTCAGGAATAATGTCTGATTATGATAACAATATTCTCGCTGCCCCAAAGGCTCATACCTGAGAAATTGAGCTAAATGTGTAGCATAATTTTAAGTGGCGACTAGGTGACCAATGACTTTGTGTACGTGCGAGAAAGGCAGAGATCTTTACGTATAGGTCTCTAGAAACAAGATAATCTTACGATTATTTCATTTTACGATAACAATAGTTAACACAATGCAGTAGAATAGTCTGAATAGCACAATACAAGGCAATACAATGTGTTGCAATGCAATGCAACACAATGCACGACATACATACATACATACATACATACATACATACATACATACATCAATAGGCCTAGATCATACATACATACATATGTATATAAACAAATACATACATACATAGATATATAAATACATACATACATTCATACATACATACATACATTCACACATACATACATACATACATACATATATGCATACATACATACATACATACATACATACATACATACATACATACATACATGCATGCATACAGTACATACAAAAAACATGCATACATACATACATACATACATACATACATACATACATACATACATACATACATACATACATACATACATACATACATACATACATACATACATACATACATACATACATACATACATACATACATGAATAGGTCTAGATCATACATACATACATATGTACATAAATAAATACATACATACATAGATATATAAATACATACATTCATACATACATACATACATTCACACATACATTCATACATACATACATACATACATACATACATACATACATACATACATACATACATACATACATACATACATGCATGCATGCATACATACATACATATATACATACATACATACATACATACATACATACATACATACATACATACATGCATGCATACATACATACATACATACATACATACATACATACATACATACATACATACATACATACGTATAGTCGTATACGTACGTCTTTGCCAAACTAGTATCCTTTGCCAAACTAGTGGTTGGATAGAATGATCCAGGATCATTCTGATCAATGATCGATAAATAATGTCAATATTATATTGTATTGAATAATACTTTTGTTTGAAAAGGCGACAGACACTTGAAACGCCAATGATGATTCAAAGTCAATCGATGATCTGAAGGGAGATGATGAATGCGTAGCCGGCTTACCATATTAACCTCTGATATGCTGTCAAAGCTGGCAAGATCCAGTTCCATTTCAATGTACAAAGGATCACCTAGGAACAGCACGAACATTGCACAGACGTCAATAAACCACACCTGCACATCGAATGGCAAGATGACAAAAATCCTAACATTAATAGATGGTATACAGAAGATAATGACATCTATATTGCTCTATGTCCTCATATAAAATAGCATTTAAAAATGCAGCATACTCATAGCATACTCAAAACATAAGTATCTATATGAGTATATGTATATAGGTCATATATAAATTCATTTATTTATAGAGGGAGGGAGGGAGGGAGGGAGGGAGGGAGGGAGGGAGGGAGGGAGGGAGGGAGGGAGGGAGGGAGGGAGGGAGGGAGGGAGGGAGGGAGGGAGGGAGGGAGGGAGGGAGGGCAGTCATAATGCACGATAAGAACGAAATGGTTGCAATGTAAGGTAATGTAAGGTAGGTCAGGTCAAGTTGCCAAGTCAGGTTGGATCAGGTTTTCGTTTCATTCACTTCTGTGTAATGCTCGAAATGACGATAATTTGCCCTTGTGTTTAGGGATATTATAGTTCACGCTGTTGCCACCATGTGACAAGGTCTGAGGTATTTCGTAATCAAGGTTCGTGGTTTCGTTATGGATCTATTGATATCCGAGATCTGTAGTTGCTGAAATCTCGCTACCAAAGGTTACACGTGTATCGTTGCTTGTTCAGTTACAACGCACGTTTAAGGAAACAGTCGTGAACAAACAGGGTCTAAAATAGCGTGTTTTCTGACACACTGTGTGCAGTTGACATGGTCGTAAGTGCAGTTCATATTGTCGAAAGTGCCCTATAGGTCGACTCAGCCTTCCACTCCCTAGGGGTAAGCTGTTAGGGCGCCTAACAGGCTGCCAAGACGTGTGTTCTATATGATCTTGATAATTGTACTGTCATATGTTTCAATGTTGACATTGTCGAGTGTGCAGTTGATACTGTCAAGTGTGTACTTGATATTGTCGAGTGTGCAGTTGATATTGTCAAGTGTGTACTTGATATTGTCGAGTGTGCAGTTGATATTGTCGAGTGTGCAGTTGATATTGTCAAGTGTGTACTTGATATTGTCGAGTGTGCAATTGATATTGTCGAGTGTGCAGTTGATATTGTCGAGTGTGCAGTTGATATTGTCAAGTGTGCACTTGACATTGTCGAGTGTGCAGTTGATATTGTCAAGTGTGCAGTTGATATTGTCAAGTGTGTACTTGATATTGTCGAGTGTGCAATTGATATTGTCGAGTGTGCAGTTGATATTGTCAAGTGTGCAGTTGATATTGTCAAGTGTGCACTTGACATTGTCGAGTGTGCAGTTGATATTGTCAAGTGTGCAGTTGATATTGTCGATTGTACAGTTGACATTGTCGAGAGTGAAGTTTACATTGTCGAGTGTGCATTTGACATTGTCGAATGTGCATTTGATATTGTCGAGTGTGCAATTGATATTGTCGAGTGTGCAATTGAAATTGTCGAGTGTGCAATTGACATTGTCGAGTGTGCAATTGATATTGTCGAGTGTGCAATTGATATTGTCGAGTGTACTTTTGACATTGTCGAGAGCGCAGTTGACTTCTCTGGAATGCGTATTGTGCAGCGTGAATTTTTAAGAGATTAGCTCAAGTCATCTGCGCACGATTTCGTTCTAGTAGGCCTACATGAAGTTTACTCACCGGTTCAAGTAGGCCCTACAGTTCGACAGTTCGAGGAAGAGTGTGCAATTGACATTTCTGAGTATGTTAGGCACTGTGAACACCAACAGCACTCACCTCCAAACTGCGGCCTGAGTCGAATATCGTATCCTTTGAGCAGCTCCTCTATTGTCTGTGACACATTCTGCAAGCGTCGAGAGCGTTCTCTGCCGCCCGGTCGCTCCCCCAACGCAACCCCCACTAAACACGGCAACAAGGCCAGTTGGAGGACGAGTGATAAGAGCATCACAGCAGTCACGGTGCCAGACCGTCTGCTTCCTGAAGAGCAGCAGCAGCAGCAGCAGCTCCCAATCGTCCTCTGGAGCATGACAAGATGGAGACGGTTGGCGGCTAACGCTACTACGGTCCTTGCGACGATGACTGACCTTGATCATATCTCATCGGTCGTCGCAGGGGGGCTGGACGCGGTGCGTTCGGGTGACGACGAACCCGATCGTGAAATCGTCCAACGCAGCATCTTAATCATCATCAGCAGCATCGCTCGCTCTGGTGCCAATTGAGATGCGGCCGCTGCGAGGGATGCTCTTCCGCCGCGGCGCATGCGCAGTGGGTTCGGCTTCCTGCAGGCGCGGCGCGGTGTTGATATTGCTCGGGGCAGCCGCGTGACCTCGACATGAAAATAGGACGCGCCCACACTTCCTCACATGCCGAGAACGGCTCGCCTGTGCTACACCAGACAGCCTTTTGCGGTTAAAAAACTGCACAACCTTTAACCGCTGCTGTCTGTCACGGACGGGCGTTCAAAGCAAAGGCGTTGCTGACAACCAGCCCCGAGGCATCCGAATCAAAAGACGGATGCGCCCGATGCAAGCAGACGGCTCGGAGCTGAGCGCAGAGGTTGAGAAGAAGAAGAAGAGCGTCTAATTGGGTCGATCGATGGGGTATACATGTATGGGGGCCGCATAATAGGTACCGGATCAATCTCTCGCTCTCTATCTTCTCTGTGCACACTCACTCAAAGCACTCGGGATATCGTTGGCTTAACGACCCAACTATCCTGAATATATGCCGAAAAGTAGGCCTAATGAGTAAGACGCAGAGACACATGCACGTATGCACGCATACAGACACAGATTAACCTAGAGACACTTAGTAATAGAGACAGAAAGAGCGAACACTGTCGATATAGACTCTTGTGGTGTCTCTTGAGGCAGGACTGACTGACTGACTGACTGACTGACTGACTGACTGACTGACTGACTGGCTGGCTGACTGACTGACTGACTGACTGACTGACTGACTGACTGACTGACTGACTGACTGACTGACTGACTGACCGACCGACCGACTGATTGACTAACTGACTGACCGACAGACAGACAGACTGACAGACAGACAGACTGACTGATCGACTGACTGACAGACCGACCGACCGACCGACTGATTGACTGACTGACTGACCGACCGACAGACAGACAGACAGACAGACAGACAGACAGACAGACAGACAGACAGACAGACAGACAGACAGACAGACAGACAGACAGACAGACAGACAGACTGACTGACTGACTGACTGACTGACCGACAGACAGGCTGACTGACTGACTGACTGACTGACTGACTGACTGACTGACTGACTGACTGACTGACTGACTGACTGACTGACTGACTGACTGACCCGCAGACATAGGTCTACAGTTTCGCCCCAGAGATGCACAGACACAGCCAGTGATAGGTATACAGACGGACAGACAGACTGTGGCGCATGGATCAGGCATACGTCTAAACAGAGCAGCCTGCGAGCCATTTAGACTCCGGCGTATGTGGTCTATTGATTGGAAACACGTGGCTGGGATGTGCGCTCTATTATCTCGCTAAAACGCCAGACAAGTCGTCAGTTCTGCTCCATTGTCTTCCTAGCGGAATGCCTTTCGTACAGCACTGCGTGATCCGTACCGCACATCTCAGACTGATCCATCTACCATGCTCTTCTTCTTCTTCTTCTTCTTCTTCCTGCCTCTGCTGCAGCTGCTCCTCCTACTCCCTCTATTCTACTTATTTCCACTCGGCTCATCCTCCATCTCCTCTCATCATTCTTTTCCTCCTCCACCTTCTCTCGTCATTCTTTGCTTCTCCCTTCTCTTCTTCCGTCTCATCTATACCTTCTCCTTCGTATTCTTATATCTTTGTTCTGTTGTCTTTCTATTACTCCTCTGCTCTTGCTGCTGATACTGCTGCTATTGATCCTCTTCCTCCACCTCTTCCTCTTCCTCCTCCTCTTCCTCCTCCTCTTCCTCCTCCTCTTCCTCCTCCTCTTCCTCTTCCTCCTCCTCTTCCTCTTCCTCCTCCTCTTCCTTCCAGTCATGGTCATCCTATTTCTCGTCTTCGCGTCTTCTTTATTGTATTCCTTCTCCTCTTTCATACTCCTTCCTTCTACTCCTTCTTTCTGCCTTTTGTTCTTCTTCAGCTTTCCCCTCCTCCTCCTCTCCTCTCCCTCCTGCTCCTCCTCCAGCTATTCCTTCTCCTCTTTCTTCCTTTAATCGAAAGATATTTAGCAGGAGCCATTAACATATCTGGTTACTTTCATGGGATGGGGCCTACATTACTGCGTATCCAACTCCACCTTCTTCCTTCTTATTCACCTACTGCTCTTTCACAGTACCATTTTGCAAAAGCATCTAGCTTCTTCGCTGCTGATTGTTCCAAAATCCAGGAACTGTATGTGAACTGTCGTCTTTGTAGATCTCTGCAACCTGTAATAGAAGGTTACCCATGGTGTAGTGTTGTTGTTCTTAGCTTTCTATAATTATACTTCAGCCTGAAATCCCCTAAACACAGTACCACAACTCTAAGGGCTAACATCGATAGAAAATAAAAATAGCTGAACAATTGCCGTAGCTTACTTTTTAAGGACCTGGCCTACCTCAGGCGCGGATTTAGAGGGGGGCGGAGCCGGCGTACGCCCCCCTAAACCTGCAGCAAATGTTCTCAAACTAAACTGACCTAAAACTAATATAACTGCAATTTGGGAATAGGATGTTTGAGGTAGCTGGACCGGCAGAATGGAGCTCTCTTACCGGAGCTCTCTTACCTACTTACCTGAGTTGCTAGCAGACGTTGCCCACGTGGCCAATGACTTTTGTGAAGTCGTGTTTCCGAAGTACAATGAACGAGGACAGATTTAATGCACTCATTTTATTGTTTGTCCACAAGGACATCAAGTTAGACATTGATGACATTATCAATGCCTACGCCAGAAAGCATCCAAGGAGAATGACACTGCTTAATCCACTGGCATGTGACACTTAATTATTTTCTTTTTGGATCAAGGGTTGCATGATCAAAACCGATAACTGATTTATAATCGTTTCACTGTTAACCTTCAGTGGAGACCCGTTGTTTTATATGAGAAACTATATACTTTTTTAAAGTTCCATAACATTTTCTATAAAAAGGATCATTATAGTTTTGCGTGATCTAATTTCATATATATATATATATATATATATATATATATATATATATATATATATATATATATATATATATATATATATATATATATATATATATATATATATATATATATATATATATATATATATATATATATATATATATATATATATATATATATATATATATATATATATATATATATATATATATATATATATATATATATATATATATATATATATATTAGTGTGGTCCACGACTACATGGCAAAAAATAAAGTTTCAATTTCTTAATATTAGAAGGTGCCAATTTAGTCCATTATACAAAAAAATAATTTAGGTGCAATTTCGTCTAAATTTGAGAATATTTAGGGGTTGCACAAGTGACTGAAAGTTTAACACACCCTGCTATTCAATGGGCATGCATCTGCAAAATTCTGTATATTTAATTCTTCTTGCACGTGTTTATTGTTTATTGTTTATTGTTTATTGTTAATCTACTTATATGTGATTAGTGCTTACTTTTATTAACTGTGCTTCCCAAGTTGCTCTGAGAGAAAGTCGAGGGGTTATATGGCAGGAGAGGATACAATCTTGATTCATAAAATTGATAAGAAACTTATTAAAGCGAAAGCTGCAGAAGAGCGGCGTGAGAGATCAAAGAATGATATGGAGGTTCTAACAAGCACAGCAGATCTTGATTCCAGCAGCAGTGATAAGGACACGTCTGAGGAAAACAGTGACTCAGATTGTGGTAGTCTGTCAAAGAGGATCAAAAAAGAACAATCATCTTACAAACAGCTAAGCAAGAGACCCTTTGTGATTAATCGGGTAGCTGTAGCCTTGGATCGAACTAAAGTCACTGACAGGAATTAGCACCACATCTACATTGGCTACTACTGCTCAATCTCTAGGTCATGATGGCTTGCCTTTAAGTCGCAGTTCTATTCGCCAAGCCAGAAGATTATATCGAGAAAAGCAAGCCAGTACGATAAAAATGATTTCTGTCCAGATTGTGCATTGGAACGGTAAGCTGTTGCCCGACATCACTGGCTGCCTGTAATTGTGTCTGGTATTGGAATAGAGCAACTTCTTGGTGTCCCGAAGATTTACTCAGGCACTGGAGAAGCTCAGCAAAGTGTCGTGATCCGATGTCTTGATGACTGGAATCTGAGAACGAAGATTAAGGGGATGTGCTCTGACAGCGAGCAATACTGAGCAGAAAGCTCGTGCATGCACTCTGATAGAAAAGGGACTTGGTTGGAACTTACTTCATCTACCAAGTCGTCATCGTGTGATGGTAATCGTTGCTAAAATGGCATTCAGTGTCATGAAAATTGCTCCCTCTACTGGTCCAGATATTCTACGGTTGATCTACTGCTGTCTGAATTCAGAGGGCAAGTTATTTAGCTAAGTTATGAAACAACAAAGCTGGAGGCCAATCATCAAAGAGATTACTTCTTGAATTAGTACTAATCATCTTTCTTGGTGGAGCGCCAATTCGAGGAATTCACTTTATAGCACCTGGAATTTTCATCCGGCTCGTTGGATGGCTGGAATAATATATTCAAGATGTGGATGTTTCGATCTCAATTCAAACTGAAGCCAGTTGATGAAACGGGTATCGTCAATTTCCTTCTATTTATCTGTAATGCGTGCATCTAGGCATGACTTTAAGCTCCCTGTCCTGATCTTAGCTTTCTTCAATAATTGGGTGAATAAAGAAACCAAGAAATTCGTCAGGCCACCACTTCAGCATTTCATAAACATCTGTGGTACCTGAGTGAGGTCACAGTTGGACTGGCTGGCTTTCTTCGATCCAATGATTGAGTTTGCTTAGAAAGAAAGAATGTTAGACAATTTATGTCAGTAGCATGGATCCAAACAGCCACTTCCCAAGTTGACATCTGTTGATTTTAATAACCGGTCACTCACTTCTTTAATCACCACCAATGGTTCAATGCAGTACACTTTTTCATATCCTGGCACCAAAGGATTCATTTCTGCAGTTTACAATGAAAAGCGGGAATGATTATGAAGATTATCTTGAATCACATGAAGTCGTGGTGACACTCAAAGTAGTCAACGACACTGCAGAGAGAGGTTCAGGGCTAATCCAAGATTGAAACTCAATCCTGACAAATGACGAAGATCTGAAACAGTATTTGCCTTAAGTTTTTAATGCGTATCACCATCAATTTCCTAACCCGAACAAGAAGACATTGTTGGTTAGTGCTGCTGCCAGTGCAGAAATGACCGTAACTCAATGATGACAAATCAAAACATTTCTGTCATTATTTTATGTCTAAGACTTGCATTCTGCGTACACAAAATGTTATTTAATCACAGAGTTTAAATGCTGAAACCGTGAATACATTGCAATGCTTGTGTACCGATGTTTGTTTCCCATCAATGCATCGTGTGGATTTGAAGTATGCATAACATACTTTGGTTGACTTGTGCAACCCCTAAATATGGTTCAAATTGGTTCAAATTTTCAGCATTGTAGTTTTTCAATAGATGGACTGCAATGGTGGGTTCTAACTTTGACATTTAAACAAAAAATGTTTCTGGACCACCCTAATATATATATATATATATATTTACGGGATTGGATTGGTAGTATTTACGCCCCCCCCTAACCAGAAATCCTGGATCCGCCCCTGTACCTAACCTTACCGTAACGGGCCTTAGCTTATCAGACCGTACCTTATCGTATATCAAAGCACGCTCCTCTTTCTCTTTAATATAGTCTTTTCCTCTTTCTCCTCCTTCTCCACCTCTTCCTCTTCCTTTTAATCATTTCCCACCTTATCCGTATCTTCTAGTGGTAGACTCTCTTAAGCGTTCTCTCTGTGAATTTATATGTACACGTTTTTCTGCAGCGACCGTATGGCATCGATTGAGTGAGATCCTTCATCGCAGCCCTTTTGAATGGGCGCCATGTCTTTTAAGGTCCCCGTGTATGGATCGTGCTAGCCCGAGAATGAAATCTCTGAACTAGGCCACCGTCGTTAAGCGAACCGACATATCCTCACTCCCTCAGGCAAATTGGACGTGCACTCTAACCAATGTACAATACAATGCAATATTCGATTAGTCGACATACAATGTTGTCATAGATGCAACATGTGACAAATAATGAGAGAAATATAATCATCGTCTAAGCTGTACAAGACAGAATACAATCATGTTGACAAAGCGAGCACAATCAATCAATCAATCAATCAATCAATCAACCAATCAATCAATTTTTTGCAACGATATGACATACATCAGTTCAACATTGGTATATTACAAGAAAACGTTGACAAAGGGAAGGCCCAGAAGGGATGGAAATCCCGCTAATACGGACACCCAATTTTGTCAGTTAATTACGTTGAAGATAGAGGTTCGATTGAGAGACACAGTACGTGTTAACTAAGTGATTAAACAGAGGTATTCATAAGCATACAAAAACAGTGCACAGTGTTTTGATTATGAACAATTTGCCGTTCAGACCACGTGACCATTATAGAACAACATAATCCTGAGCTATAATCATGAACACAATTTGTTCTATAATATTCACGTGATTAAATCTTTGAAATATAATTGGGTGGTTCACATAGAATATTATAATCCTAATCGATTAGTAAGAATATGCAAATAGAATAAAATACTTCTGTTCTTTTCCCAGCAAAGTCACCATTTCAACAAACGCGATTTTATAGGAAGATAGAACAAAAGAGGTTCGAGTCCGGTTTCCAAAAGGCCAAACCAAATCAGAGGGGGTTTCCAGAGAGTAGTCCAAAAGAGGTCCAAGTCCGATTGCCAGGGTACCAGATCAGGAGAGGCAGAGCAGCTGTCAATTCCTTTGTTGAGAACATTCAAAAATGCAAACGTGATACATCATGGAAATATCTTCTCATTGTGAGAAACTCCGGGTCAAATACGGTAATGCTAAATCACACTAGCACAACTGAGGGGGTTGGAAACAACCCCATGGGGTGTGCAATGAAGATTTAACTGTGGATCCTAAGAAAGACTAGAGGGTTGCACCCCAACCCCCCTGATAATATCCACCCTGATTACGCATTGATTACAAGCGCATAGTCAAATAAAGATTCGCGGGTACCGACCTGTTAGGTCGGTCTCATTCCCAGGTCGAAATGCAACGTGTAGGCCTACAGAGCCAGTGAGCCAGCTGGAAAACTTCATGGGCTCGTGTGCATTGTGAGGAACCAGAGAAAAGAGTTTGCGAAGTTCAATCGTCGTTCCAGAAACAGCTCAGTATTAAATCCAGTGGGAAACTGGAAATCCAGACGACGTGGTCAACCGTTTCCGCGAATTTAGCCTCAACCCAGGAAATAATATTTAGTATAGGTCGTAAAACACGCGAAATTTGATGTAACAACGCTAGAATTCATTCGCAAGATGGCGCAGTGTTAGACAGTTTTTATACGCGTGTAAAACGATTGAAGTCTACATTTTGGCAATCAAATTAAAGGCTATCAAAAATACTAATGAGAGTCTAAAGAACAGAGCAGGTAAACTGAATTATTCGTGGTAGAATGCATTGAATTCATTGTAACTTTAGAAGAGCATTATTATTCTATAGGCTATTAATGGACGTGATCCAATTAGGCCTAGTAGGCATAAACCCGATGTAGGCCATGTGCTAGGCCCTATAGATAAATGCAAACAAAAGGTATGTGCAGGTCAGACTTAACCTTTAGCGTTATTTGAATCTGTACAGAAATATTAGGCCTACAGCACGGTTTAGAACTGGAGTCGATACTTCGCATCCCTGGGGTTTTAGACTATCACGCGAACTAGTGAAACAGCCATCGTCTAATTATAAGAGAACTCTAAACTAATATTACGCTTGAATAATTATATAAGCCTTGCCTTCGATAAAAGGAATAAAAGGAACAAATCACTAGCACTATTGCAAAAATACGATTTCAATTTCTATAGCGCCATAGTTCGATCCCGCTTCCTATTCTTAATCAAGGAACGTATATCAGTCGCCATCTTTTAGTTTCGAACAACGGATGAAGTGAGAAATTATTTTTATCGATTGATTATGTAAGAAATATATTTTTTTGGCGTTTTGACATTACTGGTGTAAGGTTTTTGTATTTTTGCATTAGAAAATGTTGCTTTGCTTTGGTGCTTTCTCCATCTGGCCATATGAACACTGCGTTGCGTGTTTACATTGGTAATAATAAGAATGACGATAATAATAATTAGTACTGAAGTTGAAGAGCAGTCCCTTAAGGCTTAAGCTACCCTGATAGGCAGCCGTGTGTATGAAGTGTTAGCGACTTCATTTTCTTAGGCTCGGCATATGAGGGCGGATGGCCAGTCCTCTCCCTCAGCGTCTGATCGGCGAACATGTACAATCGGGGTGCCTATGTACTATCTGGGTGGGTGTCTTTGCATCGTGAGGGTCGGTTAGGGTCATTAATCACTTGAAAAAAATGTAAGTGTTTTTTATTGACTTCAGTGACCGGCTCTGAGCTGTTCAAAGAAGTAGGAGAGGTTTGCCAGGTTCAAAATTTAGTTAAATTCTTAATGCTTAATACCAGTGGTGGATTCAAGGGTTCAGAATGATGGTAAATTTTACCATGGTTGAGGTTTGGTTTATTGGACAGTTTCTGAATATCTTTTTTAGTCAGCAAGACTTGTGTGACCAAAAAGACATCTTTCAAGCCAGCAAAATTTCAGATTTCAAGGTATGAAATCACAAAAATCACCTTATTCAGTCTTTTCTCAGCAAGAACTTTTCTAACCTGATGCATGACTTTTGTTGGACAACCTTGCAAAAACTGGTTTGGGGCAGTTCAGCCTTTCATAGTTCTCTCTTAGGTTGCTTAACAATATCGAAGCAAAAACTCGCTCGGCCGTTCCAGGAATAATTTTTTCTTCTTTTATATGTCTCTGGACAATTTTTTATCTACCTGGGGATCCTTGATACCCTGGGGCTAAAAAAATCATAATAATAATAATAATAATAATAATGTTTCATGCTCTTTGAAGTTTGGAATGCTAAACCTTAAAATTAGTTTAAGTTCTTTAAATTTCACAAATCTCTGTGGAAGGGCAACAACATGAGGGGATGATGGCCTTTAATTAAATCTAGACCTGTGCTTCCCTGACTGAGCTAAATGTAGCAGGTTACACAGCCTTTGGTAATAAGGATGAATTCAGCAGTAGGTGAAATCAGTGATTGTTTCAATTTAATTTCCTTTTGATTTATTTTACATATGTCCTGTTGCAGTAATCATGACAGACAAGATGACTACCACTCAGGAGACAAAACCCCGAATTGAGGGTCTGTCTTTGCCATGTGACACTGGCCCAATACAGCCTGCCAATACGAATGCAATGACCTTCCAGAGGCCGCTGATTCAGAAGAGAACATTCAAGATCATTGTCCTTGGAGATTCGAACGTGGGAAAGACTTGCCTGACACATCGCTTCTGCCAGGGAAAGTTTCCCAACAGGACGGATGCAAC
Source organism: Allolobophora icterica (assembly GCA_963556255.1). Taxonomy (NCBI): domain Eukaryota; kingdom Metazoa; phylum Annelida; class Clitellata; order Crassiclitellata; family Lumbricidae; genus Allolobophora; species Allolobophora icterica. The sequence goes on from OY744610.1 coordinate 49,571,728, forward strand.
CGTCGGAGTTGACTTTCGAGAGAAGACCGTTCAAGTTGGCAGTGAGTTGATCAAGGTATTTATGGGTTGTTTTTTTTACTCAGAAGCATTACCACGTTTTCATGCATATTTTACTGTGGTGAGTTTCTCTGGAAGAGGCGTTATATAGATCTGCGATTACATTACACTATAAATTATTCTCTTGATCTAACCATTTACGTAAGTTTTGTGCTCGCAATCTGCCCATCGACAATAATAACAGAAGATTTGAATTTCGCTGTAAAAGAATTGTGACAGATGGTTGGTATGAATCTGTTAACATCTGTTGCCATTGTGTTAAAGCAAAATAAACTTTCCTAAAGTGCACATACACACAGCCAGTCTCCAAGTGTTTGGGTTACGACTTTGTATGGAAGAGAAAAAGATCAGTACCTAAAGCTAGGCCTGACAGGCAGCCATAGGTATGAAGTGTTTGCGACTTCATTTGCTTAACCTCGGCATATGAGGGTGGGTGGCTAGTCCTATCCCTCGCCGCCTAATCTTCCCACTGACAGTGTACGGTCGGCGTACTCGTTATAGCTGAGTTGGCTAGGGGTTGCAGGTGGAGCAGAAATCTTGAACCAAATTTCTGTCATGGCGAGGATTTTGAACCTCTGACCTTTTGATTGACAGTCCAGCACACGTACCACTAGACCATCCAGCACCCATAGGACTTTGTATAAGACTTGGAAATTCAGCACTTAAAATTCACCAGCAAGTTCTGAGCCAAGCAAAAGAAGCAGATCCGTTGCCTGTGTTCAGCTTATTGGCTATTATGTGTGCACTGCACTTACATACTAAAGGCCTTAACACTAAAGGCCATTTTTGGCTTTTAGAACAAGACCGTTGAAAAGTCTTCATCTCTGCTACTTACACTCAAGTTTGTCAACTGCAGTTCACAGTACATTCTTAGTTAGAAAATTATACACATGCAGAATGATGTTTGTTTCTTCAAGGTCGTGCTTACAAACTTTATTGGGTATCATCTTGACTATTGCCAGCTGTGACTGAACTGCACTAATTGCACAACTGACTGTGGTCGCATTTCAGGGAAGCATGTATTGCAGATCCACTGTTACAGGTACATTATGTTTGTTGGATTAATTTTTCAGCTGCAGATCTGGGACACAGCTGGCCAGGAGCGTTTCCGCAAGAGCATGGTGCCGCACTACTATCGCAATGTGCACGGTGTAGTCTTTGTCTACGACGTAACAAAAATCACATCCTTTGAAAACCTGGCCCAGTGGATGGCCGAGTGTGACATGCACAATCCGGGCAAGAATCTCCCACGCGTTCTCGTCGGGAACAAGTGCGACAGTCCGCCGAGCGCGGTCGCCGTGAGCACCAACATGGCGCTGCGCTTTGCCGAGAGCCACCAGATGGAGCTGTTTGAGACGTCTGCAAGAGACGAGACGAAGGTGGATCACGTCGAGTCTGTCTTTGTCACCCTTGTTTGCAAGCTGATGATATCAAGGTCGGGCTATACGCCGTCCCCTGATGAGACCAAGGTGAAGCCACAGCTCATCGAGTTAAGGCCTGTTATCACTAAGAGACAGGATGACTGTCTTTGCTGAGCAGATCAGTTGCTAAGCCTCAAGAAAGGCTTCAGAATGGCTAGTGACTGATCAGGGCGTGCAGCTCACACTGGATAATTGTCAAGTTTGAGCTCAAGCCAAAGCACACTTACATTTGAAGTAAATTGCAATGATCAAAGTTCAACATTGAAAACTCCATCCAGTTCAAGCAAAACGACCCCAGCTAAAGCTGAAGTCAATTAAGTGAGTTTCAGTTTGGAATCAAGCTTTGCTTAAGCTAAAGTTTGTAAAGTTCACGCATGGCAACTGAGCATATAATAAGCTAATTATGCCAAGTTTGATCTGAACTAGTTAGTCAAAAACGAGATGAGCTAATCAAGTTTAACACAGCCCACCACAGCCACTAAATTAAGTTCAAGGTTGTTTTGTTACTCCAGCCTGAGCTTAACGAGTTAAGTTAGGTAAAGTAAAATGAGTAAAGTTGAGCATCATGTCATTGAGTCCGATGTAGGGTAGTTTAAATTAAACTGGGTAAAGTTCAGATATGAGAAATGAGTCGTGCTTTGACTGAGCAGGTGAAGCTTGAGCTTGACAATTGACAGAAGCTGAGCTACTGTAATTATTCAGCCTTGAGCCATGTATAATGAGCTAGTCACACTATGAAGACGATTTTGAGAGAATGTAAACTCTGATCAAATGAAATACCAATCAATTTTGTACTTGTAAATGTCCAGCTTAAACTAAACTTGATCAAGCAAAACTGAAGTCGCCATTTGTTTTTCAAGGTTTAGTTTTAAATAAAGTTTTAATGTGTAAATTAAGTGCACAAATGCTTTAGGAAAGACTGTCAGTACTGTTTTCTAGTCAATATTGACAACAGTCATGGTAGCTTTGCATAACATGGGACATTCCTGGAGTTTATATGACCTGGGAAGTTCCTGGAGTTTATATAACCTGGGAAATTTCTGGAGTTTATATAACCTGGGAAATTCCTGGAGTTTGTATAACCTAAGAAATTCCTGGAGTTTATATAACCTGGGAAATTCCTGGAGCTTATATGTGAAATTCCTGGAGTTTGTATAACATGGGCGGTTCTCGAATTTATGTCTTTGAGTTTTTATATATCCTTGTAACTGGATTACAGGAGTTTGTGTAAAATGTTGTCGGCTTGTATTTATTGTGAATTGTCCATTTTGATGGGTCTTGATTTAAATATTTTCAGTAATCTGTTATGCTGTTCCCTCTAAGCAGATATCTTGGAAATTTTGGAATCCATGTTGTGGCTTCACTTTTCAACTACATATCTTTCTGTGATGTCACCATTAACAATTTCAGGTGTGTCTATTAGTTCATGGATTAAAGCAGTAACTTTAACATGTTAGAGTTTTGTTTGAACTGATTGATTAATATTAACAATCAGATGTTACAATCATAAAATTTTCAAGAAGTCTTAAATCACTTAATGATGACCCTCTCTAGGACATTCTCATCGCCAGACTTGGGCTGGGAGCACCTCTGAGTAGGTATATTGAAGGGGATAAGTCCTCTGAATTAAAATAAATTTTGCATGGACACTATTTCGATGTTACCTGGTGCTTCATTAGGTTGTCAACTTTCAGAAAATTCACATTTCATCAACAGTGTAGTGTAAACATTGGAATTGAATGTTTAAGAGTGTTTTGTGCACATTTATTAATAGATAATAAGATATATTTTGCATTTCTAACAGATGTGTGGACTGGTGGGGTTAGAAGACTTAGGAAAATTATTTGATGTCATTATCTTCTACTGCCAGACAATTTGGTTCTAATAAGCATAAACCGGACTCGGACATCGATCTCGGACCCCTCTGATATTGCAGCGCTCTTTGCACTTAGCTTTAGAGTAGCACTTTAGAAATTTGAAGTTTACAATTACAATTAACTGATGGCTTGCACATTTTTTTATAATGGGTGCTCTTGATTTTGAAAAGTTGGATGGGATTGGTCCAACAAAAGTGAAAGATTTGAGATACGAGATTGCAGTCCATCTGCAGTTGTGAACTTGTGATTCGTGTGAACTTTTTGTTGCCTAGCTAGTCATTGCTATACATGTTTTCTCCGAGTCTCAGTATTTGTGAATGTTTTCTGGTATTTTTAATGCACTCATATTTATTTTGTTTTGGTATGTTAACTTGTTATATCTATTTTAAAGAAATGCCTTGTTTTGGCTGACTGGAACCAGTGACTTTTACGCTAGACACATTTTTATAAGTACCGTAATTGAATGTTTAATAGTGAGTCCAAGTCAAATGTACTACTGTATCACTTGTCAAAATACACTGCAACTTGTCTGTGTGGCAGAAATAGTGAGACTTTGAATCTAGCTTAAAATACGTTAGAGCGGCCAAAATTCTAATTAATTATTATTATTTGAAACTTTAACATTGCTTATTTACTGATCTGTTTGAATCAACATTTCACGCTAAACAGACTTATTTATCATTTTGCCAGGAATCAGTTTTCTAATGAGCTACATTCTGAAGACCTAGGGGGCCACAAAACACTAGAATGGAAGTTATGTTTAAGGTATCACGTCAAGGTAATTGAGAAAACTGGTTGGAAATGTGTGGCAGGGAGATGGTTGAATGGTAGCATGCTGGCATGAAGATCAGAAGGATGTGGGTTTGATACCTGCTAGCCCCACAAAGTAGACTCAGCCTTCCATTCCCTAGGTGGCAATTGTAAAATGACCAGTAGGGCAGATGGGTGCCTTGCAGGCTGCCATACAGTTAAATTTGACTCCTGTTAAACTTGTTATCATCTGTCACTACTATATCATGTAACCTTACTGCTTACTCGTCGGTTTGAATTTAATAAACGAATATTATTATTATGTGGGTTCATCTTAGAGTAATATGTATCAGGTACTATACTGTAGGTATGCCAATACCTAATGATCATGATGTGCTGATCCTGATGATCATTAGGGCATACCGAATGATTGTAATGTGCTGCAGAGAGATTCCTAGAACATTTACTGTACTAACACTCGATGTTACATGTAATTTTTCTTACGTTTAATATCAGATCTGCAGTTTTGTATTTGAATATAAATTGTCAATATTCTCGATCATAATCTCCGTTGTTTTGTTTACGGGCTATTGTAAAATTAAATATTTTCAAAGGCAGTTACTTTTTCTTTCATCTTGTACCATTAATTACTTCCAAACAAGATTTCTGGATGTAAACTTTTCCATCTGACACCAGTAATGATCTCAAGCAAAGTCTTGCTCCATTTACTGTATATTGCAATTGAAATTTCTTATATCCCTATTTCAGTAAAAACTATCGGAGTTGTTCAGTATTTCTATTTGGGGCCATCCATATATTACGTACACAAAAATCCGGGAAAATTGGACCCCCTCCCCCCTGTTCGCAAGCGTACTTTCTTCACCACCACCCCCTGCGTACGTACGCTTGACGCATACCCTCCCCCCGAAGACCAGCTGCAGAAAGTGTCTCGACAGCCCCGACTGTCTGCACTTTAGATTGAATGATGAGTGAAGGGCCAATATAGACAAATTATAGGTGTCTCGTTCACAGCACAGAATAACTGCACATGGTTTTTGTATAACGTAATAAAATGCCATAGGACAATACAGAGTTACAAATAGGCTAATGTTGACTCATTATTAGAAATTTATTTTGTGTACGTACACATTTTGTCCCCCCTCCCCCCCCGTTCGCACCCGTACGCAAAATCGACAAAATCCGACCCCCTAATTGCATACGTAATATGTGGATGGCCCCTTTCTGTGTCCTTATATTGGCTATACCTAATTCAAACATTAACACCACGTGGGTCACAGGTGGATTTTAGCTGGATTTTATAGGATATCATTATTTGTTCATCTAGGATAATCAGGATATCTACATCATTTGTAGTTGAGATATTTTGGTTGTTCCTGCTGCTTTGTTTGCCTCTGAAAGACACGTCAAGATTAAAGTAATTAAAAAACAAACACAAAAAGGTGTTACAAGCATTACATTTATCCAGTTATAACGAGATAGTCGTAAGGCCTAAATGAAGCCGGAGAAGGCCTAATCTGTGCTGGACCAGCTCTATGGAACAAACTCCGAAAAGACTTCTGCCAGTCCAATGTACGATTCGTCACCGATTTGAAATGGATGAGAGCTTCAGTATGAGAAACTGAATCTAGATAATTTAAACACTGCTATCAGAAATGAATAAATTTCTTGCTCTCAAGTCCAAATGTGAAGATTGTTACTTATAAATACGAACTGTTTTAAAAGAAATTTTGGGTGCAAACACCAAATTAAGTCACATACAGCAAGGAAATTACACATTTCCCTGAGCCATTACAACACAAAATTACTGGCTTGTCGATATAGTGAATGGTTGGTAGGCCCCCTATAAGTTCGAGACTTTCCTGGAATGAATTTATTAAGTTTGTAATAGTCACTTAATAAGACACAGTAATATTTACTTTTCTCCAACAATGTTAATGTTAAGTCTTTCTTTAGATTAACTATAATTAGGTCTAGGCTATAGGCCTAGTAGATATCGCAGAGTCCCAACACTGCTTCCTAGGCTCCTGAACTTGATTTGGAGGTTGCGCTTCTGCGGTGACGACCTGCAAATTAATGACAAACAGTTACTTGTTATATAGATCTCTTGTTTTCTTCACTTTGGCATAAAATGTCCAATCAAGCTTCTTTTTCTTCTCCTATTCCAGCGGTTCTCAACCTGTGGGTCGCGACCCCCAAGGGGGTCGCCTTACGATTTACCAGGGTTCGGCTGGAACCTTTAGAAATTTGTAAAAAAAAGTTGTCAGCATAATTTCTTAATATTTAATATTTATTTAGTCTAATTATTATTACAACACTATAATGGTAGCAAAACTGAGTCGCAGGGGATCCAGTAACCCAATCAATTTTATTGTTGGGGGTCGCCACACCTTTGAAAAATATTATCAAGGGGTCGCAGCCCTAAAAAGGTTGAGAACCGCTGTCCTATTCGATACCTGCTTACTCTGCCCTCTTTTCTGCTCCTCCTTTTTCTTGTGTATGGTATAGAAAGTGAACGGACGGAAGGAGGAAGAGAGAGGAGCATGGGCGGCAACCCCGGGGGAGTCGAGGGGGACAAGACCCACACCTTTAAGAGTGGGGGACACACCATACATTGGACCCCACATTTTGAAGAAACACCAAAAAAAGGTCAACAGTTTTTCTCGTGCGTACGCGAAACAACAAATTTTGACCTCTTTTTTGACTAGATCAGCTCTAAAGTGTACCCCCAACTGTCAAACAAGCTCGCCACCACTGGAGAGGAGGGCGGGAGGGAGTAAACGAGCAAACGGAGGGAGGAAAGGAGGAAGAGAGCAAACGGGGGGTGGGAGGAAGAGAGCGTACGGAGGGAGGGAGGGAGGAAGAGAGCGAACGGAGGAAAGGAGGAAGAGAGCGTTCGGAGGAAGGGAGGAAGACAGCGAACGGAGGAAGGGAGGAAGAGTGTATGGAGGAAGAGAGCGAAAGGATGGTGGGAGGAAGAGAGCGAACGGAGAGCGGGAAGAAGAGAGCGAATGGAGAGTGGGAGGAAGATAGAATACGGGGAAAGAACAGCTGCGTAGCTCGAAATCTGATCTAGAATAAAATTTGTTGTTTAAGTTTATGCTATGTTATTATGGTTTACTATTTGGCCTTGTTTTTTTCAATATTAGATCATAAACTAGATGTAACATATAGGCCTGATCATGAAGGGAAGTGATGGTAGGCCTAGGCATAGTGCAACCGTACGTTGCCTCCCTGAATAACGTACACGTACCGTACGTACGTTATCGAAAAAAATAACGTACGCGTACGTTAAAATGCCACAAATTTATCTGATCATTCACAAAGAACGTCAATTAAAACTATAGTCTTATAAGCCTTTATAAGGTACGCGTACCGTACGCGCAAGTCAAAAATGATCAGTTTCGCTCTACAGTATTGGTCTCCCCGTACGCAGGCCTAGTTATTTACGAATGGTACCGACATTTAGTATTAGGCCTACCAATAAAATGACCACTGGCACTGGCCATCCTATAAAGTGTCGTAAAATCTTAATATTCTTCACACTATGGGGGGGGGCTATACATTAGACAGAATATTGGATTTAAAAGTTTGAAAGTAGAGATCATTGAACAGCCACAGATGACTGATGTAATGGTCAAAATTGTTTACGACCGTCAATCACAAATTATTATTGACTTTTCTTGTGCATAATGTTATGTATTTTATTTTTGTCATGAAGAGGTGTGAACGTACGGTAACGTACGGCATAATAACGTACGCGTACCGTACGTACGTTATAGAAAAAAATAACGTACGTACCGTACGTAAGGTCGCACCTTCATGGTAGGCCTAGTTAGAAGGGACGGTCTGTCGGACAGATTAGTTTATATGATTTATATCTGTCCGTTTTACACGCAGTCCCGTTTACACGCCGTATCGGTGGCGTGTCCGCCAACGACTTCATCTTAACGGGTTCGCACTGTACATATATATATAATATTATATATATATATATATGTGTGTATATATATATATATATATATATATATATATATATATATATATATATATATATTGGTGAGGGTTTCAGGTAGGTCAAATTTCCTTATTTCCTATCTCTCTGGTCACGAAGAAAAATATAGAGCTTATTAAATTCAGTGAGAATATATATATATATATATATTTATATATATATATATATATATATTATTCTATAGGCCTATATAAGATGACGACTGACTGCCTGCGTGACCTTTTCACCGACCTCCTGGAAGTTGTTCAGTTGCGCTGCGAAGTCGACACAGATTTTGTGAATGCAGGAGTCAAGGGCCCTGAAAGTTTGAACCACAGACAACAACTTTGTCACGCTTTAGTTTCTAGATAAGAGTTGTTAACAGTAAAGGTAGCATATATATATATATATATATATATATATATATATATATATATATATATATATATATATATATATATATATATATATATATATATATATATATATATATATATATATATATATATATATATATATATATATATATATATATATATATATATATATGCTACCTTTACTGTTAACAACTCTTATATATATATATATATATATATATATATATATATATATATATATATATATATATATATATATATATATATATATATATATATATATATATATATAGGCCCTGCTACACGTTTACACCAACGACCTCTTCTATAATGGTTTACACGCCTCTCTGGAGACAACTCAGAAACGTCGATAGATTATTCGGCTGAGCCGCAGATACGACAGCAGTAATCCGACAATAGAGCACCTTTCCATCTGAAAACAACTTTCGTTAATTTGTAATCGAACATTTATATAGCGCAATTCAGAAGTAAACTAACCAGCGACGCGTTAAGAACTCATTAACTGGCTAATGAAGAACATGCATGGCGTATGCACCCTGCCAGCATATCCACGAGCGGCATTAGGTAGAACCAGTGGCGTCTAATCCCCCCACCTGGTCTCCCATTCCAGGCTGGAATGGGAGAACAACAACCCCCACTCTGGCCGACTTATATATAAAAGGCTCACAAGTCACTCAGATAACGTACATGATACATAAATTAAATATATTATCAGAAATCAACAACCTCTGTTAATGTCCAGAATGGTAAACTCCCCCTCCCAGTCCTGGCAACCGTTGGAGATCGCCCCCCCCCATTGGTAGACAAACCCATTATGTGTGTCCCATACATAAAACATATGAGTCGTCCACACGGGCTCAATGTGGGCATGCTGAGGCGTTATTAAGAATCAATTGCATTGTGATTTCACAGATTGCCACCTCTTTCAGCAAAAAATAATAACAATGAGAGTGATGATAATTGTTTTGAATCGAGGGCTTCTTCAGATAAAATAATAAGCGTCAATACAATGGGTATGAAAAGTGGGGGTATGATACCCTCCAGTCCAAAGTGGTACGGGTACCACCCGGGTGTACGGGTACCACTCGTACCCCCCCGTAAACTACGCCTATGTAAGTTCTCCTTAGTTGTTTATTATAATTTTCATGGATGCAGTTCCTTATAATTGTCTATAGTTGTTTATAATTGTTTATAGTTGGCTATAACTGTTTATAGTGGTTTATAACTGTTTACAGTTGTTTATAGTTGGTTTTAACTGTTTAGGATAGTGTTACTTATAGTTGTTACTACAATTTTATTGATGCGATTGTTCATAGTTGTTCATGATGGTGGTGTTGTTGTTGTTTGTTGTTCATTGGAATTTGAGGAGCACTCGTGATCAAGATGTTGGCCCCCTTTATGATGTTGTTTATATAGATGTAGTCTTATAAGGATGTTTGGCCTACTTCTGACGGGTGTTGGTCTCCTAGTGACCGCTGGTGTTGGCCGCAGACCCATGACCGTCTGACGGTTAGTCTGTCTGACTGAAGGGCAGAGGGTCGCAGGCGACGGACCTGAATCAAACGAAAAACAATTGCGCTAAGTGAATTCCACAGCAACACTTTCAAACAATGAATAGTCTAAATAAATTATACATAGTGATTAGGACTGATTCGTGTGTATCGCTTTTGTGAGATACCTTAACGGTACTAGAGTAGATGCCTTGATACATGCATACATACATACATACATACATACATACATACATACATACACATACATGCATACACACATACATACACATACATACATACATACATACATACATACATACATACATACATACATACATACATACATAAATACATACATACATACATACATACATACATACATACATACATATATACATAAATACATGCATGCATACATACATGCATACATACATGCATACATACATGCATACATACATGCATACTTACATGCATACATACATACATACATACATACATACATACATACATACATACATACATACATACATACATACATACATACATACATACATACATACATACATACATACATACATACATATATACATAAATACATGCATGCATACATACATGCATACATACATGCATACATACATGCATACTTACATGCATACATACATACATACATACATACATACATACATACATACATACATACATACATACATACATACATACATACATACATACATACATACATATATACATACATACATACATACATACATACATACATATATACATAAACACATACATATATACATAAATACATGCATGCATACATACATGCATACATACATGCATACATACATGCATACATACATGCATACTTACATGCATACATACATACATACATACATACATACATACATACATACATACATACATACATACATACATACATACATACATACATACACACACACACACACATACATAGTTGCACGTACATGTACGTACATAGACAGAAAGACAGACAGACATAGATCAAAATGCGCTTGGAAGCAATATATAGCAAGTGAAGGGGATGAGGAAAAAGAGAAGGAGGAGAAAGAGAAGGAGGAGGAGTGGAAGGAGGAGGAGAAGGGGAATAACCAGACGGAGAAGGAAGAATAGGAAGAAGGAGAAGACGAATAATATAAACTGCAAGACTGTTTGTCAATAGAGATTCGTGCAGTTGGCCTCCAGGGACAGACACCCAATTGCTTGCAATCAACTATTATCTCCTTCGAGACTCACTGGGGCAGATAAGTCTGGTCAGGATGGTGTTCAGTCCCCATGCATCGAGAGGAAAAGGACCGAGAGAGGTGCCGTAGCTGTTGTCATACGTCGACGGTCTGTTGTATACTTCGGAGACTGGCAGACGACATCGAAGGTAAGCGTCCTCACAGGATTTCAGCAGCTTCTGACGGTCCAACTTCCCGTCTGATTGCAGCCTAGGGACGGTTAAAAATCATTTTCGTTAATATTTTTACGTTCATTAGTTTAATAATAATAATAATAATAATAATAATAATAATAATAATAATAATAATAATAATAATAATAATAATAATAATAATAATAATAATAATAATATCTTCGTTTAATATTTTCAAACTGACAATTACGCAGTATGATTACAAATCAGTATGAACGGATGATCACAAGTTATTACAGGAGTCGAATGTAACTGTATACGGCAGCCATCCAAGGCGCCCATCACGTTCTACATCTGATTTTTAACAACGCGCCATCTCGCGAATTAAAATAGGCTGAGTGGACCTTTTTGAGAGGGTTGCGGGAAGCGATCCCGCTACCGCTTGCTCTTCACGCCAGTGATGTTACCACTACTCTATGGACCCCCCCCCCCATAGTTAGTTGCTGTTTAACGACGCTGTTTATTGTCATAACAGATGATTAGCGTCGCACTCCCATTTTATGGATTTTTCGGACTGGCACTAACAGAGTATACATGCTTTATTTATACGTTCTCTGCTCGTATGAAGCCCATGTGTATAGTTCCATTAGGGCCCATATTCCTATGTGGGGCCCGTATAGAGCCGATATGGGTCCCATCTAATGCCTATGGAGATGCTGGTGGGGTATCTACGAAGCCTCTTTATATATCGCTACTCTACGTAACAAATAAAATAAGGCAGTTTAAGGCAAGGTAAGTAAAGAACAGTAAAGTAACAAAATGTAGGTTAGGACAAGAATAAGTTAAGTCTAAACTAAACCAAGGTAAGTTAAACTACGCAAGATAAGTAAGAGCAGGTAAGGCTAGTCCTACCTTATTCTTAATCGTAATCGCAGACTAAAATTTTAGAGCGCTACTTTAAAGCAAAGCGCAGGGCACCAGCTTATTCACGAGCGCTGCTGAGTCTGGTTGCCAGAGACCAGAGAGAGGAGGCAGAAGAGCTACTGAGGCGGTTTTGTCGAGGACGACAAAGCGTGGAAGGCGGTGGATTGGATGAATTAGGGTACGAATTCTTGAAGAGGCGAGACCAGTTTGAAGCAGAAAGCCTGCATGATGACATTATTGTATTCTTCTTTATTCTTGACCAGTCTAGTTTATTTTAATTAAGCTTAGGTAAGTTAATCTAAGGTTGAAGCAACCTACTATTTGTTAACATATTTTCCTATGGCACTGCATATTGTTTTATACAAATTGGCCTACGTTCTTATTGCTTATTATAGGCCCTATTTATATTTACCGATATGTCGATTAAAATGCGTTATTGGACAAATACATTCTTATTGATAAGAATATGCATTTGCCATTCAGGTAAATGCTTTCATATTGATGAGAAACACACTTTTATCCAAATGTTTTCATGTTCATGAACAATGTTGTTCGGCCAAGAGGTGCCGAAAGAAAAATCTTTATCCTTATTGTAGCCTAAACTCCAAATAATTTAAGCTCTAAGCACATTATTGACAAGCCCTGTTTCGTCTCAGTGGGGTTTTTCCAGAGCCACCTAGTGAAGGACGATTCGAATACTTTTCATGTCTAATGTGACTTCAACTTACTGACAGAACTGATCCAGAACGAAGTTTCCAGTGAACAGTTTCTCCAGAATGTCACCCCGAATGGAGTCGGAAAGATCAAGCTGGAAGCAGTCGTTGATCTGCTGAATGTAACTGCAGCGGAAACTCTCTGGGTAGTCTGGACTGAGCCCTTGAAACGGATAACCGTACTATTTATATAATTAACAATTATCTTTGAATCAGAAGCACTGGCACACCTAATTAAGACAATCATGTTCAAGTGCCACCGATCTCTCCACCGGTCTTTCACTCAAAACTGAAAAACTCCTCCTTCACAAATCCTATCCCGATTCCTCCTCTTCCCCTTACTCCCTCGCCGTTTCAACTCCAACGCTGGACAACGTTGGTCCACCATGAGTTTGTGTGCAAGCTGGGGAGAGATCATCATCAACTGTAGTCAGGGGCGTCTACACCATAGAAACCTTGGAGCAAATGCTCCATCCAAGAAATAGGGGGGGAAAGATTTGTCCATGTGTTTGCCACCATTTTAGGGGGGAAGGACCGGGGAGGGAGGGAAGAAGAGGGGAAAAGGGACGTTGCTCCAATGACTTAGGGGGGATAGACGCCCCTGACTGTAGTACTTACTAACTTCTAGCGTCACAGGCGAAGAAGTTAAGACTTAAAAGGTAATCAATTTCAGATTAAAAGAAAAGATTAAAAAAAGAAATTAATGAGATGTTTAAAATGTGCTATTTAAAATATCGAATGGGCTATAATTGCCCAAATTTCCTTCCTTGCCAGAACGCCCACACGGAGCCCATATAGTACCCATAGTTTCATAGGAGACCCGCATAGATCCCATATGGGTCCCATCCAATGCCCACAGTTCCTACACCACTAGTTAACCTACCTGTTGGTTGGACGACGATTCCGCGGACCTGGATGGGAGTGGAACATGGTAGGAGGAGATTAATGATGGCGTATGTGTTTAATCGAGGCAGAAGGTAGCGTCTTTCAATCTCAGTACATCCCTGACTGTAGCGCAGGATGCAGTTGGCTTGATCCTGTAGAAACCTGTAAACACCGGTCAACAATATCTAGTCAAATACCTGAGTCATTGTAACGAAACCGAGGGAGACAATGACACGGAACAGTTGGCGGAACAGTTGGCCAAATATATAGAAAAAAATATAGAATAAGAAGAGCAGTCCCTTAAGCTAGCCTCAATGGCAGCCATGGGTATGAAGCGTTAGCGACTTCGTGTTTCTTAGCCTCGGCATATATTTCGGAGCTATGCAGCTGGACTATTATTGAGACCCCTCCCAACCCCCAATACCGTTTTTCTCAGGATGTTAGCTCGCCCATAATTGTTCCGTTCCGGAACCTATTGTTCCGTTCCGGAACATTTTTTCTAGAAAAAAGCACTGGAGAGCAGCAAACATTGTAAGAACTTACGCGCAGATGGTGACTGGGTTAGGAGTGGCAGAAATGCTGCATGCAATGTTGCAATTCTTTTCAATATCGGAGACCATCGCATCACTTCTGTTACAAGCACCTGGAGAAAGCAGACACCAGCTATACATGACACATATGCACCTTATGAGTTGAGCGCTTTGCAATTCAAACCAGCGACGTTGCGTAACAGCGAGACAATGCTCTATTTTACAATGATGCATGCCAACGGCCATTACTCTACCAGAAACCAAGCTAAAGCGACGTGTAGGCCTATTATCAATCAATCAATAAATCAACCAACCAACCAATCAATCAATCAATCAATCAATCAATCAATCAATCAATGGGAATTTATGTAACGCCCCTTCAACCTCTCTACTCAGAGGCGTTCTCGACCCAGGCCAGACGGAGGAGAAGGCTTAGCATAAAAAGAGTAAAGAGTAGGCCTGTTATAAAGAGAAGTAGGAACTCTTCTTCTTCTGATCAGATGAGACAAGCGGCGCAGCGTATGTGTCAAGAAGCAAAAACACATTCTAGACGAACTCTTTAGACGAACCGTTTAAGAATACTTAAGAGATTTGCAATCCTCTTCAATCACGAAAAAGCTTCATAAAGTTAAGCACCCAGCGAAATTGTGAATTAAGTAGTTACTGTAACTACCTGCAACGGAAGTTAAGAACCACTGCACCCTCAATATCATCATCATCATCATCATCATCATCATCATCATCATCATCATCATCATCATCATCATCATCATCATCATCATCATCATCATCATCATCATCATCATCATCATCATCATCATCAATATCATCAATATCATCATCATCATCATCGTCATCATCGTCATCATCATCATCATCATCATCATCATCATCATCATTATCATCATCATCATCATAATCATCATAATCATCATCACCATCATCATCATCATCATCATCATCATCAATACCATCATAATCATCATTTGTCAGCATCATAATCAATATCATCATCATCTTCATCATCATCATCAATATCATCATCATCATCATTAATGTCATCATCATCATTATAATCATCATCATCAATATCATCATCATCATCATCATCATCATGTTCTTCATCATCGCTGTGGCCATCTTCAGCCTCATCAACATTGTAGCCATCATCATCGTCGTCATCGTCATCAAAAGGTGGTTCCTGTTGGCCTTATAAATAGCTTACTGTCGTCGCGTGGATCTGGAACATTCTCGGATCCGCAGATGTGTTGAACGGAGGCCAGCAGTGGATAATCTCTGTACAAGTCTTCATCGAGGTTCCCGAGCAGAGGGCATTTCGCAATAGACTTCTGACAATATTTCCCTGACGCCAATGATCTGCAAGTAATTGCATAACAAGCCCAGGAGGGTCGTATGATCCAAGAGGCAAAGGAATTGTACGACCAATGTATTCATTCATTCATTCGTTCTTTCAAACCTGAGATGGGGTAGCAGAGCTCACGTCAGTAGCCAAGGGGCAATGCGTCATGCATATGCAAACTGAGGAACTTACGGAAATGACGTTTACTTGCATGATAATAAGTCTATTTAGAAGCGAGTAATGGCTTCAAATAGTTTCTTCAGAAGCCCTATGCTATCTTATCCAGGTGTACCCAAAGGAGATCATCTCGTCAGGTGACCAAAGCCAACCACGACAGAGGGGGCCGAAACTCAGGGTGCATATAATATACCAAGCAGCTTATAGTCAGAAATTGTCGTAATTACAATCACAATTACAAGAATATTGCAACATTAGCAATATTCTTGTATTGCAACATTGCAACATAACATTAGCTTGACTCTTTGTTGGGAGCCCATTTACACATTATTCGTTTAATACTCATCCATTTCCCATATTGTGGCTGGGCTCGGGGCGCCTCTGAGTAGGTCTCTTGAAAAGGCGCTGTACAAATTATCAGAATGAATTAATATACATACAGATATACATATATTTACATATATTATATATATATACATTATATTCTATACAGTATACTGTAGTCTTGAAATTTATGCAGCACCTAAAAAAGCGAAGTCGCGGAAAGCAGCTTGTTCACAAGCGTCAGTCAAAACAGGTGCCCCCCTCTCAGTTCTTCCTGTCCCTCTCTTTATTTTGTGTGGTGAGCTGATTAAAATAGTAGCACATGGGTATAAGCAGTGTCCAGCATATATGCCTAAGGTACTGAGTTTGGTCCAGTTTTGCCGCTTTTAGACAATACATCATCTGGAGATGAGGAGCTTACTGATCTACAGCTGCCGTTCTGGTGTGCTTCTTACCTGCAGGCGTTATCAGTCCTTTCTCTCGCGTTGAAGGTCCAAACGATGTTATCAAGTACCGACTGTAGTCCGCCGCTTTTGTCAAAGCAACTGGAGTAATCCGAGTACTGGCCCACTACATTACGACAATCGGACGTTGCTACAAAGAGTCACAACCGTATACTGTAACTGGTAATCAAAATTACTATTACTAGAATAAAAATACCCAGTAACTGTGGATAATAATCCAAGAAGAAATAGGCAATTATAAACGCTGACATACGCATTCTCATTACCATTGCAATTTCGTTGCCGTTATCCAGATGTAAAAGAACTGTGAAGTTACCAAACATTTCTTGTGACAAATGCATACGTATACATGTATATATACGAATACGAATATATATAAACAAATGATATATATATATATATATTCGTGTTTATTGACTAGCTCACTGACAAACCGCAGTAAATAATATTGAAACATTTGACAGTACAATTGTCAAGATCTTATAAATCACAAGTCTTGAAGTCTTGGCAGCCTGTTAGGCGCCCGTTCATTTTACTGCTGCCCCCTAGGGAGTGGAAGGCTGAGTCGCCGTATAGGGAGCTTACGGGTATCGAACCGCGTCTTTCAAGATCTTATGTTCTTCGAGCAACAGTGTTACCATTCATGTACCCCCCCCCACATAGTAGTTCGGGACTACCTCTGATGAAGTTATGCTGTGTACGTCTACAATTACACCTGAATTGATTAGTCGTCATACCTGCACAGGCATAGTTGATACGCGAAGTGAGGTTCTGAATGGCGTCGGACGCAGTGAAATTGCACTTCTTCAGACAGACGTTGACCCTGTAGACCAGTGCAGCTCCTGCCCTGAATACAAATCAAAAACCAAACATCAGTCATCGGCTCGGCTTATTGATGGTATAGCCCCTCCGCCATAAGCCTAGGTTTGGACATATAGGACTATCCAGTTTTATGCTGGAGAAAAACTCTTCCACTGTACTCTGGTAGTGCCAGTTCAAAGCTTGGATAAAGGGGAGGGCGACGTAACGGCAAGGTGAGAATTGTGGAGGTTGGGGGTTCAACCCCCCTAGTCTTTCTTAGGACCCCATAGTAAAGTCTTCATTGCACACCCAAACTCCACATGAATCAAAGTCTAACCCCTCCCAGTCTTTTTTCTACAATTTTCATACTGCGTAACGGCCCTGACAGCCATTAGATGTCGTTAAACGCTGGAGACTAATCGGAGGAACTGCGCTGGTCATCTCTGCAAAAAGCATTGGGTTAACGCAATATGAATGCTTATGCGTAGCTGTATTACAGACAGCGCAGAGTGGGAATTGTCGGGGGAGGTGGTTCAACCCCATAGTCTTTCTTAAGACCACCAGTTAAGTCTTCATTGCACATCCCGCGGATAGTTTCCAACCCCCTCAGTTATGCTAGTGTGATTTAGCATTATTTGACTCGAGTCTCTGACAGAGAAGACATTTCCATGGTGTATCATGCATGCATTTTTCTTAATTTCTCAACAAAGGAATTGATTTTGATTCGAGCCTGACTTGCAAAACTGCTAGCGTTGATATCAGCTGCTTTCAAATTTCGTTGACATCAGTTTGCAAAATACGGATAAAATATTCAACACCCCCTCCCAGTCTTTTTTCTACAATTCCCACAGTGAGGCAGCGTTCCATCTAATCTTAAACAGGTATACGAAGTTCAATCTCTTCCATCACACTGGTCGTGGAATTCCTCGTTCTGCTGCGCAGGTTATTGGTTCGAACGTTCACAATCTAGCATGGAAGCTTTGCTGGACTTGATCGTCCCATCTGTCTGGAACGGGATACGGAAATTTCGCCCCCGGAAGAATCGCCCCCGGAAGATTCGCCCCCGACATTTAGCCCCCGGGAAGATTCGCCCCCCGGAAGTTTCGCCTCCGGGATCTATGATGAAAATGTAACTAAGACTAGAAGCTGGATTAGCGATGAAAATGTAACTAAGACTAGAAGCGCGGGATATATGATGAAAATGTAACTAAGACTAGAAGCTGGATTAGCGATGAAAATGTAACTAAGACTAGAAGCGCGGGATATATGATGAAAATGTAACTAAGACTAGAAGCTGGATCGACGGGGGCGAAACTTCCGGGGGGCGAAATGTCGGGGGCGAATGACCTTCCAGGCCGGTGCATCGTCATAATATATTCAAGAGGGAAATTAATTAACGGAGCGCTGTATAATTTAGGCCTACTTGCGTGCAATTACTTTTGAACCTCAACTTTAGATTGCCTGAACTCGCGTTCATTAAAATGAGTGCGATTAATAATTTAATGATGACAAGGAATAAATTACAGTTCTATAGGCGTCGAATGTAATGTCCGTGAATGATTTCCCGTGGTTAATGAGTGTGGCAGCAAACGCCTTCGATCTCGAGAGTGAACTCAGATATAAAATCAGTGCTTTTTCAGCTGGAACGGCGTTCCGGAACCTTTTTTAAGCTACTAAAAATTAATTAATTTATTTTAATAATGAAAACAATAATTTAGTTATTTTAATTTAATATCAGTGTTGTGAACTGTTTTCAGTGTTTATTGAAACCCCTCCCAAACCTCCAATCCGTTTTTCTCGGAATTTTATCCCTTCCATAATTGTTCATAATTATCATAATACAGCCGAGCTATACACATACATTACTGTAGTTTTCAGCAGGGCGTGGTCTGGAGCGCTCCTCAGTAGATATCAAAAGGGGCGCTATATAAATTCTTGCAATGAACGAATGAACAATGTCTTCAACGCTATCGTCATTCACAGCGAGTACAGAAAGCGCCCAAAGTCTCCGTTAGATGGGGCCCTGAGCTGACTGGCAATGCAATACGTTGCAGGTCACTAAGGTTAAGTGGCACAGAATAAAAGCTGTTTTGACTGCTAAATTTTTATGGTTACTCGTGCATAGGTAGTTTAAATACGTCCTGCACAAAGAACCCGTCAACGCCGTTCGTGTGTCGTAGCTTAGGGTTTCCCTATTTTGGGCATCACACAATGTAGTTTCATGTAGGCTTAATACAGGTATAGGAGCAATGTAATAAATTTAGTAAAGAAAGTACATTCTTTATTACACCATTAGGCCCTAGCAATTAAATGCACAATGGGAAGAAGCAATGCTTGTAAAACACAGAAGTAGGCCTAATAGAATCGAAATAAGTAGGCAGATGTTTTCTTTTTATCTATGCAGTAACCCTGCAGTAATGTAACACTTCCTGTCAGAGGATCACATCGCGGCATCTGCGATTATGCGAGCGAGGCCGAAGAGAGTACCCGGATAATCCTATCGGAGGGAGCAAATCATGGAGGACATGCCTGTAGGCCTACTGTTGTGCAAGGTAGTACAGTAAAGTTTAGTAGGCCTACATTGCATTGTAGTGTATAGAGCAAGTTAGTATAGTGCATACAGAGCAGATCAGCAAAATGTAGTTATGTGGACACTTGATGTAGCTCCTTTTGTTTTCGTAAAAAAGACTCTAATAGGCTGCAGCTGTACTGAGGTGAAAATTCTTTACGTTAATGTGATGCATTCAGACTCAACTTACCGGCAGTATGCGTTCAGATTGTCGGTTGACGGGAGCTGTTCAGCGTGAGCCAACCCTAAGCAGTTGTTAGCCGAAGAAGCGCCACATTGTGCATCAACGCAGACGACAAACCAAAGCCCTACAACATGAACAGAAATATCCTTTCTGAGGTAATCAAAATGCGCAATATTAAATGTCTTTGTACAAACGTTTATACATATATACATGCATACATACACGCATAAACATACATACATACATAGGCCTACATACATGTATGCATGCACGCATACAAGCATACATACATACATACACATACAGAGATACATACATACATACGGAGATACATAGATACATACATACTTGCACACTTACATACATACATATACATACATACATACGCACATACATACATGCATGCATACATACACATATATAATACACAATAGGGGTCCACCGGTAAGACATTTTCCGCCGGAAACCGAATCCGAGTATTTGGATGTATTTTTGCCGGAACCGGTAACGAACCGGTAACGAACCGGGTACCATTTGTTCCATATGCGGAGCTTCACATTTTCATGTAATAAGAAATTATCGACATAAATTTGTGTAATAAGTGACTAATACAATTTGAATTGTAGTCATTTCTGTGGAGTTGTGAAGTTTTCTGTGTAATTGTTTTAAGATTCAACATTTATAATTTTATATACGTAAGTTTATTGAATAAGTTTTTAAAGAAAAAAAAATTTTTAAAGAATTTTTTTCGCAACTATTTGCGTCTACAATATTTGCCGAGCCGAATACTTCCGGAAACGGGATTTCCGGCCGAACCGAGTATCCGAGCCGGTTTCCGGTGGACCCCTTATACACAACACACATACCGCCACATATGCATGCATACACACATGCAGGCACACATGCTCATGCAGCTACTATTCATGCGCTTTGCAATTAAGCGATACTCTGCAATTTCGGAAATGATCACGCCAGGAAACACACGCAAACACGCACACCGCCCGCTTTTTTATTCGTACACTTATTACACGAGTCTTTTTGTAACCACCTTGAGCGTGACTCGCGTCTCTAAAGGGGTCAGAAGCACGATCTTACAGCAACTGAGCATAAGAGTCGACACCCTAAGTTATGACCATGCAGTCACGATTTCTTGGCTCATGGTAGGCCTCACAATACAAAAAGAAAGACGCCTTGACAACGCCATATGGGCCGATTGAATAGAAACGCCTTGCAATATACAGTCTGTTGCGGCAAGGTGACACAATGCCGCGAGATTTTTTACTGATACACAAAGGATTTAAACGTCTGATTGCCTAGGCCTAAATAAACAGTTGACGATGATCATGGTTAGGCATTATCGAATAGGCCTATTGGACCTCAGTTTGGGTAACTGTGTCGTACTTTCTTACGACTTTAAATAGCCTACTTTGCCTCCAATAGTATTGGTGACTCAAATAGCGTGGCATGTGATAGTTTAAAATGTTTGTGGTATGTTTCCTCATTATTCCGTCTACTGAGAAACATCAACTTCCGTAAAGCTAGGCTATGTGCCGCAAACCCTCGGCTATATCAGTTTTTATTAGCTACTTCAACTATCCATAAGAACATATCCATGGACCTTAGATGAGACCCAAGTGAGCTCCCGTATAGGAATAGAGGTCCTACATGAGCTTCATGTGGACATACTGACAGGGAATGAAGCATATAGTGCTATGCTAAGTAGCATCATTGAGAACAAGAAGAGGAGGAGGATGGGGAAGAAGAATAGCAGTACATTAAGCTAGTCTGAGAGGCAGCCATGGATATGAACTGTTAGCGACTTCATTTTCTTAGCCTCGACATACAAGGGCGGATGGCCGGTCCTCTCCTTCGCCGTCTCATCTTCCAACCGACAGTGTACGGTCAGCGTACTCGCTATGGCCGAGTTGGCTATCGGAAGCAGGTGGAGCAGAAATCTCGAAGCAAATTTCTGCCTTGGCGGGGATTTGAACCATGATCTCTCGGTTGACAGTCCAGCGCTATAACCACTACACTATCTCACAAGCCATTGTTAAACTGGGCGTCTATTCGAGGGTCGAAAGCTTTCCGAAGAAACCGGTTCATGATCATCGAATTCTGAGTCATAGCTCCTCATTGTGTCCACACAATGAGGAGTCATTGTTAACCTTTTTCATTGTCATGCTGACAAAGAAATCCACAACTATTAAGGTTGGTTCCAGGACACATTTCTACTCCCTGGAATCAACTTCAGCATACTCATTTCACAGGTCAGAACCCTCAGGTAAAATACTCGTAGCTAAGCTATACGATGACTGTGTGATTGTGTAGGGATACAATGCTTTAGGCCAACCCTAGCATAACAGACCAGCCTTGCTCACTCACGGATTTGTCTTGAAAAATTGCGCTGAGTCATATATAGTGTGACAAGGAAGAACTTTCAAACTGTATATCTTGCTGACAAAAAATTGAAGTCTGTGTGCAAATACGCACACAGTCATAAACGTTTTAGCTGTGAGGCATCTATGCGATCACATTAAGAGTATCTGTATTAGCTAATGAGCTAATTAGCGAATGAATTCGCAACTCTTCCCAAAATTATGTTTGTAGTAATAAAATAATAATAATTTTCTTTATTAATTCAAACTGACAAACGCAGTAAGATTACATTGAAACTTGACAGTACAATCAAATCTTTACTAAAAACACGGTTTGGCAGCCATGCAAGGCGCCGCCCTAGAGGGGGTTGATGTTATCGAACCGCGAATCCAATGCTCTCCTATAGCTATGAGTGTTACCAGCCCTGCTGCAAAGTGCACACAGCGGGGGCTTTAATCAAGATGATTGGAAACGAGTGTATCTGCCAGCAAAACTCGCGTTGCCATTGAAATATAGGCACCTATTATTCCGCATATGTTACGAATGAAATTAGAAAAAATCGGAACAAGACGACTTTAACCTTCAGTTTTCCTGCCAGCATTTCCATAGGAATTAGCTGGAACCCACACGAACTTCATAGTGCCGGAGTTAGGCCTAGGCCCTAAGCTAAACAAAACTATAGCTTTTAATTTTTTATATGTAGGCCCACTGTACAAATAATATTATCAGAGGCCTGCGCGTTTTACACGTAGGCACACTAGGTGCGCGCCTACGGCCTCCAAATCTCGGAGGGCCCGAAACGAATGAAAATATTTTGTTCAGTTATAAAATATAACATTAGACCAAATAACTTCACATTCCTTGAAGTAGCTTCTATAAGTAATCATAATTAGGGCCTACAGGGTCTATAACACTCACAAAACGGCTTCAAGTTCAACTTCGTGGGTTTTTGCATTTGATTGGCTAATTAAACACCATCAGAGGTTCAGACTCTCAGTCTACATGTGCACGTTCAGAAGGGCTCCAAAAAGTTTGCGCCTAAGGCCCAATTTCTGTAAACGTGCCTCTGAATATTATGCAAACATATTATATTATGTAGAACCTTTTTTACTTATAGTAATAAAAGTGATTCTGATAAATTGTTTTGTCAGCATTTTGTATATAGGCCCTCTACTACAGTATTCATATGCATGAATGTTACAACTATTTTTAAACTTACATTAAAGTATTCTTTCCAGAGTACACTAGGCCTATAGGCTATTGAATCCATGACAGAGAATCAGAGATCAAGACCACGAAATAAATAGGCCTATGTAACCAGCAAAAAGCATCAATTTTTTTTAATAATTTTAATTTTTCACTTCAATTGCCTTGCTATTAAATAATTAAAAGCATAGGCTAGGTCAAGTTAGAAAAAAGTAAAACAATTGGAAAAGACCAGTCGGGATTCGAACTCAGTTGCAACAGCTCTACTGGATTCAAACTGGCGGCTTTGTGACACGATCGGCCTCGGCACTAGGCCGTTAAGCCCTGTTTAAAAACCGTATTTATTCAAGAGAAGTTGATAAACGCCTTTGTCATTGTGACGTTATAATGCTGTAAAGTTGGGACCCCGTAGGCGGGACTGTATACTTTGCAAGATTTCAAAGCAGAAAGTCGATCGTCTGCATTTTATAATTATTTAATTGTTTGTTAAATTTTCAGCAACGTAGCAAACTATAATTGCGCTCTGTGCCAAGCGTAAATATAGCACCCCTCCAAATAAATATAGCGCCCCCTAAGATCAACTTAACCAATAACGACCAAATTTGTGATCTCGAATATAATATTTATTACAAATATTATGTTCAAATGACAATTTTCAAACAAACCCCCAAACACCCTATCTATTAATATTACATATAGGGCCTACTTTTATTACACTAATCTAATGACTTCTATGACGCCGTTATCATCAATAAATCGATGGTCACACACACACACACACACACACACACACACACACACACACACACACACACACACACACACACACACACACCTGCACACACACACACACACACGCACACGCACACACACACATATTATTTTAAAGAATTATTATTAAAATTACGTAGAAGAAAATGTATTATGGGATCTGATCCGTCCTTCTTCGACCTGAAATAACGCAATGAGCAGTGGATAACATCTATTCTAATGATTTCTATAGCGCCGTTACATGTTAGCTTTCCGAAACACTGAGGGGATGTGCCTCCTCCCAAGCAAGAAAATATCTGGGGTCCTTGCGACCTCGGGGCCTCTGGACTTTCTCCACTCTCGTTATATGGTTGCAGGGGCGTCTACACCATAGAAACCTTGGAGCAAATGCTCCATCCAAGAAATACGGGGAAGATCTGTCAGTGTGTGTGCCACCATATTAGAGGGGAGGGGAGGAAAGGGAAGAAGACGGGGAAAGGGGAAGTTGCTCAAATGACTTAGGGGGATAGACGCCCCTGTATGGTTGTTACGCCACTGACCACCGCGTCACCATATGAGAATATTGGTCCTTTATATGGGCTTCCTGTGTGCACCGCACTGACAGGGTTTGAGCATGAACAAAGTACATATGAAGGTATAACCGGGAGAAATTAGCAGGTATGTACAGAAGACAATGATTGAACTGATGAAGGACAAAAATTGAATGCGATAATTAGTTGTACTTTGTTACAAGTTGCGACCTTGTCAACTTACTTTTGAGAATAAACGAAATTGATTGATTGATTGGTTGCTTGAATGTCTTTGATAAGTTCGTTTAAACATGTTGAGCCATAGCATATGGTAGGCCTAAGTCTTTGTGTATGCATATGTTAAAGATAATGATATTGACCTGAATTCAGTGTCTATAGGCTTTAGCAGCTCGTATATATTTGGAGCGCCTCTGATTAGTTTCCCTGAAGCGGCGCCATATAAATGCTTAGTTGATTGATTGATTGATTGATTGATTGATTGATTGATTGATTGATTGATTGACCTGTTTCATCTCTATCTGTATGTCTGTCTCTCCCTGTCTGTCTGTCTGTCTCTCTCGCGCTCTCTCTCTCACACACACTCTCTCTCTCTGGTAACCGGACTTCGACCTCTATTTGGTATCTCTAGACAACCCTCTGACTTGACGCATCGCTCGTGAATTAGCTGGTGCCCTGGCCTAGCTTTCAAATGCCGCTTTAGAAATTTTGAGTTTACGATTACATAATTTTACTAGGTAATACAGTGTGCTGTGAGAGAGAAAACGGTCTTTTGCAGTCTTGTTGTCCTCGAGACCAAGGTCTTGGTCTCGAGTGCACTCGAGTTCGTTTTTAAAAGTCTTGGTCTTGGTCTTGGTCTTGAGGTTCAAGGTCTTGGTCTTGGTCTTGGTCTTGAGGTTCAAGGTCTTGGTCTTGGTCTTGGTCTTGAGGCTCAAAGTCTTGGTCTTGGTTTTGCAAGACCAAGACCAAGACTTTTCACAATATGAACAGTTACTTAATAAAACGCAAGGATTTTAAAAATTTATCCAATAATTACTAATACAATTGCTTCAGTATTTACACGTTGTGAGTGAGGTTTTACTGTTGCTTTGGACATTTATTTTGACTTCCGGTTATTTACCATGGAATGATTTCAAAACTTGATTTTGACTTCCGGTTATTTACCATGGAATGATTTCAAAACAGACTCACAATTTGTACATTTACATCCGGTACTTGAAAGGCTGCACTGTGTGCCAGTGAATTCAGCACTGTAGAACGTATTTTTCACATGGCAGAATTTTATGAGGCCCCACAGGTCACGTCTTGGTTATATATTAGAAAATTCTGAGCGAATTCGTTTTTATAAAATGCAACAGGCATTGGAATAATGGAATAACATTTCGTATGAAGGACTTTTGTAAATACGAATTCAAAATTCTCTGCAGTCTGCATTTGGAGTTGTTTTGTTTGAATAAAATAAAAGATTCATGTTTTAATTAAAATAGCGAGTAGTCCGACTTGACAATTTTTTTAGTAAGGAATAGAAGTCTGGATATGGTTGTGATTTTTTGAGCATTTTTCTCGGTTTTGGTTTTGAGTTTCAAAGTCTTGGTCTTGGTCTTGGTCTTGAGGTTCAAGGTCTTGGTCTTGGTCTTGGTCTTGAGGTTCAAGGTCTTGGTCTTGGTCTTGAGGTTCAAAGTCTTGGTCTTGGTCTTGGTCTTGAGGTTCAAGGTCTTGGTCTTGGTCTTGGTCTTGAGGTTTAAGGTCTTGACAACAAGACTGGTCTTTTGTGAGATTGTTCCGACAGATTTTTATTCAGCCATAGAAAGAGTGAAAACTTACCGAATGCAGCGATGAAGAGACCTAGATGACTTCGCATCTTCATTTTAACAACAACAAAAAACAACTGTCGATAACAGATGACGTTAATTCAGATCGGTATTGCAGTATTTACAATCGCAATCTAGCGCTTCCCTAGAGACACCGATCAATAAAGCTCGTCAATCGACAGCTCCTGAAGACTTCCAAAAAGCAATGTTCAATACGCACGGTGCTGCATGAACCGACTGTGGAAGGTATGCCCGCCCACCACTTCACGCCAACAAATATTGCAGACTTATCACGATTCCTTCCACGCTCCGCTGCCTCCACGGCTGGTCTGACTAGGCTGTGCGTCTGCAATGAGCTGGGCCGCCGCCATACATCAGGCTGACTTCACGCATCGACGAATACCCGCACCTTTAGAAGTGACGACGATTGCGCGATTCGACATCAAAACACATCTCATGCATAGAGTGTTTGCATAAAAAGAGATAGGCATAGTAATGCTTTTTATTACCATGCAGTAAATGGAGTATGGCCTCGAATAGAAACACAGTGTGGCTGGTGGAATAATTGAATAATTGCTGGGGGTGCTCACAGCTGCTCTGCCTCCTCTCTTGATCTGGCCCCCTATTTCCAAAACCCTGTTTGTTTTACGCAGCGCTCGTGAAAAGGCTGGTGCTCTGCGCTTGGCGCTTTAGAAGTTTGGAGATTAGATTGGAGAAGTTCTCACAATCGTATGCTCGTAATCTCGAGATTTCTAAAGCGCCCAAAAAGCGAAGTCGCGGGAACCAGCTTATTCACAGGCGCTCAGTCAAAACAAAATCGATCGGCGGGTTACAAAATCGGTTCCAGATCAAGATCCAAAGGCAGCATCACGAAAGCCTAAGAGCACAGAGCGCGATTTAAAGCATTGTAGGGTCAGATCCATAGGGTAAAGTGGGGTAATTTCGGCATGGAGGTAATTTCGGCACCCCCGAGTAGCCGAGAAAATATCATGCAGCAATAAAGCTGTATGGTGCGACGTCATAGGTCTGGACGCTATAATATAGAAAAAGTTATAAAACCTTGTAAGAATCGCATTTTAGCACGATTGGTGAGTCATGTTTGTTTTCATGCATTTTGTTAACAGTATGTCAATTCAGAGTCCTCGTTGCTAAAAATTTGGTATCGCTCCTATAAATAAATGTAATGGTTTTTCTCCACATTTAAATATTGCTCTTCAGAACCCTGGGCGAATACAAAGTGTATAGCAGCCGATTATTTTTTCTATGTACGGTCAGAATAATGCCTATCTATGAGGTAATTTCGGCATTCAACTCTTTTCTAATTCCGGCAGTGCCGAAATTTGCTCTAGGGTAGTGCCGAAATTACCATTCTCTCTTGCTTCAGTTGGCCACGTTTAAATAGACTTTTTAATTATGTCAGCATCCATTGCATAGTTAAAACGCATGAGTATTTGCCCAGATAAAATAGTTTCGTCGACACAACTCCATGCCTGTTTTTGCAAGATTCCATATTATAACGTTGGTTTAGACGAGGCGAGAAATGGGTGTGCGAAAACTCCACTTGCACCGACAATAAACGGGCCTGTCTTCTATTCTACTGTGGTAGTTGTGAGTAGACTTTAGATGTCGCAACTCACAAACGTCATGTTTATTGCACTGTAGGGCCTAAATGCTTCATAAATGTTTCCATTATACTTGGTCATTTTGTCGTCGTTAAATTGTTGACTTACTTTAGCTAGGATAAGGATTTGCCCAAAAGTGCTCTTGCATGATGGCAGTGGCCTCCACTCGCCCGTCCATTTGCACTATAGGCTACTATGACTCGGGTTTGTTTGAACAGTGTGTGAATTTTTAATAAATATAAGCTAAACATAGCGTTGCGTGTTACAGTCTCTGACTGTAGGCCCTGAGTGTAAATGCAGGTATATATGCCGCCACAGGTATACATTCATAGTTTATTCCTATCTGCTCAATGTAGCTAGTCATAAATGTATGGTAATTTTCATTTCGGTTAATTTCGTCACCCTGCCGAAATTACCCTACCCTGTGGCCGAAATTACCCTACCCTATGGGTAATTTCGGCTTTTGAATGACTTCACTCAACATGTTATAACAGAAATTTGTGAGAGACGATTCACAGTTTAAAGTCGCCATTTCATAGCAGAGGGTTGCAGCAAACTGTGGAAACTTCAATGTGTCCTACAGATGTGATAGCATTTTAAATATTGAAGAAATTGCTTAAGGTGCCGAAATTACCCTATTTTACCCTATATATATATATATATATATATATATATATATATCAAATCATTTTATATATATATATATATAGAGAGAGAGAGAGAGAGAGAGAGAGAGAGAGAGAGAGAGAGAGAGAGAGAGAGAGAGAGAGAGAGAGAGAGAGAGAGAGAGAGAGAGAGAGAGAGAGAGAGAGAGAGAGAGAGAGAGAGAGAGAGAGAGAGAGAGAGAGAGAGAGAGAGAGAGAGGGAGAGAGAGAGAGAGAGAGAGAGAGAGAGAGAGAGAGAGAGAGAGAGAGAGAGTTATGGCTGGCGAAAGTGAATTTTGTGTTCACAAAGTAGGCTCATTCAGTGATTTTAATAAAGGGAATCAGTAGCTCGTGGGATTTTAATTATTAGCTTCCTTATAGAAAAGGTTCTACACCTCAGGCCATCAGCCATCGTAGGCCTAATTAAATAGTCTTGCACATGTATGGTTTGTGAATGCGCGTGACCGCATTCAAAGAACGAGTGTGACCGCATTCAAAGAACGAGTGTGACCGCATTCAAAGAACGAGTGTGACCGCATTCAAAGAACGAGTGTGACCGCATTCAAAGAACGAGTGTGACCGCATTCAAAGAACGAGTGTGACCGCATTCAAAGAACGAGTATGAGACACCTTAATTAACTGCAGCGCCATACACTGAACTAGAGTTCCTTTTCAGATAGGTAAATAAGAAATAACAATGATAGCGTTCTTCATAATATCTGTGAACATAGGCGTAATTTGTGGGGGTACCCGTACCCCCCACTTTATGGACTGGGGGTACCGTATCCCCCACTTTTTGAACAATGCCAATGTATATTTTAATATTGTGCCTTCCCAGAGATCGCAGCCTCAGCCTAAATTGTTTCGTGTATTTAAGAAATTGGTACCCCCCACTTTTTAGACCAAAGTTACGCCTCTGTCTGTGAACGAATAATAGTAGTAGTAATACTACTACTACTACTAATAATAATAATAATGAGTCAATAAAATGAATTATTGGCTTAGTTGTAATAAGTGTGAGAATCGTAGGAAAAAAGCCTGGGGAGTTAGACTTTGATCCTTGTGGAGTTGAATCTTTTATATCTGTATTTTGCACAGAAAATTCAAATGGATAGCTCAATAGAAAGCTCAGAGTCAAATAATGCGAAATTACACTAGCACAACTGAGGAGGTTGGAAACGATCGACCCCCTGGGGTGTGCAATGAAGACTTAATTGTGGGGGTACTAAGAAAGACTAGGGGGTTGAACCCCCCAAAAGTCTCACCCTGGTTTTAATCTTCAACCACAAACTATTTCCTGTTCCACGTGTAGATGACCATATTTCCTAAGTCACCAGAAATAGAATCCATCTTCATAAACAAACTGCATCGAAAATAGACTCCGGTATGATCAGCAATTTCAAATTCGTATATCCAATACCGGTAAACCATACTAGTTAAACTTAATGAATAACACAATACTAACAATTCAAAACTGGTCTGAAAACAATGAAAGGGGATCATTTGCACAGCAACATGGTCACTAGTTGCCAACATTTCTATTACAATCACGCACACTAGTCTCAGGCTTGCACTGATATTTCAGATTTCACCTTTTTGCCTGGATTATGCAATTTTCATTAAGCTGGTTCTTGACAAGGTGGTCTATCATGGGCGTCCAGAAGGGAGTAAGAGGTGGCATTTGTCCCCTGAATTTTGCAAATATTTTACAAAAATAAAATCTTTTTATTATTATGATTATTACAACTGTCCCAACACAATTTTCAACACAAAAAAACACTTAATTATTTCGGTAGTCCTTGATCAATATTTATTTTCAAAGTTGTCACATATTCTGTGGTCATGAATAGCTGTGCAAAACGTCACTTTGCCCTCCCTTAAAAAAATTTCAACCACCAAAATTCCCCCCTAAAACAATTTTCCCTCCTATAAAATTCCTGCAGGCGCCCATGTGGTCCATCAGTAATACGCTTGCTCACGGATCATGTGGTTACGGGTTCGACTCCGTGTAAACACCCTTGGCAAGTTGTTTACCCACACGTGCCTCTGTCGCCAAGCAGTGTAATTTGGTACCGTTGTTAAGCTGGGAAGTAAACGCAAAGTACTGTGATATCACTGGCCTCCATGTCCAGGACCTTGGGATTCGTCCATTGCCGGCTTAAGAGCCTACAAAAATAGCACATTCCCTACATTCTACGTGGAATATGGGAGTGTTACTTGGTTCTGTAACCTTTGCTTCTTAGCTGTTAAAGCGTTTTAAAAACACAATGAATTGACAAAATATTGTTAGAAAGCAAAACAAATTTTGACCACCTCTGAAATGCTACAATGCAGCATAAATGAGAGGCCAAAGAAGGTGCTACATAAATAAGTTATTCAATGTATGTATCTGCACATTTGTTAGCGGCCTAACAAAGGCGCTGGCATTATAGAGAAAAATGGGATGTTTAAGTTCGTGCATTGGAACTGGGCAACTCTGTTAGTGGAAAAATTCAAGCCCGTCACAGTTTACTTAATCGTTGGTAGTCATTAAGAAACCACTGTTCAATAAAGGGTCACTTCAGTCCCCTACTCAAAACACACATCTGCAAACACTGTCAAACGAATCTTTTTTCACATAGTTTTATTGATCAAACTTAGGCAACTTTTACGCGGTCTGCCCGCTTGAAGAAGCTTGAAAAGTCCTGCAGTTACTGGCAACAACTTCAGAAAGAAGCAGAACAAAAGATGACAATTTTAAGTACATCCAAAAGGAGATAATTAATTAATCGGTAGCACGAAAAACTAAAGCTTCTAATGATACAACAAAATTAGTGCCTTTCACTGACGAACATTTCAAACAAGGACAGCCTCTATGACAACGTCAAAGTGATACAACTGTCACCCCCATTAATTTATTTATTTTAATTATATCTGAACAGCACCACCATCTAACAAGGCATCAATTGATGGTGCTAAGCACGAGTGTCGACTGATTGTGTTATGGAGTCATGTGACTTGTTCCAAATCCTTACATGTGACTTGTTCTAAATCCTTACATGCTGATCCTCTCACGCAAGGGTCAACTTTCACGCTCGACATTACAAGACTTACAATTACTTGGCCAACCATGTCAAATAAATAAATAAATAAATAATTCTTGTGCTTTTATCTTACAACAAACTGCATTTCATTTCGATCCCCTCATTTTCGTAACAATTCGTGTGATACGCAATTAAACCAGACAACAATTTATTCAATGACTATTTGCCAGAATCCGAAGAATCATACAGAAGCATAAGCTCAAGACCATTCCTTTAAGTTTTGCCACAGTCAACCCATTTTTCTAGAATAGGCTGCCCTGATACCGGTCTAGCCTTTAACTCATCATCCATTGAAAACTATGGTGTTCAAACGTAGTGCTATGTTGCTAGCCTAACAGCACCTCTCAAGAGGTCTTTTTAATAGTGCAAAGATTACATGTATAATTAAGTCAACCCTGAGACAAACAAATCAAGCTTTAGGAACTTCACTTTGTCATAAATGATACAAGAAACTGACAGGTCGTATGACCTTTATACTCAGATCCCAAATCGATAGTGTGCAGTTAATGTACTCATTTTACAGTTAATTCTGCCACCAGCTGCTAACTGAACACAAACCGCAAACATCCATCTTTAGATCTTGGCAGAAACTGCAACCCCAAACTCTACGCTGAAAGTCCAGTATGCTAATCACGAGACCGATGTGCTTCACAGTAATCCGAAAAGTGGTTGTATTTGTTAGAAAACTCAAACGACTGCATTAACATTACGACCAATCTAGGAATATTATAAACTGTATGCGGCCACTGTTCTCGTGTAAATCCAGGATATCTTCTCCACAATCCATAAGGCAGTGGAAAAGGTTCAGATTCCATTCATTCACCCAACCACATATTCATCAATCCATTCATATACATGTATATATGCAGGTACATATATGTATCGTTATTATGTATATGTATGTATAAATATATATATATATCATTATCATCATCAATTCCTAACACCAGCCATTTGACGGCGATAGGTAGGAATATATGCATGTATGAAACCACACGTACATCCACCTCTGATAATAAAGATAGGGTAAATCAGTAGCTATACACTTCAGTATAACGTATCATAACGTCCGACTTCTACAGTACCGCTAAGAAAGTAGCAGTCAGTAGGAGTTATTCTGCAATCAATGGTTACATCTAATGTGACCAACCATCAAACATTTATGTAGAGCCATTTGAAGAAAAACCCTAGATTCCGTCTCACCCTTTCCACAACCCAGGACTTTCCGGGTAGGTCAGTTTACACCTTTGGAATGGACGCCCGAACTACTGACTGCTACCTCCCACTGGGATCGATTACACAATGCATTTACATGGTGATCACACCTCGCAGGCTGTTATCCTGTTGCTCTGTGGTAGTTGGTGAAGAGATTGAAACAATTGCGGTTGAATGTCACTGAAAACCAGAAAAGCAACAGCGGAACGAAATAAGACCTGGCACTGCACTTTACTGAATGCAGTTGGAAGTTCACACCCAAAACCCAATCGCAAAAATTCTTTCTCAAGCGACACCCTGTACGCAGCGCTGTACAGAGATAGATTCAATCGTCAGTCAACACATATTGATTGTTACGTTGATGCCCAGGTTTCCATTGTCTGCGAATAGCTGAGCAATGTTCGTGTCGAAGACGAGGCAGTCACTGCTGTTGATTGTCGACTGAATTCCGTCGTGTATACTTCGTGGAATCGCTTCCCAGGTCAAACGCCTCTTCCGACCACTCAGTTCCAACCTTCAGCAACACAAAACATCAACAATACAGTCAAAGACAATGTTAATGCAAAGTGACACAGTAGGCCCTACACAACCCAGGCCACCAGTAAAAAGGGATAATCGCTGAAAAAGTCCATAATGAATGGTACACTGCAGTTTCTGTGCAGCATGTTAACCCTTTCACCCTTTAGTGCACGCTCGTCATTAAAGTGTTAAACAACACGACAAGTTAAGTTAATAGCCTTGGTGAGACATAACACCACTTCATGTTAACTCCTCAGCCTTTCTTTGCCTCTTTGCGTCTGGATACAAGGCACCGAACATACTGCTACACCACCATGTCCCACTTGGATAAATTTCTCCTAAACTTTATTCTGCAACAAATAACTTTACTTGGACAAGAGACAACTCTGCTAGACAAAGTCATTCAGCAAAGACTCCGATGGTTTGGTCAACTTGAAAGAATGCCAGTCGACCAAAACTGCAAACGATGTAATACATGCAATATCTGAAAGAAATAGAAGTGCCTCACAGAAAGACCAAAACTACATGGTGGAGAGACAGTAAAAAGTGAAGACTTGGACTAGACATGTGAAAAACACTAGACATGGCACATGACCGAAGAGGATGGTGATCATTTACTCGCACCATTGTTGCAAAATGGCTGTCATCAGACACAGATGATGATGAGGGGGGGGAATGATGCATCGTAACAAGCTTGCTTGAAGAACATAAGATCTTGAAAGACGCGGTTCAATAACCGTAAGCTCCCTACAGGTCGACTCAGCCTTCCACTCCCAGGGGCAGCTGTAAAATGAGTGGGCGTCTAACAGGCTGTCAAGACGAGTGTTCTATAAGATCTTGATAATTGTACCATCAAATGTTTCAATGTTACGTACTGCAGTTTGTCGGCGAGCTTGTCAATAAACATGAATATTATTATTATTATTATTACTATTATTATTATTATTATATGATGAACTTAGGTCAAACGGACTTCATTAAGATTTCAGATGTGCTCTGACCTGTAGACGAAGCTCTCGGCTTGTTTCCGTGTGCCAATCAACTGAACGATAGTATAGAAGAGTTGATTGCCTTCCGATTTCTCTTGCTTTTCTAAGACCAACATAAAATGATGACCAAAACACGATTGCATCATCACCCAGTCGACGGCGCCAGGTAAGTGGATATCCGTCGCCAGGAAGACAATGTCCTCACCTGTACAAACAACACACACAATGTGAGTGGCTGTGACTGGTGCTGCTTACCAACATCCATAATGATAATAATAATAATAATAATAGTAATAATAATAATAATAAACAACAAAAATAATAATAATAATAATATAACAATAATAATCCAACACTAATGTTCTCTAATCCTTCTGCAACCAGTGCCAGTAACCAATACTAATAATAATAATATTCGTTTCTTAATTCAATCTCACAAATACGCAGTAAGATAACATGATATAGTAGTAACAGATGATAACAAGTTTAACAGGAGTCGAATTTAACAGTATGGTGCCCATCTGTCCTACTGCTCATTTTACCATCACCACCTAGGGAATAAAAGACTGAGTCTATCTTGTGGGGCTAGCGGGTATCAAATCCGCGTCCTTCTGATCTTTGTGCCAGCATGTTACCATTCAACCATCTTCCCGCCTCAGAAGCTAAAGAGTAAAGGTTACATTGATCAGAAGTTACAACAACCAGCCATCTCCTCACTGGATCTGATCCATCTCAGTCGACACTTATATTGACAATATACAATTGATAGCCTGGTGATCCTTTCC
Source organism: Allolobophora icterica (assembly GCA_963556255.1). Classification (NCBI taxonomy): domain Eukaryota; kingdom Metazoa; phylum Annelida; class Clitellata; order Crassiclitellata; family Lumbricidae; genus Allolobophora; species Allolobophora icterica. The sequence goes on from OY744610.1 coordinate 49,607,617, forward strand.
AACTATAGCGCATTGGATAACATCTGGCGTAGAGTGCGAGAGGTACAGAGATCAAGTCCCATAGGCGGACATGCTTTGTAGGCTGCAATTTGTGCCGTGTATTGCAGGCTGTCTGTTCTGTTAGTAGTTAAGATTTATCGCATAACATGTACATGTACAGCGCAGTGCGTTTGCAGGCGCTTAATTAAAGAATAAATATTATTATTATTATTATAACTAGCAAGTAATCTGGTTGGATAATTCCTTTTCAACTGCCAAAGTAGTTCCTTTTGGATTGGTAGTATATAAATGTATAATGTCGTGATTATAGTCAAGCATTTTTAAATGCATGGACGTCATTTCAGCTTTTTCGGGGGGGGGGATGTCATTTGAGTATTTTTCCGGGGGGACTTGGCCAGCTTCTTAAGTTTTGTATTTAGTCTACATGTGCAAAGCTGTAAGCCAATGGTGCATGAAGTGTGCTGCAGTGTGCATATTGTCACTTAATAAAATTAGGTTTTGATGAATTTATTTATAGTTGCAGAAAATGTGAAAAAAGTTACGCAAATTCTAGTTTTGTCAGTAGTATATATAATGATTCTAATAAAATGATTTGCTAAAACAAAGGATACCAAAAATCAAGGGGCAAATGGCCCTGTCCCCCAAATGTTGTCCCTGATTAAATGATTTGTTTTATTCACAGTGCAGTATGGAGGTTCGGTACTGACCTTGTAAGGTTGTTATGCTTTTGTGTTGTTCAGTTAGATGCGACATGACATATTCTAACGCCCCTTGCCATTTACAAGAGGCACCAGGGCATGGACACGAATATGGCCTGCAATAAAAACAAATGCAAAACATATTATATCAACAAATTTCTCTATTAATTAACAAAGGAATTAAAATTAGAAGCAGCTGATTATAAGTTGCCAGTGTGTCTTAGTTGTAAAATACAAGAACTGCTGGTGTTTTTCACGTGACTGAGCTGCAGATAAATTTCAAAGTCGGGAAAATGGGACCCGTGCATTGCACAATTTTCCTTATGCTTTTAAGTTGAAGCCAGTACCAACTGATCACCATGTGTACTGTATTGTAACTTAATGTAAATTTATGTGGTGCTTGCTACAGATTCTACTCGGAGACCCTGACAGTGAGGCAATGACCTCAGGTGATGTAATCCCCAACCTCTAAATTACCCTCAGTAATTACCTCACTAGCAAACTACGAACCATGAAGTTTAAAATAAGTAAAACGGCAAGCACACTGCACAACAGGGAGTAAATATGACACGGCTCCTGTAAGGTAGTTGATGCTTCTGAAACATCATGCAGTTATGAGCAAATTCGACATTAGGATTGTATTTTTATTTTTTATGGAGCATTTCTGAGAGGTCGATAATAGACATTTCAGCATGGTTTTCTTTCCAAAATAAAAAAGATTTTCCAGGTGGGAGTGTTCACGACCTGACCTGAAATCACAAGTTTCTTCATGATCTGTCTTTTCCGTGTGATGAAGAACGACGACACATCCGATGGTAGCATATTTGCATGGAAATAAAACAGAACTCGCCACCTTTTCCATCGCCAGATTTCGAATGTTTCCTGAAAAGACACAATTATTAAGCACCACTACCTAAAAACCAGGCATCAATTGATTGCGCTGAAAAACAGTGAGTAAAGCATTTGCTCAAATTCTCTACAGAGTAACTGTCTCAGAGAAGGTTGAACCCATACTCTGTGCTACAAGGCAAGCGCTCTAACTAATCTGCTACCATGTATAATCGGCTACCACGTTCAAAGTGAGATGCTGGTCAGAACGTAACTTAATCCAACAAATTCCGAACAGAAACATCTTACCATGCTACCTTTTCATACTACATTTGCATACTACCTTCACAAGCCCTATCAAATACCTTGCTATAGAAAGGTTGCACTAGAATGAAGCCACATCATAAAGTTGAACAAATAAATACATGTCCTGACAGTGTCTGACTGTTATGCACGTTACAGTGATGCAAGGTTCAAGTGTATAATTTGTTCCAGCAACACCCTTCATCTTGGTACTGTTAATTAATTAGCAGCTTCTGTCCCACCGGTGTCTAATGCACCATACATCAATAATGGTGCACCAAAATCAAGCTGCAGTAAGTCAATATCCTGAATACTGGTACGTTGAGAGAGAAAACTGTGCTTGCAAAAATCTGTTCTGTTCAGATTTCTATCAAATAAGACAATGTAAAAAAACCTGTCCGATGTAGTATTATTATTATTATTATTACTACAAACATTTTTAACGTGTGCAAAGTCACAGAAATGTGAATTGGAGGCAGGATCAGCGTTCTTACATTGACAGCACGACTATACGAGATTTCCTTCGAAGACATACAATTCTAGTAGCAGAAATGGGCTGGTTAAGAAGATTATCTGGGAGGACCAGACGAGACAGAATTTGAAATGAGGTAATCCCGAAGGAGTTGGGACAGAGGTAGACAAGATCAGAAAAAGAAGACTGCCATGGTTTGGGCATGTAACAGGAATGGACGACAAGAGATTACCAGCAAGGGCATTACATTACCATGTGGAGGGAACGCCGAGTCGAGGAAAACAAAGACATGGATGGAAAACATGATGAAAGCTCTTAACGAACAAGACATGGACATGTTAACAGCCCTGGATACTATTAGAGACAGAAAGAAATGGAGCCACCTTGTACTTCGGCACACATCTGACAGATGAGATAATAAGAAAAGACCGTATAATTCACACCAGTACCAGTAATTCCTACCTAAAGCACCCCGACAGGTTGGGCAGAACTGTAGTTTTGGTTTGCAGGTACTGCAGACGATGTGACCGCTCTGGCACTGCGTGATGGGTGGAAGAGCATAGTCAAAACAGACCGGACACTCGAATAACGACGCCAGTTCTGCAGTCGGATTGACCCTCGGTAGTGCAGATGATCCAGGCACCTCGACTGAAACACATGACAAGAAAAAACTTTAAAAAATAATGAATATTGATCAACAATAGTTGAACATGCATATGTAGACAAATTGTACTTGTAATTACTTGTAATTAGTAACTTCTATTGTGCCGGTGTCTACTGCACATGGCACCAAGCGATGACAAGCATCAGTAAGTGTCTTGAGGAAGACTAGCAGAAGGAACCAAATATGCTCCAACGTACACGTAATCACTAGGGCATAGCCGGGTGCCGTTTTTCAACCGGGTACCGGGTCCGGGTAGTTTGAATAAAAACCTGCCGGGTCCGGGTACCGGGTCCGGGTATTAAAACTAAAAGAAATCTCTAGTCCGAACACAATGTCATGAAAAAATAACTCCGCTCTACCCTCTACAAATCAACTTCAGAACATTTAAATAAACAAGGAAAACAACTGCAATGATCGAAAAGGGTGGGAGAGAGGGACTAGATGGCGTTCTCAATAATCAAAGAGAATTGTCCGTGTATAGGTGAAAGGAGGAGGGGAGAGGAACTTGCTGGAGCTCTCTATAATCAAAGGAAATTGTCGGTGCATAGGCGAAAGGAGGAGGGGAGAGGGACTTGATGGAGTTCGTAACATCAAAGGAAATTGTCTGGGGCATAGGCGAAAGGAGGAGGGGAGAGGGACTTGATGGAGTTCGCAACATCAAAGGAAATTGTGGCATCTAGGCGAAAGTAGGAGGGGAGAGGGACTTGATGGAGTTCTCAACATCAAAGAAAATCGTCGGGGCATAGGCGAAATGAGGAGGGGAGAGGGGCTTGCTGGAGCTCTCAATAATCAAAAGAAAACGCCGGCAGATCATGGACAGCCGAAGGCCGTCGCCAAGGCAACTTACTGTTCCTGATGTCATTACATTATGTTACTGTTAGTTGACATTTACCCACCCGGACCCGGAAGACCTTTCAGCTCCGGGTCCGGGTGTCTTCCGGGTGTTCAATACCCGGAATTTCCGGGTATCCGGGTCAGTACCCGGCTATGCCCTAGTAATCACCCAACTGTAACAAATGGTTTACCGAGAGTTAATATATCAGTCCTCCGATTAGGAGGTCAAGAAAGTTAGTCGGTAAACTGCGCCCACACTTTTAAATTGCATGTGTAAGTCTCACCTGATGTAAGATTCCGAACCTTGCTTGCCAGTGGCTGACGACTCATCTCCCTATCAATTTCTCAGAAAACCTGAACATTTGAAAAGTTGATGTATAGTTTCAAAAACCGTAAAACCATCCAAGTGCCCAATGATTCAGGTTACAAACTAAACAGTAAAGGCAAAGTGAGTCTGGCACTAAAAGTTCAACTGATGATGGTGAACAGGGTGAGTTAAGGATCAGAGAATCTGTGGAATTGGAATGGGAGATGGTAACAGCGAATCAGTGTGATATATAATCAGTTACAGAACTTCTAGCGTGTACTCACTGGGGATAGACAACAGTAAGATAAGAGGATGACTGGGTAGAGTAGGTTGATTGGAAGGTGAAAAGTTCACGAGAACATGTGGTTTGCGAGCATCACTGAGACCTAACATATAACAAAGTTAGATAAGTAGTTTAGACTTAAATCAAGATTCGAGTATATTTGCCGCGATCTTTAATTTGGGACTTCACATTAAGTATAACCATACCTTAAGTTTCACGTAGAAAGGTGAGTTAAAGACGGCGGTAAATCGATTAATTTTATACGTGCGCTACATAAATACTTTCGCTTGTAGGAAGTCCGTGGCAAGGGCGTGTATACATAATACGACATTGCTTCACTAGTAGTAGGGCACTGTATTAGAAATATAACCTCGTCTAAGTTACAGTATACTATGCAGCTATGTGTACAAATGAATAAACATTAAGTCAACCTTGAAAAACGTACAAATATTTACTTTTAAATCGAGTAAATAAAACAAGCAAAAAACACCGCAAATCAAACGCAAAAATCAATTACGTCAATTTTATTTGTGTTCCACAGATAATATATCGTCGACACCACTTCAAAACCCATGGGTGTGTTCCACTACTGTTCGGAAGCTTGCCCTGGATGCTGCTCGGAGTAATACTTCGCTCACCTGAAATCGGAGCAAGGATGCAACTATAGGCTGTCGTGGAATGCGCTGCAGGTTTTTAAAGTAAGAAATAGCGGATGGACTATGAAAATTATTCGAGAAAAAGGAGCTGCGTATGCAAGCGCATGACATTAAATTGATCCTAACACAGAATAAGACAAACAGGAGAAAACGAATTATCATAATTGCCCCAAAAGCAAGTTTGACATTAAGTTGAATCTTCTGTGGTGAAGTTCCATAGAGGTGACTTATTGTTCCAACTTAAGCAGATTTACTAGCATGCTCAGAATTCGCTTGTTATGCTTGAAATTATTATTTTCACGTACATTTAAAGTGATTTAGCGGAGTGAAAATGCATGTACGCCTCAGAAAGTTCCGGGATTACTCCGAGCAGAAGTGGGAGACGCCGAATGTAAGCAAGCAAGTTTACCTAGTCGTCCCGAAGCAGATAGGCCCAGGGTGAGAATTGTCGGGGGGTTGGGGGGGGGTTTAACCCCCCCAGTCTTTCTTAGGACCCCACAGTAAAGTCTTCATTGCACACCCCAACTCCACGTAAATCAAGGTCTAACCCCCCCAGTCTTTTTCCTACAATTCTCATACTGGATAGGCCTAGAGTGCTGCGCATCCTGCAGCTAGCACTATATATTAGTCATGAGCATTCTTTTCAAAATAGTAGGTTACCAACATAATTACATAGGTTATTTAATTAATAGTGAAGCTATGTGCAACCCTGAGGGGAGGCTCGAGGCACCTGACTCTGACAACCACTTCTGTTGGGCTCACAATCAAAGGCTTAATTAACGTTGCTCTCTGCTCAGTCGCTCCCCCTCTTCCTTTTCCTCTGCCATTTTCTCTCTCCTTCCTTTCTCCCTTCCCTTCCCTTATATTATGTCTATGCAATTTAGTATGCTCTGTCCCGAGACTGCAGTCCGCCACTTTAAGGCCACTCGCAGATAAAAAAAAAGTAGGCCTATAGATTAGGCCTACATTTTAGTTCGTAACAGCTCATGTAGGCCTATTGACAACACGTAGCCTACTGCGGTCACGATCGATAGAGCTTTAAAAATCACGTTGCCTGAACTTGCTTTAAACTAAAATAACGCTGTCAAATCGTCAAAAAAATTAATATTCCAGCACAGGCCGGCCAAAAGATGATGGTGACTTTCATCATAATAAAGTGATGGTAATTAACCAGACATCTATAGGCTCATAGGCGTAGGAGGCGGGGGGTCAAGGGGGGCAAGCGCCCCCCCAAATTTCGGGCATTCCTGTTTTTCGGGCAAGTAGGCATCGGGAAATATGCTGAACAATTTGCCCGAATGGGAATAGTATTAGACTATTAGTAGCTACTACCTCGCAAACCACTATAGCAGTTGTCACGGCTTCGTCTTCCGACTTGGCCTATGACAGAAACGGCCAGCACAGCGTGGTGATGGAAGAACAGCAGATGCCTCAAACTATATCACATCTCACAGGAGGCCACATCAACCGAAGAGTACCCTCCATCCACCCCTTCGCCGTAATCACCCCAGAGGCGAGGCTGACTAGTGTGTAAGCTGGGCACCTGCCTGCCTGCCTGCGTGCCTACCTGTCTGCCTGCGTTTCACCCTACCGGCCTTTAGTCAGCTTAGCAAGACTGATGGTGCCGGTAAGGGATCGTGGAGGAGGGGAGGGGAACACAGAGGTTGTGGGACAGGGAACACGGGTCAGAATGACTTGGAAGAGTAACTGGGATAGATAGAAACGATAGAGATTGGTACGTATATGTAATCTGTATATTATGTACTATTATGTAGGTTGTTATATTAAAACTCTAAAACCCTCCTTTGGTCCGAGATTGAATATGCCGCGCTCTCTATAGGCCACGACAGGGTTTAGAGAGACGCGACAGCATTCACAGCTTTATTCAATGATTTACTAAATAATTAGTTACTTAGTTACTCACCTATACTTATAGCATTCAACATGTGGGCTGGATACCGACTTCAGAAAAGAAATAAATTCAAAGTTCTGTTGCACTTCACTTTTCGGCGTGCAGGTCGGGAAGTCAGCGTTGTGTGCAGACATTTCTCTCATGTTTGATATTTACTTAGCTGTGAATTTGTTAATTGTTAGCATCAGTTATCAAAGTTAGAATTTTAACTTTATAATGGCCGAACCTTCGCGAAAATGAAGGTATCGACAGCGTACGTGTTACGTGCATTGAATGTGGTAGGGATTCAGACTACGCAGATCAGCATGGTAAAAATCACCAGAGTAAAAATGTTAAGTTCATCGCTGTGCGTGAAAAGTTTCAAAAGCAGCGGACTTTTTTCGTGCAACCAAAGCAAAACCGCAGTCTCACAATCTGCCTTAGATAGACCTATGCTCAGTCTGCTGTCTGCACCGGACACATCTGGTGTAAGCTTATCGACAGACGACAGTTGCGTCAAACGAGCTGTTTGATGAAAACGACCATAGTGAAAGTTCAAGTTCAAGTTTTGATGAAGAGGATGCTGACCAACCTGAGTCTGAGAATGAGAACTTCAACGCTCCTTCTAGCGATGATGTATTGAAGGATGGCCAGCCTTGCCCAAACCAACCAATGCTCAAAGAGTATTGTCCAAAAAGAATCGGACGTGAAGGAACTCGAAGGGATTTTAATCCTGAATGGTTCAAGAGCAGGCCCGCCGAAAGGGGGGCATAGGAGGCTAATTCTCAGGGGTCCAGGGACTTTTGGGCTGTTCTAGAGAGACGTCACGTCTACAGTGACTATAAATGCACGACGCCATGGCAATTACTCGGATTTTTTCGGGCATAAATAAAATCTTTGACCCCCCGCCGCTGAAATTTCCCCTACGCCTATGTCTAGGCTATCACCGTCACAATAAAGGCCCTGACATTGCTTTACGATTTAGTTTCCCTTACGCATCTTCAGAAACGGCAATTATGTCAGTATAATATATGGTATGAAATGTATGCATAGGGGGGATGCGAGGAGGGACCTGGCCATGCACCCAGAGACAAAAGCAAAGTCGGCGCCTATGATAATATGCAATGATTGGCGTCCGCAAGAATTTATCTGGGGGAGGGGGCAAAAATTTTCTATGGGGGCAAATTTAAATGTCGTTTTTGCATAGAATAGCTATAATGAACACAGAAAACGAGTCAGTTTTCAAAATCCACGGGAGCAAACAAACTCCTTGCAGGCAATTGCCCCTCCGGACGCTCATGGTCGAAAGTTGACTAAAAACCATGCAGAGTTAAGAATAACCCGAGTGAAGAACTTTTCGAGTTTCCTTCTCAACAAACAAAATGTTATCGCGAATCATAGTACTTCTTTATAATTTCCACAGTTTTACGGAAAGGACATTAACTGGTAGGCCTAAATTACTGTGACAGAAACATTACTATAGCCTACGTAATGAGTAAACTATATAATTATCCAGAAGATGGGCGCTCATACGATAACCACTGTGCGATAACTTAGACTGTTCTCAAAACACGTTTTTAAATGGTTGGTTGCTGTTTAACGACAGTCATAACAAAAGATGACTAGCGTCGCTCTCCTCCTTCCTCGAGGCTTGGGACTGGCACTGCCACAGTTCGAGCAGTGACGGAGTTAGGTGTAAAGATCTACCATGTTTACATCTGATTACGTAATCACTGCGCGTGTAAGCACTACTTTCTAGAGCGCAGAGCTACTACAATAACAGATGTCAATCGGTTTTCATATTCTTGATCATGGCGGACAGCTGGTTGATGCGTGGGGCCAATAAAACTCTGAAATTTATATAAATACGTAGTAAGCTGACAGGAATGATAATGCTGTTCGTTGTTTATGGAAATATTCGTCATTCTCGGTGCGATTAATTGTATTATTAATTGGAAGCTGACGTTTTGTTTATTTCGACGCACTCGGCTGTTGTGTATACAATGTCCATCCTTCTGTTTTGGTGCGAGTGTCAGTTAGCGATATATTTCATCTGCTTGGCGTTCGAGTGATTTTCTTTACGAAGATGGTAGGTTAGATGTACGTAGAGTCGAATCCGCAAATGGAACCTACCGACCCGAACCGGCCCGAGGGTAACGGTGGTCCACCCCCGTACGTTGGACTGTTTCCGGATAATCGACAGAGTCGACTGGACTGCAAGACGGATTTCGCTGACCGACCAACATTTCACAAAGCTTACCAGTCAGATCAGATGTCGAAGTCCTTCCAGGAGCTGGTTGAGGAGGAAACGACGCAAACCGACGACCATCGCTGTCAGGAAGATGAGGGTGAAGAGGGCTGTGAGTGTTCCGAACGGATTGTCATTAACGTCAGCGGGCTTCGGTTTGAGACGAGAATTAAGACGCTCGACCAATATCCACACACACTGCTGGGCAACCAAGAGAGGCGCAACCAGTATTACGACTCCCTTCGGGACGAATACTTCTTCGACCGCAATAGGCCGAGCTTTGATGCCATCCTGTACTACTACCAGAGCAGCGGGCGTTTGAGGAGGCCCGTCAACGTGCCGCTGGACATTTTCATGGAGGAAATTAGATTCTATGAACTCGGTGAGGATGTCATCGACAAGTACCGACAAGACGAAGGTTTTGTTAAGGAGGAGCCGAGACCACTGCCAGAAAATAAATTCCAGAGGAAGGTGAGACGTAGAGCATGATGAGTCAAATGTTGATTAATCTGAGTTATGACTGGTCAGAGATGCGTAGCTTTGTTATGTAACTGGGTCGAAGTGTGGCCAGGTGGCTTTGTAGTGCTTTAGCAATCAGACTAGGATTAATGACTATAAATGTAAATTTTTGAACTTATTTTCAAGGTAAGGCAAGTTGAAAAAACTACTAAAGGTAGCAGAATTCTTTAGAAAGCTTTATGATATTGTATAAATATATGGGTGCTTTGTAGTGCTTTAGCAATCAGACTAGGATTACTTACTATAAATGTAAATTTTTGAACTTATTTTCAAGGTAAGGCAAGTTGAAAAAACTACTAAAGGTAGCAGAATTCTTTTGAAAGCTTTATGATATTGTATACGAAAGCATAGTCTTGTGGCTGCAGGGTCTTTGAGCTGAGGGGCAAACATTGGCAGCAGTGCAAGATCAGGGTGCCTTTTTTATCCCTCTGGTTTTAGTTGGCAATGAGTTACTGTCTCTAGAGGGATGGCAGTTTGACTTCGCTCAGGCGACCCGTTATTTCACGTCACCAAATGCCAGTTGAGATTATTGTGCTATTTTTACTAAACCTTTGTTTCAATAGCGTTGAAATGCAGACTTGGCAATAGTTAAAATACATGCTCAAAAAACATGGCATCACAGACATGGTTTTGGAATAAAAATTACACATTTCAGGTAACAAGGAGTCATGAAGGCAGGGATCCAGTAACAGGACCTTTTCCTTCTAATTGTATTAATACACTTCACTATAGACAAATAATTCTCCAATTGGATTTCACATGCCAGCGAGTCGCTAGGATTCTAGTGTCAGGGACACTATGGTGAAAAGCAGGTGCTACCACCAGAAGACTAGAGAACAAAAGAAATTTTATGTGCCAAAACTTAGTGGATTAAAACAAAATGCCATTGATGTTTACATTGATTATTTTAAGCAGATTGCTGTATTAGTCATAGGCTCACACTGCTTGATAATACACAGTTGTATCCTGTGTTGTCTGGTTCAACATAAGTGTCTGAATTGCCATTGATGTTTACAAGTGGTCAACTGGTCACACGGCATATTTTGTTAAATGGTGGCTTGTGTTGCACCTCCACGATAATCCAAATGAATTGAGAACTTCTAGAGAGCCAATGTGATAACGCTCAAGGAACGGTCGGAAATTCGACCGGGTTTTTCCAACGGATTATGATTTTTGATTGTGATTTCAGTCTAAGCAACCACCAACTGATTAGATAATAGATTGGATCATGATTCATGATTATATTAGATCATGATCAGAGTAGATCATGATCAGATTAAATCAGTCCATGTTCACTGCTAAATACTCTAGGTTTGCAAGCCAGATTCCAAGGTGAGTCAAAGGAATCCCAAGATTGGCGCCCAGAGGCTGTGAATTATATGACCCGAAGGTCGATGGCTTGAATCATGCAAACCAAAGCCCGACCAAAGAAGCTTTATGATTATTTTAAGCAGATTGCTGTATTAGTCATAGGCTCACACTGCTTGATAATATTAGGCCTACTCAGTTGTCTGTATCCTGTAAAGCCGTGAGGTGGGGTGCCTGGTATCCGGTTGCAGTTGAGAGTTATCAATCAGTGGAGCCCTAGAATAACAACTTCCTTAGCGTTGAGGAGTCCGTAGAAATAGTTCCTTACACTTTGATGTACTGAAAGGTATTGTGGCCTCATGGGTAAGGTGCCTGCTTAACTAACTTGAGATTAGGCCTAAGTGCATGTAATGACTCATGTGCAGCTGGTTGAACGAATGATTTATTATGCAATGTGGAGTAACTGGTAGTCTACCATTCAGATAGACTTACAGGTCTACGCAGGTTTTTGTTCGGCTGGAACAGGAACATTTTGACACAACTGGACATCTCTAACCAAGAGGGAAATTGTTTTGGGCATGATTGTTTAGTGACTAGTGTCATCTGAGAAGTCAGAGGTTCAAATCTCATATGACAAGGCCAAGAAAATGAAGTCTCTATTTTGAGGGGCTGCTTCTGTTATTTTCTTTGTGGTGTCTTTCTTGGGTGTCTGATAGTTTAGTGGTTAGTGTGTTGGACTGTCTTATGCAAGGTTGGGGTTTCAAATCCCTGCCAGGGCTGAAATTTATTTCAAGGTGTCCTGATAAGTGTTAAAAAAGTGTAATGAGATATCGTCACTGTTCAGTTAATGTATCCTTGGTAATCGTGGCTTATCTTTAGCTTTCTCCCTTGAAGTGGATGGGATAAACAAATTTTGTAGAGAAGACCTGCTTTTCCTGCTAGCAGGGTCACCTAATTGCTTATAAAATATGAAGACAGCAGTTTTAAGAATTACATGTATATGAGTTTTCGTCAACTATGAAAATGCGGTGTTCTATAAAATATCTTGTAAAATATCTTATAAAAAAAATCTGATAAAATATCAATGTGATCTCGATCAATATAGATGCTGTAAATTACTGTTCTAGTGATAAGGCCTTCAGCAGTAGCTGTGGTTATTATTGAGGTCAGTGTTGTCAGCTGTACATTATATTAATAATAATAGTGACAATCAATACGATGCAATGCAAAACACAACTGTAACGAGATGTTGATCTGTTTCTGAAGGTGTGGCTACTAATGGAGTATCCAGAGAGTTCGATGGCTGCGCGGTTGATAGCGCTTATCTCTGTTATCGTCATTCTTCTGTCCATCGTCGTCTTCTGCCTCGAGACGTTGCCGCAGTTCAAACAATACCGTATCGTCAACACCACGACCAGCAACAGCACGGAAATGATCGAGGAGGACGACATTCCAAAATTCACCGAGCCGTTCTTCATCATCGAGTCGGTCTGCATTGTTTGGTTCACGTCGGAGCTCCTCATCCGTTTCGCGTCCTGCCCCGATCATCTGTTGTTCTTCAAGAACATGATGAACCTCATCGATCTCTTCGCGATCATTCCGTACTTCATCACACTCGGAACGATCATCGCCGACGAAGGCCGATCGAGCAACCAGGCAATGTCGCTGGCCATCCTACGAGTCATTCGACTTGTCCGTGTTTTCCGAATATTCAAGCTGTCGCGCCACTCGAAAGGACTCCAGATCCTTGGGTTGACAATACGCGCTAGCATGCGTGAGCTTGGTCTGCTTATCTTTTTTCTGTTCATCTGCGTGATTCTGTTTTCGAGTGCTGTCTACTTCGCCGAGGCGGACACCCCTTCGTCACACTTCAAGAGCATCCCCGACGCATTTTGGTGGGCGGTGGTTACGATGACAACCGTCGGTTACGGCGACATGCGGCCGATCAGCGCTTGGGGTAAGCTGGTCGGGTCGATGTGTGCCATCGCTGGGGTGTTGACGATTGCTTTGCCAGTACCGGTCATCGTTTCAAACTTTAACTACTTCTACCACCGTGAAACAGACAGCGAGGAGAAAGCGGACTACATTCACGTCGACAGCTGCGCGAGCAACAACCTCCAGGAGACGAAGAAGCGAGGTTCGTCCGTGACGGACAGCTGCATCGATGTGACGAATGCAGACGAAATGGCAAGTCTGTATCCTGTCAGCAGCAGTGGACATCCTGCCCACAACAATAGAAACACAACGTCCTACCCCGCACACAACGTTATGCTCGAAACCTCGGCCGAAACGGATGTATGAGATGAAGTGAAATGTGCGGGGAAAGCGTCTAAAGATGTCTACTAGAAGCTCGACCAAATTTCCACAGGGTCCTGCATGTTGCCATTCCAGGGGCACAAGAGGTGATTCTCGGGTTGGGTGGCCCTAGAGATAGCCAATGTGTCTCCGTTCCTAAGTATCCAAGGTACAGATGACGTGTGATAATCAGTGCGAGTCCATCCATCCATCCAGAGCTACTGTAAATGCCCGAGTGATTATGGCACCCAGGCCTCAGTTCCAAGGTACTCAAAGTAGCAATATTCTGTGACCATCTACAGCTATAGCATCTATTTGCCTGTGTAGTCGCGGTATGCAAGTCTCGGTTCTGTGGTCCGAAAAGTGTCAAATGTTCTTTTACACTAGTCTGCAGCTACCATATCTGCCTGAAAAGTAGTCCCTGTGATATCCACGTTTAAGCCATCTTTTTGCCTATGTAGTTGCGGTATACGCAAGTCTCGATTCTTGGGTCCAAAAGTGTCAGTTGTTCATGGACACCAGTCTGCAGCTACTACATATACCTGAATAACTGTGAAAAGCAGTCTCAGTTCTGAGGTATTAAAACTTATTCAGTTCAACCTCGGTTAAACAAGTGTCATTTTCCAGAGTACCAACGTGCTATGCCTTTGAAAGGTACTGCGAACTGGGACCATTGATGCCTACGGGTAATAATTAGGTTACCTGAGGTTGAACTGAGTAAGTTTTACCTAAGGTATATCTGGAGGGCTTTGGTATTCAAGAAGTGCTGTTCAAAGTGTACTTGGTATATTCCATTGTTCAACAAGTACCTCAGTGGTATCTCGGACACTGCTGTTCAACCTATGCCTCAACACTGCTGTAGAGAAAGTTCCCAAGGCATTGCTATTCAGATAATGTCATTTGGGTTGAGACAGGCTCTTAGCCAGAAATACAGAGTTGCCTGTCCAAAAGCATTCGAAGTCGTGACCGCCCGACACCACGATCGCCCCAAGTCCTGCCGCCATACAAGTCCGACTATGCTGTTTACAGAGCCTAATATCAATCCTGCTTACAAAACAGTCATCTGAACTCTTGCAGTGGCTCTAGAGAAGAAGCTGGATGGTGCTGGAGGAGAATCATGCACAATTTATGCCCGTCCAAAATAATTTTCACCTGCCCAAAGGACGGGTGGACAGATGGCTGGCTAAGGCCCTGGGTTGAGATCTCACCATTATCTTTCTAGCAGCATAGGACCTTGGTCTAGACCAAGCAACAAACCTTAGTGGCCCCTTTCGAACTTTGATAAATAAAATGTATCTTGCAGATGATTTATCCATGACAATGTTGAGGACGTAGTTAAAAGTGTTTTCCCATCCTTTAAATTCTGTCGCGGTATGCCTCTTTATGCCTGTCCTGAAGCTTTTAAGTTCAGAAGAATGAACAGCAGGATCCAAATGTTAAGAAATTTTTCGATAGTAATTGTAATTGACAAATTATAAATGAAGCCACGTTCGAACAGAATGGTCTTTTAGTAAGACTGATAGTAATTACTGTCATTCCACTTGTTATCCCGTATTCCACTTTGAGGTGTTGGTGTTCATGAGATCTTACATGGCTATTGCAAAATAACAGAAAACAGATGCTAACAGGCATCATGCGATTATCAACTCACACAGAAAGCGATTATTATCCTGTGACGCGGTTTCTGTTGTAGATCACTGACTGAATTAGCCTGCCAGCATATCGTGTGTTTTTGAAGATTACTTTTGACCTCTGCTGGCCCTCACCTCAGTCCTGGCTGACTTTTGCTGGCCCTCATCTCAGTCCTGGCTGGCTTTTGTTGAAGTTTGTTGCTGTGTGACGGAGGCGTTTTTTGCTGATTGTTTTTTCTAGCTGGTGACTGTATCATGAATTCGTTCAATTTTATGTACCGGTAGGCTGTGGTTGATTTAGCATCTTGCCTGTGCATTGCTACCCGTTAGCGTTTTGTGCCGACGTCTTTACAGTTTGAAATTGGCTTGGTTTTTATAGAGTAACTGATCTGAATGTTTCCTAAGTTATTCATGTAACAAGCTTGGATAATTTCTCTAGTTGTGTAGGCTAGGAAACTCGAGATTTGATTTGGAGACTTTGTGAGAGACTAGCGGTTTAGTTGTTGCACTGTCATCTTAGAATATTGACGAATAATTCTTGCCTCCTCATCTGGTACTGCTGAGATTCAGTGTAATATAAAGGATTTTTTGGGCAGGCAGGAAAATTTTTTAGCTTAAATCCTCCATTTTTCTGATGCATTCCTTTGATTAATATAGTTTTTTCCCATATCCATGTGATGGGTAAAATTCCAGGTGATTGTAATTTAGCATGATATAATAACTAGAAAGTGTATTGAAAACCACAGGGTGGCAGACTGCAGTACATGAAAATGCTTCAGTCTGCCTAGTAAATGCACCAGCAAGCTGTTATGGCGCTGTATTTTGGAGCCATAACAAGAAAAGATTAGGTTCGTTTATATGATCTAGTTTTTGGATCCGTGCATGGACCTTGTTTATCAGAGTTTGTGTTTTAACGCAGCTTACAGTTACGAGTCTCTAGTCTATGGGCTTTAAAGTGGAAATCTCATCAGTCTTGTGAAGGAAATCTCAGAGTAACGTATTTGATGTTGCCCATAATTTCCATTTTATCGGAACTTTTGTAGTTTTATCAGTCAGCAGAGGGTGCTATGCTCTACAAGTCTTTTTATTGTTATTTATTTATTTGTGTATTATCTTATTCATTTATGTATTTAAAATGAAGGTTTGCAAGGTTTTTAATGTAGAGAGACGCGATGGAATTAGGACGCAGCGATATTTTACAATTGCGTTTCTAGAAAATAGCTTGTGTTGTTATTGTCTGTTCAAAAACTGTTCATAGTTTAGGCTGTGAAATGCATTGTGGGGAAAATTTTCTGCCTGTTTTTTTAATAGAGCATTTTTTTAACTGCAAGGGAATACACTAAATGTATCATCATCTTCGTAAATGGCTTACCCCTCTCTGAGGAGCTGCCTTTTCGAAAACACTTTGCCATGTGGGATTATCTCCAGGAAGCCTGAAGTTTAATTCATTTGATGGGTCCAGCTGAACCGTCTTGATTGGCACACCCATATTCCTGCATGGTAAAGTTGTGCCATATCGATTACAGCTAGATATTTAACGGAATTAAATTTTAATTTGATGGTGCGTGCCACTGACACAGTTATTGTGCCTTAACTTGAGGACACTAGCAAGTTGAATGTAAAAGTTCAAAGTCACGTAAAATGTAATTTTGATTTTGTGCAATTTCCTTAGAAACGTTTTACCATAGACCTGCAAAAAACCTGAAGTAAATTACAGTTTTTTTGGTAATTTCGGCAAAGTACTGAACATAAATTGCAGAAGGATATGAAGCAAGATGTTGGGTCTTTTTGTCGTGGAATTGTTTTTGGAGGGGTAAGCGGTATCCAAGGTCATTGTGAAGCTTGGCCAAGTAGTTTTAGTAACTCATCTTTTTGAAGAATTATTTTCCCGAGTTCATGCCTGTCGAAGATAATATATAACTGTCCTTTGTCTGAGCATCATCCTTGTGCCAATCTGTTTACACTTGATCCGTGCAGGGTAAGGTAAGAACAGCCATTATTATTATTATTATTATTATTATTATTATTATTATTATTATTATTATTATTATTATTATTATTATTATTATTATTCTCTTGGTTGTTGGGAATTACCACTGAGATGCATAGTGTGTGGTTAGTAGATCAGGGAAGTGGTTTATAGACATGCATTTTAAGTACGCATAATGATAGTTTATATACTGTATGTGTGTATATCAGAATATTAATGTTTAGAACTATTTATGGAATAAGTATATATATATATATTTACATATATGTATGTATCTGAATACATTCATCAGCATATATGTATTGATATTTTCTGTATGTGTCGGTCCTGAGTTGGGTGCGTTTTTTTATGTGATGTCATCATCTGGTCATAAAGGACTTGAAGCTGTAGGACTCTGGAGCTCTGGTGCCTGTTGTGTTTGCCCAGGGCAAAATCATCATTGCCCTTCAACGCCCTGTCTAGGCAATGTTGGTTAGAATACTTGAGAAATTATGTTGATTTTTATCATTTTCTTTAACGTTTTGTTTTTGAATTTATGTGGGCATTATGAACTTTTGTTGATCTGGCTTGACAAGATGCAATCAGTTCTGTGTTTCAGAGCTTTAAAGCTGAGTTTGGTTATTTTCATGGTTTCTGGAGCTTGGGTTTTCTCAGATTTACGATTTAGTTTATTGTTACAGAATGAGTTTACATCCGAGTTTGCTCTCGTAATCACTGTTTGTTTGATAAAACTGTGTAAAAAATAGTTTAATAATTTCAATAATCTTCCTGTATGCAGACCAACATAACCTAATTTAAACTGGGACCTTATCAACTGAAGTTGATGCAGATTGAGGACCTGGCAACAAGTTGCTGCTTACTTCCATCATTTTCACCAAAAGCACCAGCGGAGTGCTGTTCATATTGATTTATGTTGTGATGGTTGGAATTGTTCAGTCATTTTTTCATAGTAATGTTTGTTGAGGCTCGTTCAGCCCCGATTGTAACAATTACACATTTATTGAAAAATTGATCGTATGATTTTGCTTAAAACCCAATTTGAGATCAGATCTTGAGATTAAGTTTAGAATGGGAAACTGAGTTGAATTGAGGTTTCAAGTGGAGCATTTATTGTGCAAATAGATTGCCGTGTAGGTTGATAATTGTGCTAAGTGGGACTGTAGAAGTTCTCAGAATAGATGAACGACGTAATCGTGCTCAAGCTTCAGGCGGATGTCGGTAACTTATATTGACGATTTCCATGTACCATGCATTTTGCTAGCAACTGTGAGCGAAGAACCAGGAATGGAAATAGATTAGGCTTTTAAATTTAGTGTTTAGGCTGAAGATTAGGCTGTTCGCTGGTTCTCTTAGGTTTTTTGTTGCTGAAAACTTGCACCTTATGATTCCAGAGAGATGTGAGCCACAATAACCGATTGCGGGACACAATGGCCGATTGGTTTGAGCGCTCGCTTTGTAACGTGGAGTACGGGGTTGAGCCTCCACTGAGATGGTTACTGTGTAGGGACTTTGAGCAAGTCCTTCACTCATACTTGCTCAGCGCCATTGATTGATACATGGTCGTTAGATATTGGTGCTTAATAAATGCATAACAATAATAAATTATCCTGGAAGGTGGTAGGGCCATGAAAGTGGTTTATAGACATACATATTATATACATACCGGTAATTACATGTGGTTTATAGGCATACAATCCATACATTTTATATATACATAATTACATATACCGATGTTTTACATGTGCATGTACAAATTTGTATTTATTAATGTTTAGATCTATTTATGGAATAAATATTTATATATACATATATGTATGTATCCGAGTGGATTCATCAACATATATGTGTACTCATTTTCTTTCTTTATGTTTATCTAATTTATGTACACTAACTGCATATATACATATATTTTTGTGCATACATATTTATGTATGTGCACTCGATTGTGCACCTTTTGACAGCCTTTACAATATACATCTGAGTTAGCCAACTGCTCTTTGGATGAAAAATCCCAGTGATATGTTAAGCCATAGTAGGGTGTCCTTGCTGTTTGGTTTTGGAACCCTGTAACAGTGGCGTCTAACCCCCCCCCCCCACCTGGAATGGGAGAACCCCCCTAATCTGTGTGTTCTACTGCTGATGTCTCCTTGAGTTGGCACAGATTAAAAAATATGTTACTTGGGTTCATTAGTTCAAGATAACATGTTTTCAATAACATACATAATTAAGTATAAAAATATTATCAGAAATCAACAACCCCCAGTTTATAGCCAGAACATCAAACCCCACTTCTGACAACAGTGGGAGTTCGTCCCCCCGTGCCCCCTCCCCATTGGTAGATGCCACTACCCTGTAACATGACAGCGTGTCATGACAAAAGTGTAATCACATCGGCTAGATAAACTCTGCAATAAAGACTCTAATGATTTGATTGTGTGGAAAGAATGCCAAACATGGCACTGCTTGCAAGATTGGATGGAAATAGAAACAAAGGAAAACAGTACTGTTGGAAAGACAAAAGAAAATGTGACAAGACTCAGATTAAATGCAGGAAAGCATTGGACTTCACAAAGGGTCGATAAGGTTAGAAATCGTTCTCATGCACCCATCTCTGCCAAGAGCATTTGTTATTGAGTAATGATGGCTGGATAGTACTGTCGGGGTGAACATGCCAAGCTGTTAACCGAGTGGTAATGAGCTTTATTCTCCGGCACAACAGAAAGCACTGTAAAACCGGAAAAGTTTTTTCACAAGCGATTGAACTACTACAGTGCATTTTGATTCTGGTTTACATTTGTTGGAAGATAAGGCGTTTGTCAGAAGATAAAGCATTTGTTGGTAGATAAGATGGTAAGGGAGAGGTCGAACCACCCGTAGTCGCAGAAGCTGAGATAACAAAGTCTCCCTGATAATTGGAATTCTGTGCCTCCACAGATATGTGATCGATCAAGGCTTCGTTTTCTCTAAGCTGTGAACTGATATCCTCCTCTCTGATTATGGTTGAAAATGACAGATTTCAGTTCTTTTATAGTGTAGCGTAACACTTTGTACGGTAATTACCTCTCAGGTTAGGTAGGTCAGGGAATTGTTTGAATCTGCAGCCATAAAACTAAGTTGTTTCATATAATTTGTGAAAGCATTTCAATTGGCTGACACATGTGTAACATGACATGAGTTTTTTTACAAAGGAATTATTGAGTGACTAGTAAATCTGGTTTCTTGGATTTTCTTTTACAAGAAAAAGGTACATAGGTAAATAAACATAATTTTTTACAAAGGAATTATTGAATGACAAGGACATTCTGGTTTATTAGATTTCCTTTTACAAGAAAAGAAACATAGTTTTTTACAAAGGAATTTTATCGCTCTGGCTATTTGAACAGAATCGTACATGGAAAAATCCAGTGCTGATGTATTTCCATCTGAGAGAACTATACAAACAACTGAAATGTTTGCTAGTGAATTGATGCTTTGATGTTTGTGTGCCAGTAAGATACTTCAGTTGTACCGAGTACTGCCAGGGACAGGCTTTGCACAATAAATACACTGTTACATTATTTTTTGTTGCTGCAGTGTATTTTTGTTTATGAAATGCAGTGTTTGTTCTGTTTTGTGTAATTAAGTAATTAAGTGTCCAGTTGTGTTGATCTTTTGACTAGAACTGGAGTCTGACTGGCCATAAAGTCATTTACTGGCCTCTCAAATGTTACTTTATATTGGTGTATAACTAATTAATTAATTGATTAATAATTAACCAAAGAGATTTAAGTTATTCTTTTGTCACCATCTGTTGGTGCATTGTTCATTATTACCTGGTATATGTGCTCTGTATATAGAAGTTATGATTAGATCAAGAAGTTGGGATGTTTCTGTTCTAATGGTTATTTAAATTGATCAAGACTTAATGTTTCGTGCCAGATGCATTAACAGATTGGCCTGCTTAGAAGTCTTAGATGTTCTTCCCACCTGCATTTTGAGTCTGTGAGTAAAAGTATGCTAAGTCAGTCTTATTTGAGTAAAAGTATGCTAAGTCAGTCTTATGTGAGTAAAAGTATGCTAAGTCAGTTTCATTTGAGTAAAAGTATGCTAAGTCGGTCTTCTGTGAGTAAAAGTTGCCTAAGTTAGTCTTATTTGAGTAAAAGTATGCTAAGCTAAGTCAGTTTTCTTTGAGTAAAAGTATTCTTATTTTCAAGCTTGAAGAATGTTCTCAGATCTATGTCAGTCGTGGAAATTTTTGTTGGCGTTTAATAAACTGATTTTCTAATGCTGAGTTTCTGAGTCTGAACAGTTTCGTTTGACATGGTCGGCTTATGTGGTGCGTTGGTGATTCTTAGGTCGTGATGACTTCGAGTGGTTCTTGAAAGGCTCTGTGTAGTATGTACTGTAAATTGTCCAGACACATCATGCACAGGGAACCTTTTTATGTTTTTGGATTGTGATATCATGCCTAATTTCTTCAAATGAAATTCGGCAGTCTGCTAATTGTTTTGTTAAAATTAACATCTGCTTGACGTTTGCTTCTTCGTGAAGCTAAGGCTGAAGCTAGTTGAAAATGAAGCTTTAGTTCTCACTTTCTCACTGAGTTTAACGACACTGTGTGATAACAAAGATCATTAGCGTCACCTTCATCCAGGCTTGGAACTGGCCCTAGGGCACGGACGTGCAGTGGCGGAGTATGATGTTGAAGCTTAGGTTGAAATTTGAGCTGGAACTTTACATAAAATTGAGGGATACGAAGATGAAACGGGAACTTAGTTTAAGAGTTAAACTGGAACTGAGGTTAAAGTGAAACTGGAACTGAGGTTAAAGTGAAACTGGTTTTGAGGTTGAAAGTGAAATTGGAACAGGTTGAAAGTGATACAGGAACTGAGGTTAACAGTGAAACAGGGATGCAAGTTGATATTATTTAGGAATACCAATGATAATGGGTTAGAAGGAGAGATTCTATGACTCAATCATTAGTCTTTCCTTAAAGAGGACACCAGATATTCATAGTCCACAGTAGCTGCACAGATACAGTGTAACATGTGGCACAATGGTTGATTGGTTGGAGTGCTTAGCCTGTAACACGGAGAGTACGGGTTCAAATCTCCACTCAGATGGTTGATTACTCTGTAGGGCCCTCGAGCAAGTCCTTCAGGCACTGTTGCTCGGCGCCATCGATGTTCTGTCGTGTGCACTTCTGAGCTTGGGAAGGAGGGCACTGTCAAATACAGTTGACTGTATGTATTGTATAGTTCCACTGTAAAACTACAATTACTACCTGTGATTGCAAATGTGTGACGTATGTACTTGAAGAAAAGTAATAATTACAGGTGGGTTAGTTGCAGTTTAATGAGGCTATGTTACAACAATGATTGGCATCACCCTCCTTTTTCCACACTTGGGACTGGCACTATCAGAGTAATCGCAGTGGCAGAGTATGGGTGGGACATGGCAAGTGCCCTTCTAGGACTCGGTGAAACCTCCTTGGTTGAAAGCCTTCACAGTTAAACAAAGTTGCTGATTTTTTTACGCAGTTCTAGCTTGCTTTCAAGAGAATGTACTCAGTTCATTTAATTGTACGTTTTATTGTTCGATTCGCTTTTGACTTTCATCTATGTCGAAGTTCAGTTTTAATTGTTAGGAAGAAATATTTTCAGATTTCACAATGAAGGCAGATACAGATTAAACCTGCAGCTATTGTTTTGTTTTAACAGCAAGCATAAGTAAATGTAATTGTTACAATGACAACTGATACAGTATCCAACAGTCCATAGTCATATCATGAGATTGTGTGATTAAACGCTTGTGTTGTTTTAAGCGAGTACGTGAGAGCAGTTGGCAGCCGTTGGTCATTCGATACTATCACTTGGAATGACTTCAATACTCCTGTTTGTGAATTAAAATTCGTTGTTTATTAATTGTTAATTTGTTTCTTTGTTGTTTATTTGTATGTCATGCGTCGATCATAAAGAAAGGTGTCTGCATACATTCATAGTTCTCGATTTCGTGCTTTCTGGTTTTCATTATTATTGTTTTGTCATTTTGTTCGTTTTTAGAGTTTTGTAATATTTTGTGCTCGGTACAGAAGTCATTGAATAAAAGTTGTTTATATTTTTTCTTGTTATGATAACAAAGAATTGTGTCGGGCAAGGTGTCACTGAATTTAGTAGTTCACTGATTTCTTTTTCTCTCCTTGGAGAGAGAGAGAGAGAGAGAGAGAGAGAGAGAGAGAGAGAGAGAGAGAGAGAGAGAGAGAGAGAGAGAGAGTGAGTGAGTGAGTGAGTGAGTGATCAAACTCCGGACAGAAGCAATTGTTTTATTATCCGGTTTCACGTAAATTTAAGAGGCATTTGGAAGTATTGTCAGTGTTGCACCCTGCAGTTTTGACTCCAACTTGGGCTGATTATGGGTAGCCTCTTCAGAACACACGAGAATTCTCTGAATCCAGATAACTGTAGGTTTTAAGATGCATTGAAAGTCGAAACTTGGATTATATTTCTTCAACGAGACTTTTGCAATGATTGTGGTATTGGAGTGCAGTTTTCTTGAAAGTGACCATCAATTAGCTGTGGGGAAATTCAGACAATGGCGCACATCGTAAATGACTGTGCAACAACTCGTTTTCCGGGCGGGATGCCCGCCCTACATGAGGCCGATGAGGCTGCTGTTGAGTGGCTATGCGCAAACTGCAAAAGCTAAATAAAAAAAGTGTGTGCATGGGGCCCGATAGCCCATTGGATAACATCTGGCGTAGAGTGCGAGAGGTACAGAGATCGAGTCCCATAGGCGGACATGCTTTGTAGGCTGCAATTTGCGTCGTGTATTGCAGGCTGTCTGTTCTGTTAGTAGTTCAGGTTTATCGAATAACATGTACATTTACAGCGCAGTGCGTTTGCAGGCGCTTAATTAAAGAATAAATATTATTATTATTATATGATAATTGAGTTA
Organism: Allolobophora icterica; assembly: GCA_963556255.1. Classification (NCBI taxonomy): domain Eukaryota; kingdom Metazoa; phylum Annelida; class Clitellata; order Crassiclitellata; family Lumbricidae; genus Allolobophora; species Allolobophora icterica. The sequence continues at coordinate 49,631,477 of OY744610.1, forward strand.
TAGAAGTCTCAAGATTAGCTTAGATTGTAGAGAATGCTCCTTCAGTTTTCCAAACTAGCGGGCAGATGCCCTGCTTGAGGGAAGCCAATAATGATAAAATCATACTAAAGAAGAGTAGCATATAGCCTACACACGTTATACCTATACGGCCTATGAATAACATGTGGAGACTAATGGCACGTGGTTTTACCAAAAGCCTAACCAGTCAATTCATTTTCAATTTTTTGGACTACAACGATCCATACATCACGCTGACTATAAATGTAGCTGATATTGGATTTAATAATTGGACAAATGTGTCTTATCACCTGTAATTTATGTTTCATTTGCAATAGGCCTCTACAGTAACAGAACGCTTCAGACGGCGTACTGGCCTACGATACGGTTACTACATATGTTGAATATAAATAGAATGATTTCTCTACATGCTGAACTCTATGAAAATAGTTCGTTAGGCGGAAGTGCTAAGATTTATGGAAGAACCAACGAGGTAATATCAGAACAAGAGCAAGCGTAGGGCCTATTCTTGAATGTGTACGGATTATGTGAACCAGCTGTGGCACGCAATCCAGTGATGTAATCAGTAATTATTTATACTGTGATGTAATGTTTATATTATATTCGTTTATTAAGTAGAACAACAGACAAATCGCTGTAGGTGTACATGAAAAATAGAACTGAGGGAAGTAATAGCTTAAAAAATTCGTATGAACACTGTATTCATGTTGCCATGCTCAATTGCTTATGCCCCCCAACGAGAAAACCTATAGTCGCGTTGCTGTTTCTTTGATTCGCCGCTAAATGATGTTCGAGATTTTAAGAGGTAAGTTTCAAATGCAATTGAATTATATTTTCATTATAATTGTCTCTCGAACTCATGCCATAGGCGTATACCGCGTGAGACAAGGGAATTGGTATGGTTGCTTACATTAAACCTGGGACTATATGGTAATATATGTCTTAACGAATTTTTCTCGGTGCAATTTGACCGAAGTGAATGAATAAATCCTATCGACGTGTGGCAATAATTATGATCCCACATACTTGTGCCTTGAACTTTTATAGGCTTACAAGTAATGTAAAGTGTCAGATTTTTTATTTACACGCTTTTTGCAGTAAATAAAGATTAGTAAATTCTTTACCGTCCAACGACAGAGAAAACACGTTCGTTAGTGAAATTTGGAAGTAATACTTTAGAGTTGGTTTCAGATTTAGTGTTTTAAATCGTTTCGTGTTGCCGCTCCTCTCTTCGATAAGCATCTGCTGGAAAGTATGTTGTTCCTGGTATACGTCTTGTCTTTGGCAGGCGTTCATTAACAATAAAATATTGCTGGCCCGTCCATCTGGAACGCTCTACCTCCTCATGTTCGCAACTCTCTTAGCGAAGACTCTTCACTCAAACTCAAAACTTACCTCTTCAAATCTACTTATGGCTCCTAATTGTTGCCCGACTTCTAAGTGCACTCCTGAACTTTAAAAGGAGGGAATTATCATAATAAAGTTGTATTGAACGCGACATCTAGCCAACTACTAGATGGCGCCTGCTGTGCTTCATATTCTTTGCCATGGTATCATTTACTGGATATATAATCCTAAGATAAATATGGTATGTGTGACTACATGTAACGTTCTTGGATTACCTGTGCCGATGTTATAGGTTTAAGTTTATTGTTGCTAAAGTGCAAATTGTTCGACGTGTGTAAATACTTTTTTGGTTGGATACCGTTCTGTTTATTGAGTCGACAGTAGTTACCGAGCCTGCCTTATGGCCGACCGTCTGGGTTAGTTGAAGTTTTAAACAGTCTAATGGCGTACATGACGCCCGCCACCGGGTAGGGGGTTATGGATATGTATCGTGGTCCTTAGGCTTAAGTTATCGCCGTGATTCAGACTATCATATGACTGTATTGGAAGGGCAAATTCGTGACAGGGTGATGGTTCGGTTTTGTAAAACGTATGCAGTTGTCTGCGAGGCCTCCAAGTCCAGGGAACTTGGAAGACCTTGAAGGGCAAGTTGTTGTGCAGAAAACGTTTAAATTAAGTTAGTAGTAGTGTTATTAGTTACAGACTAAATAATTGCACTTTTCCATGAATTCATCAGATTTAGGTGTGACACAGTGCAAGTCAATATCACACAGGCTTTAGAAAGTGCTAATGAAATACATTACAGTCCAAACAATTAGTCGAAATATGGTAGTGCATCCATAGCATACATTGAACAACTTGCAAAACTCCGCCCTGCAAAATCCCTGAAGAACGCCTCCACTGTCTCCACCTCTGAAAACATCAAAGTCCTTTGAGAGGTACATGGATTTTGGGGAAGTCAACTTGTGCCCCCAAGCCAACTTGGCAATATAACAAATACATTGATCTTACAGTGTCAGTGGGAAGCCCAGTGATATAGTTCCTGTTTAAATATTGTTTGAAATAAAAATGAATGTAGGCTTTATGTAGTACAGCTTCATTTACTTTCGCCTTTTGTGTGACATAATTGGTATCAAAGCAAGGCGTTTGATTGCTTTACGTAAACACTGCCTGACAATTGCCATTATCATCCGGTTTCCTAGCATGTCACTCGCTGGATGCCAGAGCTACCCTTGGATTGCTTTTGTGAGACACGGTACATAGCCGAGTGGTTGGAATGCTGACCTTATGACTGCAGGGACGTCATTTCAGCTTTTTTCAGGGGTGGGGGGCAAAGACGTAAAAAAGAGGTTAAAAAAAATTTTTGCGCTCCGCACGAAGAAATTTTACATTTTTTAGGTATTTCTTCACAATTTTCAGGGGGACAACTGCATAGTGTGCCCCACCACTGTCAAAGAGTGTGGTCTTGTGAAAAAACCTATGCAGACTCTAGTTTTGTTAATAGTATATAATAATTCCATGAATTTGAGTATCTTTTTTTCTTTTTTTACCCCTTTCTTCTTCCTCCTTTTCTTGTTCCAGCTTTTTCATTTTTTTTCTCAAAAATGGGTGGGGGGCATATGCCCCCTTTTGCCTCCCACAAATGATGTCCCTGTATGACTGAGATAGTACTGGTAGGCGGGTACAGTTGCTCTTTAGGACGCAAGGCCTACACTCATAATTGCTCAGCACCATCGATTTTTGCTTGATCTTCAGATAGTGTTGAATAGTGAATGCAGGCCCACCGACAGAAATTCCGGGCCCTAGGCAGAGCAGTCACGGACCTCTAAACTATCTTTTGGCTTTCTGAGCAAAAAAATGATAAGTAAGGTAATATTCGGATGTTTGAAGTTTAAACTGATTGTAGTTAAGTGTTAGTAATATTATATTTCAAAAGGCATAAATCATAAACTTTGTATAATTGATTATAATATTTTTCATAAGTTGATTGCGGGCCCGACCCGGGCCACTAAAAATTGCTGGGCATTTGCCCCCTTCCCCCTCTCAGTGGGCCTGAGTGAATGCGTTATTATAAATAATAATGACCCTAAGTTTCTAGGCTGTGTCCTATTCTTTCAGGTACTGGCATCCGCCTTGGAATTGATTTCATATAAAACTGCATTTTCTGAATATGAATAATTTGCATAACTTTAATCAATGCTTGAAAACCAATCTCTTTTCCAAGGTTGGTGTGGAAGTGCTTCTGAGTAGGTACTTGAGAAGGCATATTAATGTAGATTTACTGAATATTAATTAATATTAATGAATAACTCGACCTATTGTACTGAAACATAAGTGTTCATTATATGATGAAAATTTATGATACAATGACAGGTTTCATTTTAACCTCTGCGTTGCATAATACTCGGTAATTGATCAAACCGTGATAGAGTCTGGCGATGCTTTTCAGCCATTTGGCTAAGATTAGCTTGCAGTATCTCCTGGTAGTTTTGGTATTCATCATGTGTGTTTTTGCAACCAAGTAAAAACTTTCAGTTATTAGAAACGATTTTTATGAAGGTGTTTTATGGGCAGTTACCATTCATGACCAACTGTAGCTACAGCACTGATGCCACGTCTATTGCTTGTCTCGGTTTGGCTCTTTGATTAGGAGAGCTTGTGAGTCTTACTCTTCCGGTTATCTGAGCACTGTTTGCTTATCGATTAACCTTTTTGTTCTTAACGAATTTAATGTAATTTCGACTGGTGCAGGCAGCACTTTTGTGACGTACTTTAAAAATGAGCTATAGTATCTAGATACATATTGTATTGTTTTTAAAAGCTTATAAAGCACCTCTAAGCAGTGCCCACCAATCAGAGGCGCTCCCAGTGCAAAAGTCCTTGGGAATAAAGGCAAGTTTTTGGCAGTTGCTTCCTCAAGATTGCTTTTTTAAATTTAAAAAATTTTCCGTGGGTTATACCTCACACCCCTACTACACCTGGATGTCTCCCGGACTTGCCTCGTCTTGAATTTAAGTCTAGCTATGTCCTGGTGCATGTGTGCTTTTCAGATACACGTAAAAGCTACAAGCTACTTACGTAGAAAGCTACTGGGTGATTGTAAAAGGGTTAATTTTCTGAAGGGGAATTGCTAATTGAGAGTATGTTTATTTTAATATGGAGATGAGTTAGTGATTGTCTGCATCAGTATGTAACCTGTACGTGTCACCATTTTCTTTGTTCCAGTTGACAGCGAGGCAAATGTCCGTCGTATTGCGAATGTCGAGCAATGTTTTGGTACTTCCGGACAGGTATTCATGCAGCTAATTTGCTTCAGAATGTTGTAAATTATACATTATCAATCATGCAGTCTGACTTCTCTCATCCTGAATCATAATTAGTTTATATGTTTGACTGCCAATAAACAGGGTTTCTTTGATAAAAAGCTGCTTCCACCAAGAAAATCCACTACCTATACTCTCTGCCACGGTCTCGTGACAGGGTCCTAACCCTTGTAAACGATAATAACGAGGAAAACATTTATAGGAAGAATGCTGTACTCTTATTGATTTTGTATGTGTAGATGTTTGTGCATCGGAGTGTGGCTCTTCTGCAACTGGTTTAATAAAGAATATACTTACGTACTTACTTTGTTAAGTGGGATATTAGGTAAACTTTGTTTTATAGAATGACGCGGTGGGATATGGTGCTCAAAGGTTTGATTTTAACAAGTGGTATGCATACAAAGTAATTGATCCAAACACCAAACAACTTTCTCTTTCAGGCTACTCCTAAATAAATTGTGATTTGGCTTAATTCGCAGATTTTATCAACTTTCATCTCTGTGCAAACACTGATGCTTTACAAATAAACCGCAGCTATCGAGAGTCATAAACACTTAAGGGAAGGTGATCCTGTTTTCTGAGTACTATTGACTTGCATCAACATACACTTTCAGAGCTCATCAAGTTGTGCTGAGGACTGTTTATTACATGGATAGATCTGAACTAGGGCTGGTACTGATTTAAAAAAATAATCGATTATTCTCCAAAATTTAACTTCTATTAATCGATTAAATTCGATTAATTTAGTATATCTGTTACGTAAAGCGTGAAACTGTTAAAATGTAGTCACCGAGTCAGTTACTGCTTTATTTCTACAAAACACTTCAATCATTCCACATCCTATTAAAGTTCAAATTGTCAAACTGAAAAATGTAGTCAGTAGTTACTACTTTCTGTCTACAAAATTTGTGCCATCTTCGATTTTTCGATTAGCGCTTAATTTTCCACACAGACATTTCACATTATCCATTGTTCACCATTATTATTTACTTCAGAAATGGGCTGCTTGACATCATGAGATAAGTAAGAAAATTAATTGAACAAGCGAAAATGAATCGAGTGAAAATTTTAACGATTAATCAATGAATTAATCATTAAAATGCGAAGCCCTAATCTGAACATGTAAATAGAACTTTTTAGGAAGCTCTTAAAGATGCTATGTTGTACTGATACATCAAAGGAGCGTTATAAAGTAACACTTATCCGGTAAATACTAATGCTTACCTAGTGGCGGATGACCACTTGTGGTGCAATGCTGTCCACCTGTAATGAGACTGAGAACATTTGGTATGATTAGCAGTTGAAATTAACCAACACCGTGTGTTTTTTGGCAAAATTAATGTATGAAAATGCTTTCTCAATGCTGGATCATCCTTGCTAAAATATCCTTTGGAAGTCGTGTACTGATGTTTTGTGAGCAGGAACATTGATCCAAGGTTCAGCGTGGTTTTAGGATGTGGTCCCATAATGCAACATTGTTACAATGCGGTTCTTGTTAGGGCTCCCAAACGCATGTCCAGGGTATTCAGATTGTAGATTGTGAGGATTACGTATTCAGATTGTAGATTGTGTTGTAAAAGGACATAACAGTGAATTTCTGAAAGGGAGGGGGAGGGTTGCTAATTGAGTATCTGTTTATTTACGGAGATAAGTTACTGGTTGTATCAGTGTAACCTTGTGTAAGTAAGTAAGTAAGTAAGTATTTTCTTTATTTAACCGGTTGCAAGAGATTAGCACTCCAGTGTACATGCATCAAATAATACAATACAGAATACAACAGTTAAAAACACAGCAACACAATCAATATGAATATAGCATTCTCCCAATGAAATTTTTCCTCATGTTATTGTCCAGTAGAGTAAGCACTCTATCGTGAGACCGAGGTCTGAGAACATAATTTTTAGGTTTCTTGGGTCAGAGCAATTTGTGGAGTACATGACCAGGGTTGTTTAAGACCCCCGTGAAAAGGCCGACATCCGCCCTCCTACAGAGTTGGTCAAAATTTGGCCCACCCTCCAGCAGGTACCCCTGCCTAGTCATCTTGTTCACAATGGCTTGGAGTTTATTTTTATCATGCTGGGATGCAAATCCCCACCATGCGGGGCTTGCATACAGCATGCATGCCACTGTCGTTGCCCTTGTAACATCAAAAACGTTTGGGCCTTTAAGACCGTGGGCTTTCATTACCCTTAGTGCATAGAGGGACTGCCTTGCCCTGCAACAGATGCGGTCAATGTGTTTTACCAAAGCAAGTGTTTCAGTCATTGTAACACCCAGCACCCTCATTTCTTCCACTCTAGAGATACCTGGTATGACAGGTATCTTCCCGTGAACACCCCCACCTCTTCTGGATCGTATTAACATCTCCTGTGTCTTACTCTGAGTTAATTTTAAGTTACATGTCTCAGCCCAATTACTAACATGGTTTAGTTCTTCCATAAGTGTGTCACTGGGTTATTTTGTTTCTGTGGACAGTGGGGCTAATGTCCTCAGTTTTTAACAAGATTTCATCTAGTTTGTGGATGTTGAAGAAATGGAGTTTAATAGTTGTTATGGTTTTTATTTCAGCCTCTCTCTGCTCCAAATCGCATTCTAATTGGCGAAGGAGTCTTGACGAAGATGTGCAGGAAGGGTCCAAAACCTCGCCAGTTCTTTCTGTTCAATGATATTCTTGTATATGGTAATATTGTCATCAGCAAGAAAAAGGTAGTTTCCCTTTCATAAATTTGTATAATGGGATGTTTTTGTGTACTAAAATATGCACTAACTTGCCAGTTTCACAGTAGATGCTTACTTTATGAAATTGAAGTTTTACTGATTGTTGCTACTTACTAGGGCTGTCAGCAGGCCCAAGAATAGCCCTTAAATCTACCGCCTATAGCTAACAACAAGCCATTAGCCAATGATGACTAACTCGGAATTAGGCCTTAGTGCATAGATTTATCACTAATCGGAATCAGCAAATTATGGCCTTTACTATCTGGTATCCGAAATTGGCAAAAAAGACAAAATCGGTTATGCCCTATTATTCTGCCTCAACTCAGTTGTGTAGTGGGACACCATCTTATAATTAGATAAATATGTACCAGTTTAGAGAAAGCCTACATAGTTTCTGACCTTAACCCCTTAACTGGGGAATAACCTAGTGCGTTAACAATCAGCTCCTGGGGAATAAATTTAGCTGAAAATACAATTTTGTATCATGGTCTTTAACTTATTAGTAACTCAGTGTTCTTCATTCTGACAACTGCTTTTTCAGTTTTTACTACTAAATCAATAGTATCAGTATCAGTATCAATAGTATCAGACAACAGTATCAGTTTCAAGTCAGCAGCACCAACTACCGTACATTCATACTTTCTGTTTGCTTTTCTGAGTCTGTACCTCTGCTACTGTTCGCGTTGTAATCTCTATCTAAACTATCGAGATCAAATTCCGATTCATCTAATTCTGAATCTGAATATAATAAAGACTTATCGTCCGCGAAAATTTCTGCCAAAATTTCTGCTGATTTTCACTTACGACTTCTGGATGCCGTGGTTTTATTTACTAAATGAAATCTAGCGCGACACTACAAGGTTGTGGACTCTAGAAGTTGTCAACAAAAAGCCTTTACTAATGGATAACCCTTGTCCTATCCTAGAATACATAACCTAGAATAATTTTAGCAACAATGTATAGCTAATCTAGAACAATTTAGCCTTGTACGACGTATTTATACGGCATCTCCAGGCCAGCGAAAATCAATAACTTGCATGACGTATATATATACGGCTTCCCCGGCAGCCGAAAGGCTACGCTATGACGTATATATACGGCATCCCCAGTGAAGGGGTTAATAGCGAGTAGTTACCGAGATGTGATGCTTACAATTCATTTGTATTGTCTGATTTTCAGTGTCACTTCTGATTCTATCAGTTTTTCTTCTGGCACTGTATTTCATTCATTCATTCATTCATTCAGGGGACTTATATAACGCCCCTCCAAGATGCCTACTCAGAGGCACTCCCAGCCCAACTCTGGCGATAAAGAACAGTTCTCAGATCCCTTTAAGAGGTGTATGCAGAGTTCCTATCTAAAAGAACATGCAGATCTGTGAAAAAGTTTGACGCTTTCCAGATAGTTTTGGTTTGTTCTCTAGTTTCTGGAATGTAAAGTACTCTGTCTAGCATAGTTTGAGATAACGTCACCATCATAAGTTCCTGATGCCAGCCGTTTGGCAGCGATGGGTACAAATAAACATGATCTTCATTGTCCTCGGTCTTTTTGTCACAACCAATGCTCCTCGTAGTATTAGTCCAAGTGGTGTTATGTCCCCATTTATGAAGCATATGGTTTGTCAAGCATGCTTTAAATGTTTAGCTAAATGCTATATCAAATGTAATCTAATTGTACAACTCCATTATCGTAATGAACTAGATGATGCAACAGTTGATGTTTAGGTCAGGTTAGGTTAGGTCAAAGTCATTTGAGAGCCCAGCTGAAATCCAGTATGTCAGAGAAACTATTTTGATAGCTACTTCCGTTTGAAGTAGACCATTACCCATCATTAAAATTCTTACCCCAAATTCTTCCATAATTCTACATTTGGTGTGAAATGAATTTAGTTTGTGCTTATCTACATTAGTTATCGATGGCACTAAGCAATTGTAAGTAAAGGACATACTCAAGTTCCCTACGCCAGCGGTTCCCAAACTTCTCAGAGTTGCGACCCGCTTGTGAATATCTAGGCAGTTTCGGTACCCACTGTGTACAATTAAGCATTGTGTAGGCCTACTAAAATTTCCTTCGTAATTTAGTATCGATCGAAATATGCGGATTTGCGCACAACGCTTAGAAATTTAAAGCATTTAAAGGAAACTTAGGTAAAAACAGTTTACATTTTATTGCAATCCAGCTAGTTATAGCCCAATCATAGCCAAATGTTGTTGCTGCAAAGAATATATGTTTCTCGAAAAAATTTGGCGACCCACTTGCCAGAGCTTCGCGACCCACTTTTGGGTTGCGACCCACAGTTTGGGAAACTCTGCCCTACACAGTAACCGTGTCAGGGAAGGATGATCGAACCCGTATTCTCCGCGTTGCAAGGCGAACGGTCTAACCATTCAGCTACCGTGTAGGTTGGATTTAGAGTCCTGTATTAGTAACATTGAATGCAGTTTTGGGTAATTTTCCATGACATGGGAAAGAAATGTGGTCAGTTGTCTAGAGCCTTAAATGTTTTCACCACACATGGAAAGCCTCAGAAGTTTATTTGGTTGGAATATCATCCACTTCTTGTTATGTTGTCAATGTACGGGCGAAAAATTATCAAAACCTGAGATGAGTGGTTTTATGTAAGACTTTCTTATGGTTAAGCATGTTGTGAAACATCTCCAGTGTACTGTGCATGACTTCATAGTTTAAAATAATTTTTACTCCTTTGAGCACCAATATGACGTTCTGTGTGAGTCATGGTGTCAACATTACAACATGAAATCTGATATTGCAGTCATGTACATAGATTCCAAAATTAGAATAGAAACTCGTTCAAACACGACCTCGTTAGAAAGAGGTTTTCGATTGACATGGCTCCCAAATACATGTTTCTGGTGTACTCTTGATTATTTTATAGTTAGCATTTACACTTTTTCCAATCACTCATCTTTTTAGATGTTATTACAGCTAATTAAATCAAAGCGCTATTTAATTCTGGCAGCCAAAACGAAACTGACTGATAATTTCTCATATGCAAAGTTTGTAAATTTTACTTCCGTCATATGATAGCTGTTCTGGGTTTTGACTGCAGTCCAAAGTGCATATTGACTTTGTTCTTCAATACATCTCTTTTGATAAAAATGATTTAAGAGTTGATCCTGTTATGTACTCATGTTATAAATCATGAAAAGGAGATCATAAGTAAGTTGCATGTTTTGGACATGGTTTTGCATGAACACTGTTTGTCCTGTGAGATGTGATCAGTATTTGTTTTCTTTCAGTACAATCAACAATATATCATGCCTCTTGAAAACATAACTTTAAAGCCAGTGCCTGAGGAAGGAAGTAAGCACTTTTTTCTTACGTTCGAATAACATCGATGTTATCGTAATTTTAGACAGCTTAAGTTGGCCAAAGCTTTGTGCAAGTGCTAGTGAACTAGGAGAGTAAATTATGTGGTTTTGGCCAGTGAGTAAGGCCTGACTAATTTTGGAAGGTGGATGATAAATTTTTAGTGCTAGGTTTGTAAAGTTTTGTTGAACCCAGCATCATTGCTGTTGTTTTTAACTTTTGTTAATTTTTTTTAAATTTTAATTTCATTGCAGAACTTTTATCGTACATGACTTTTGAACTTTTAATTCTTTAAGGACGAAATGGATTAGTTTTCCATGCATTTTAGTACACTCGCGTCGTTGAAGGGTTAAGCTGTGTATTCAGTGAGGCTCCATCCTGATAAGTCCAACTGTGCAGTTGTAGAGACAGCAAGACAGATGATGATGCACACAGATTAACACAAAGACTGACAGACAGACTCACAAAGACATAAAGAAGGAGTGGGAGAGACAGACACTCAAATACTGAAAGAGTGAGAAGGGCAGGGACAGTGGAGAAAGAAAGAAGGAGAAAGAACAGGTGAAAGAGAAAGAGAGCCCTAGAGGGAAGAAAGTGGATTCAATTTGTCACTTAACTGTTCTTTGTCTTCTGCATGAATTTATTGGTATTTGCATTGTGTAATTTATTGGCATTTTCATTATGTAATTTATTGACATTTTCATTATGTAATTTATTGGCATTTTCGTTATGTAATTTATTGACATTTCATTATGTAATTTATTGACATTTTTATTATGTAATTTATTGGCATTTTCGTTATGTAATTTGTTAGCATTTTCATTTATGTAACGGTTTGGAAAGCAGAAAATAGAGAGAAATTCTTAAAGTCTTTGTTACAAGTACTTCTCTTGTTATTTTGTGTGTGTGCGTCTTTGGTTATCTATTGTTTTGCTTGCTCAAGTCATACTACATTGTGTACTGTTACTGTTATTGTTGTTATGTACTGTTTTACTTGCCATAGTCATGTACTGCATTGTATGCTGTTATTTTGTTTTGTTATTGTTTTTATTATTGTTGTTCTTGTTATTGTTATTGTTCTTGTACTTGTTGTTGTTGTTCTGTTATTGTTGTTCTTGTTATTGTTGTTCTTGTTATTCCTTTTTTAATATATACTGTTATTGTCCTTTTGTATAGTACACAGTAGTTAGACTTTTGGAAAATGGATGATAATGTGCTTTTGAAAAATGCTGTTATTCTGTATTCTAAATATGTTGTACATTTCTGTAAGTTGTATTTACGTGTAACTCTGCAGTACGTTGACTTTTTAGACTTACGCAATGGCTGGCAGGTAATAAGTCCTAGCAAGTCGTTCAGCGTTTACGCAGCAACACCGTCTGAGAAGACAGAATGGATGACCCACATAGCAAAATGTGCTCAAGACCTTCTGACAAAGCGTGAGTCATTACGTAGCTTTTTCAAGCATGCTGTCAGTAAATAAGGGCAGTTGATTTAGTCATCTGCAAAATTACCCAGGCATGACTAGCATCGGAAGAGATATTTTTCGTGATCTAATTTGAAGGTCTTGCTTGTCGGGTGTTTCTATAGAGGTGTATCAGCTTTTATATGTGACTGGGTTGTGCTGTGTATGTCAGTGACGCCTTAAAGCTTGGATTCTGGCCATGAAATTATTATTATTATTATTATTATTATTTGTTTATTGCATAATAAAGCTGACACACCGCATCCTTGTACAGACTGGTTAAATAAGGGGATATAAAGACTAAGAATATTCTAAACATTAGTAGAATTGTCTGGAATGTTAGGTTGGCTTTGATATTTCCAGACATTATAAGGTTATAGTAGAATATTAGAAGTTTTCTTGGTTTATAAACAAAGTTGGATGGTTAACTTCTGTTTTGCAATGGTTCGTGGCTTGCTTGTTTTATACTCGAAACCTTGTAAGCATTATCTTCACAATTCTAAAGCGCTACTTGAAAAGTAAGCACAGGGCACCAGCAGATCACGAGTGCTGCGTCATGTTAGAGGGGTTGTTCAGAGATGGCCAGTGGAAATCCGAGTTCAGTTGCCAGATAGACCAGAGGGAGGGGGGTTGAGGATCTCAGATCTGAAATGGATTGTCGAGTCTGGTTTCGCTTGCCCAGAAAGTTGGGAGACGAGTCAGGTGATTGTAAAGTCATCTGGTTATACTAAAAACTAAAACTGTTCTTGGTGAATGAGTTTTTGGACCTAGATTCTGGAAGCCTCTTCTCTTGTCTGATCACTTTGCTCAGACTTGTGCATCATTTCAGTCTCAGTTTAAGTCTTATCTATTTCAGATGGTCTAATCATCATAACATAACATAACATAGGTTTTTTTATTGCTCCCAAAGAAAATAGATATACAATAACACATTATCAAATTTCACAGTAGTATTAGTTTGGGATACAAAAGGAGGACCTAAAGGGACCGAGATCCCGCTAAGCAGGGCCACCTATGTACCAATGCAAGTTTAGGTGGAAGTTGATAACATAATATTCGAAAGTGGGAGTGATTTGAATTTACAACTGAAAATGATAACATAATTAGCATTATCTAATGTTATAGAGTTTTTAAATAAACAAACAAGGTATGATAGATATATAGGCAGGAAATTTGTAAAATTTTGGGTAAACATGGCTCGTGCACTCGAGTCCATTCTGAACAAGTACTTAACTGCTCATCGCTTAATCATTGCATAGTAAAATAATCATCCTGTGAGCCTAATACAAGTCGTCATTTGCACACGGCCTAGTTCAAAGCTAGTTATGCAAGCATCCTTCCAACAAGGTCATGACATCTGTCTGGCTAACAAAATGACAGCACACTCCTTTTTATTGACTAAATTTTACAGCTTAAAAATTTGTATTGTATTAACTTCACTGTCGACGGCTGCCTGATGTAGTTACCTTCGACCCCATGGCTTTATAGGCTTCACAGGCAACTGCACATTAGTATGCTGTGAGCAATGTTACTATGAAGTAGTCTGCTTAAAAAATCATTGTACTGCTGTGGCCACTGGCGTAAACTTGTCCAAAATATTGGTGGGGAAAAATATTGGTGGGGCAAAAATATTGGTGGGGCAAAAATATTGGTGGGACACGGGGTCTGGACCAGAGGTGCAAAAAAAGTTTTTCAAGATGAAACGTTGTTTGTTGTTGTTTTTTCGGTTTTTTGGTTTTATGGTTTTTGTTGTTTTTAAGTTTTTCTGATTTCGGATCATAAAAATCATGAAAAATGGCATGAACAAGAGCTCCAACTCAGTAAATTCAGTTGCGATTTCCGAAAATTTAAAATCATTTAATCAATGCTATTAAAATAACTTCTACAAAAATAAGAAATTTTTTAAAAACAAAAACAAATGTTTTGGTTTTCTTTTTGTTGTTGTTTAAAGCAAAATCTGAAAAAGTTTTTTTCACTCTGGTCTGGACAGTCAGCAGAGGCTTCCGGTTTTACGTTAATGCGTATGAAATGGGTGTTTTGTTTACATGTAAATTTGTTTCACATTGAAGATATTGAAGATAAAAATAAATCTTTGTTTCCATTATGGATTTCTGATAGGATTTCAGTTCTGTGTCTCTTTTTTCTGTTTCTGAAGAAATTTGTATTGAAACATAATATTTTAATATTTGAAGAAATTCTCCTCTTGATTTTTGGGGGGCATTGCCCCGGCTCCTCAATTATTGGAGGGGCACGTGCCCCGGCTGACCCCCCAGAGTCTACGCCTATGGCTGTGGCCATGTTTCCAATATAGGTAGTTATGGCCAAAGTGCCAGACTTCATCATCATTATTATCATTATCATTATTATTATTATTATTATTATTATTATTATTAGTATTAGTATTAGTATTAGTGTTATTATTATTCGTTTATTAACTCCACACGTTGTCACACCGCAACGTGGTACAAAACACAAGTTTAAAATAATAGAATGAAGAGTTGTTTGACTCTAAATGAAAATGAGGAAACTTGATTCTAATTTAGGGCACCATAGAGAACTCTAGGAATAAAATTAGACATTTTTCTTATTGGTTATATATTATCTTTGTTTCGTGCGCCTCTTTTGTGTATAACCTGTCTGTTAGCCACAGTGCATTTGCAGGCGTACATTAAAGAACATACTTACTTACTTACCTTTAAAATGCTGTAGTTTCTGTTTAAGGATACTCTATCATAACAAAGGTGATTAACATTGCCCTCCTCCCAAGAAGAGCAGTTGCAGACTTATGCCTGTTATTCGGCCTTTTGGCCAAACAGATGGCCTGGCCATCTCATTGTACTGTACTGACTTTCAGTGTCTTGACCTGATTATGGCTTGGTTTTGGTGTGCCATCGGTTGATGCCTTGTGCATTAGACACTGGCACTATAGAAGCTGGTAATCATTATTATTAATGTAATTCAGTGTGATGTGTGATTTATATAATACCCATAAAATTTTTTCGAATGCAGTACTTAAAATACTGAGAAATGTCAACTGCATTCTTTTTCGTATGGCCAAACTGTATGTACACTGGTAGGTAAAATTTCAGGTGTTAGAATGACGTTGTGTGTAGTTTACCTTTAGGAGCTAATCTCTCAAAAATTCATACTACACACTGCACATACCAGACGAGTCAGCTGCACAGTTTGTGTCAGAAAACACTATTTTAGGCCCAGTTCAGATGCTCAATATTGTATTGGTTAGCATGCTGGACTGTCAGTCGAGAGGTTCGAGTTGAAATCCCCTAGCCAGGGCAGAAATTTGGTTAGAGATTTCTGCTCTGCATGGGCCCTCTAGCCAACTCAGCTATAATGAGTACGCTGACCGTACACTGTTGGTGGTAAGAAGAGATGGCGAGGGAGGACTGGCCATCCACCGTCATGTGCCGAGTCTTAAGAAAACGAAGTCTGTAGCACTTCTTACCCATGGCTTCCTAAGGGCTAGCTTATGGGACTGCTCTCTCTTCTTCTTCTTCATCAGGTGCATCAGTGA
Source organism: Allolobophora icterica (assembly GCA_963556255.1). Taxonomy (NCBI): domain Eukaryota; kingdom Metazoa; phylum Annelida; class Clitellata; order Crassiclitellata; family Lumbricidae; genus Allolobophora; species Allolobophora icterica. The sequence goes on from OY744610.1 coordinate 49,647,207, forward strand.
CAGTTTGGTGCAGGTAGATAGTGTAATTCTGTAATCTTGATTACTTTCAGATGGCCGGAAGTCGACTGTTGCGGATCCTTCGCCCGTGTGGGTTCCAGACTCTGACGCTCCCGTCTGCATGCATTGCCGGAAATCAGAGTTCACTGTTCTCAACCGTCGAGTTAGTAGCAAACATTCTTTTTTTTTCTTTATGGACTTTTTTTAATACTGATGGTCCACAGCTTGTGGATTTTCTCAGTTTCTGTCCTCTGACTCTGGAACTGTTTCCTACTTTGGTGGGTGAGTCTGATAACTTTCAGATCACGAGTAAAACAATGGGATGTGGTAGCCAACTGGTTGAGTGCTTGTGTTTAACGCAGAGGGTATGGGTTCGAGCCTACCCTAAGATGGTAAGTTTGTAGGGACCTCGAGCAAGTGCTTCACTGGCAGTTGCTTAGCACCATCAATCAATGTTTTGTGGCGCTTAATAAGTGCGTAATAATAATAGAAATATAAATCTAGATGATGTTTTCCTCTGTCGACTGTTTCTGAAATTTCCCTACTGAACTGCAGTGTGTCTTTCGGTTTCACTTAGCTGTGATGATTTATTGATGCCTGATGCTGGTTTTTAGCTAAAATGTCTTAGTTAAGGATACATTAGTGCATTGCACTGTAAATGGAAATTAATCAACACCCTTAATTATTGTTTAATTGGCTATCTAAAAATGTTAAAGTTTTCATAAAACTAAACTGTTTTAATGGTGATTAAAATAGCAACTAATTTTAAAATTATATATAGTCCCAGTTTAAATATAATTCCACATTGACGTTATTTGTAAGCAAAATACCCAAGGTTGACAAACTGGATATGAAATTGTAATCTTGAGTTATTGTTAAATTAACTATGTAAATTTAAATAAAACTAAAAGGGTCTTGATAATAAAAAAAATTGCAAATAATTTAATATTATGTACAGACTGTGCTACAACAGTCATGTCACACTGACATCATTTGTAACCAGAACAACTCTGAAAAATATAGATCAATTTGTAAGTGGTTTAGTTCTGTAGTTCTAGGAGTCTAGGGGCAGGGAGATGGTTGAATGGTGACATGCTGGCACGAAGATCAGAAGGACATGGTTCGATACCGGCTAGCCCACAAGGTAGACTCAGCCTTTCGGTAAAATGAGCAGTAGGACAGATGGGCGCCTTGCAGGCTGCTATATACAGTTAAATTCGACTCCTGTTAAACTTGTTATTATCTGTTACTACTCTATTATGTAATCATACTGCATACTTGTCAGTTTGAATTAATAAACGAATATTATTATTATTATTATCATATTCATTGCATGATGTCTGTTGTGTTTTCTAGCATCACTGCCGACGTTGTGGGATTGTGTGCTGCAATACGTGTACGAGCAAGCGCTGGTTACTGCCCCATCAGTCAGCAAAGCCGCTGAGGGTCTGCCTAACCTGCTACTACAAGCTCAGTTCAGCACCCTCGTCAGATCTGTCGACAAATACAGGTACGCAGGTGTTTGCTACAGGTGCCTTTCATCTCTTCATTATGAGAAATAGTCAGGTAACAATCAGAGCAGGGTGCTGTATATATGATACATGCATACATATATACCATACATCTGTGTATGTATGGTATGATATGTATACTGTACCTGTATATGTACATGGATGCCTACTTATATGAAATTTTATTATTTAAAAGTTTGTAGCTTGACAATGTTTTCTTATAGTGCTTTGCGTGACATTGTAATCTGTAGAGCAGTAGTACTCCTCATGCGTGATAGGACTATTACAGATGTGAATCTGAGCAGTGTGGATTCCATGTTATGATTAGTCACAGTTGTCTATCTGTCACAGAGCACTGAGTTTTGTTTCCGGCATCAGTAAATGTCGAATTGTATGACAGATTTGACACATGTCAAGATTCTGAAGTTCACTTCTTGCTAAGAAAAGGAATTGAGAGCTAACCCTGTTTCCTTAGAGATGCGCTTGCTCCCTAGAACCCTATCTGATACTTTTTATGTTAGGTTAAAAACAGTTCTGTTTAGACGTGCTGGAGTCAGGAGTGCCTCTGAGTAGCCCTCTTGAAGAGACGCTATATAAATGTCTTAATGAATGAATGAATTATCCTGCTTTGAGAAATTGAAAACTTGACTAGCAGTGTTTACTGTCAGTGTTTTGCAGTGATATAATGGATTGAATTTTGCCATAATATGAGAATATTGAATCAGGGCAGCTCGATTAGAAGGCTGTCATGTTGCATACAGGATATTGGGCTGCAAAAGCTGACTGTATCTTGATTAATGGCAACAGTTCAGCTGTTCAAACTGTTGTTCCTGGTAGATTTATCAAACGCTGTGTTGCTGTGGGTATAAAGTACCAGTGATGCAGATGCTAGGTTTTACAGCGCTCTCTCAGTTGCACGTGCTTTGGTTAGGTTACCAGGATTCACTGTCATTATCAGTTTATGGCTTTAGATATAGCAAGGTCTGAAAACTGTGATGTGTAGTATATTGGAAGCTGGTTATTGTATTGTCTTTGGTAGCCTCTTGAAGAACCATCATGAAGTTGTGCTATAATGATGTCATTTGAGTACACCGAATCTGGAATCCGTGATCCCAGCTGCATTTTGTAACAGAATTCTTGTTGAAACAAAGCACTTTATAAGGAGGCCTTGCTGTACTTTAGAAAGAAGTGATGCTGGTGCCATTACTTCTATGATACCATTTTAACTGTTTACTTTTACCTTACCATTAGTAAGTGGTGGACGATGGTGTATTGATTAGCGTGCTGGATTGTCAATGAAATGGTTGTGGGCAGAAAACATTTCATAGTGATTTGTGGCAAACTGTACTTTAAAAGGACTGTGACTGTACATAGTCAGGTTCGGTGGGATATCAGCTGACGAGGGAAAGGACTGACTCACCCCTTTGCTAGCACTGTATGCCTATTTTGGATGCATTTTGAGGTTAGCTAACGCGACTGCCCTTCTTCTTTCAGTATTATCTAACAAAGGCTCAGCCATTTGTTAAGCACCAGTTTAATTGGCTTAGCAAGGGAATGCCTCCGAGTGGTGGTGTAGAGCTGTACCGATGCATCAGGAGCATTCGTAATCGGGCCGATTATTAGAGGAATCGGCATAATCTGTATCGGCGAAAAAGTATCGGCGCCGATGCAAATTATTTTACAGTTGACGTTTTTTGCACAATAATCGTTACAAATAGAAAAATGATCACAAGTATCTATGTCTTGCTTCTTATTATTGATTTATATTTAGCATTGCACTACTTAGCAGACATCGTAGAAACCAAGGATCTATTATACACAGGACTGGACATTCATTAAATGCCCTTATACAACGTCGTATGCGTAGTTTTTGGGCGATAATAAAATAATCGGCTTCATACGCGGTATCGGCTATTACAATAATCGGCTATACTCGGTATCGGAATAAATGGCAAAAAGCCTTATCGGTACAGCTCTATGGTGGTGTATAAATTTTATTATCGCGCTGCATTTTGCTTAACCGTTATTATCAACAGTTTCTGACACACTAGTCATTTGGCAGCAATGGGTGTAAATGAATTAAAACCGTTTTATCAGTCATTTGATAAGTCTGATGCTTTCTCATGTCTAGTCAAGTCTTGTTACTTGTTACATCTTTGCTGGTACATGTGTTGTCTTTCGTACATGGTCATAGTCACTCTTATCTGGTGGGACACGGCAACTGATTGGTTAGACCAGCAGTTCCCAAACTTCTCTGGGTCGCGACCCACTTGTGAATCTTGGCAATGTCAGTCTCGGCACCCACTGTGTAAAATTAAGCATTGTGTACTCAAATTTGCTTCGTAAATTGATACCGAAATATGCGGATTTACGTACAGCGCTCAGAAATTTAAGGCAATTGAAGGAAACTTAGGTAAAAACAGTTCAGTTCACAATTTATTGCAATCCAGCTAATTAAAGCCCAGTCATAGTCAAAAGTTGTTCCCAAAAAATGTTTCTCGAAAGAATTTGGCAACCCACTTGCCAGAGCTTCACGACCCACTTTTGGGTCGCGACCCACAGTTTGGGAAACGCTGGGTTAGAGCACTCGTCTTGTAAGAGTACAGGTTCGAGACTCCCCTGGGACGGTCACTGTGTAAAGACGATGAGCAAGTCCTTCACTCACAATTGCTCATCACCATCAACTGACGCTTCGTCATTAGATAGTGACACTTAATAAATGTGTAATAACTATATTATAATTTTTATTATTATTTTATCTTTCAACTGTGTAACAATAGCTGATTGTAGTGATACTGTTTACAGATGGCTGGGCTAGATCAACTGCCAAGTATGGAAATTCCTCCGGAGAAGATTCATCGGATTCTGACAATGATTCGCCTCCGAATGGAACTGCTGCGGCTCCCGAACAGGTAGGGAATGGTTGGATGACTGGGAGTTCGACCCACCGTGAATTTCTCGGTAGTTAGATGTTCCGATTTGATGAGTAATGGTATTGAGGTCTCTTTGTAACACTTCTTTTGGGAGCCATTCCAGTGCTACGTTACAATGACGTCACGTTCTAAAGTGATTCACATTTGGGATTTATATTTACAGCCCTGTTTTGCTGGTGTTATGATCATGTGCTGTTTCATGTGATTCTTTCCCACACGACCATCGTGGTTTATCTGAAGTCGCACTTATATTAGCTCAGTGAAATAGCTGTGTAAGCTATGTGTTTCAGTGGTTCATGCATGTGCTATAGAAATGTTTTCATACATGAGTTGCATGCATGCACTGTGGACAGCTGTAGGAAATGTCCAATGTATTGATGCATAGCCGGATGATTGTTTGATGATATCACTCTTAACACTAAGTACTGTATCACCACTTATGACATCAGAAACAATTGGGTAACAACATCACTGACAGCATCCATGTTACACCTTTTTTATTACTTGTTTGTACGGTATTGTAAAACTTATGCTTGTGAATGTGCTATGGAAAGTGTGTTTACAATAGTATATGGGGCTGAGAAGTGAACCGGCTGTAGATCTATAGGAAACATTTGCGATCTTATCTTACCGGATTAGTAGGATAAAGTGATCACCTTTGGTAAAATCACAGATGCAGACAAATGTGTGCATATGCATTCGTACATCAGCTGTGCTATGGCGCTATACAAATTGTTTTAGTATTATTATTATTTTGTTGGTGACTTGAGTTGTTTTGAGTTGATTTGCGAAACATCTCTGATCTAGTTGGCAAATTGTTGGCAAAGTGTCCCACTGTCCCTTGTTTTGTGCTTATCTCCCCTTCCCTGTTCCTGTCCATTCCACCATCCCTCCACTCCCCTCCCTGTGTTAATCTGTCCCTCTGATCTTCCCAGAGGAAGATCAGAGGGACTGGTGTCTGTCATTGTATCAGGGCTTTGTAACAGCTTTCTCAATTCCTCCTGTCTGTTCCCCAGTCCCATCCTGTGGCCCATGGGCCACCTGAGGCTGCCCCACCTCCAGGCTAGCTGGACGGTTGGCTGCCTAAGGGCCTGCCCACCTCTGAAATGTGCACGGACACTATCTCATCTGTTCTAAGTTACTAAATGGACTCCAGACCACGTATTTGTCTTAAGCCTTTATTATAGATATTTCACAGTTTTTTGCATTTGAATACAATCCATATTTGTTTTTCAGCCAACATTTTACTGAAATCTTCTGAGAAAGAAGTTGAAAGTGCCTTATTTTCTTCATCGTACACCATCACGAAAATCTTAAATTGCCAGCATCTTCTACATTGACTTCTACTGATGAAATCATGTTGCACGTATTGCCAAACTATTTTGAGACATGCAATAGTAGCTGACGTTTATTCACCCGAATGAGATGAATGAACTGGTGTTATGATATTTGATGCCATTTTGTAATTTTTCCTGAGCTGTGAATTGCACTTGAGAACTTGCCGTATAATTTATTCTGATGCAAATTATTTTTCTAAATTGTCAAAATTAACTCTTTGTATAGTTTGCTAGTTTGAAGTGTAATTTCTGGCAAGTTTTTAGCTTTGAGACATCACTGGGTTTTTACTGTTCCAATCTTAGTAGTGTTTTTTTATCTGAATTTTAAAGCAAAAAATGCATTTACAATTTTGATGTAATTGATAATGATCATAAAAAAATTATAATTACTGTAATTATAATTATTATATCTGTAAATTTTATAATTGTATAATGAAACTAAGTATGTTTGCATAGCGTCAATGTAACCTTAATATCAAATGTAATCTGTCCTTTTCATTCATAGTGTGAATAATTCTTTCTGTAGTTTTCTGTTCATGCCACAGACATCGTGTAATGCCAAATAAATTAGTATTTTGAATTTGTGATAAGTGAAGGCATTGTGCTTTGCTTTTGAGTACTTGAAACTATGAAACCAGCTTAGTGCCTGTTTTTATGAGAGTGCTTACCTGCTTTTGTCAGAACACTGATTGAAGCATAGTTGCTAACGTGGGAACTGTAGCTTGATATAGATGTGTAATTAATAAAGAAAGGGGAAATAGATGTTTGAAATGATGTTTAATGTTTATCAATTACTATTTAAATTTATGCAAAGATTCATTTGTATAAATTTAAATAGTAATTGATAAATATTAAACATCATTACCTTGATGCTGAACTATATGTAAAGAAGTAGTTAAAGATATGCTGGGACTTCATTGGGTGAGCTAATAACAATGGTAGTTTAATATATTCCTTGATAATGTTAGTGATGTCTTTATTTTACGTGTTTATGCTTCAAACATCAAATAATACCAAGTTTAGTAATTTTGAACATTCGATAGATTGGAAAGCTTTGCACAAAGTAATGACTTTTATTTTTTGAGCACTATATGCTTTTCAGTAAACTTGTTCTTGATAGCTGTAATGTCACTTGAGCTGGTAAGGAAAACCTTTGAGATAAGTAAGTAAATATATTCTTTATTATAAGCACTACATCCACTGATATAAAGAGACTTGAAGTTGACAAGTTTAAAAGTGAAAATGATTTCTTTAACCACATTCTGATTCAGGTTTTGCTGAATTTGTTATTATTTTATATATGAATGTATACCTTGTATGAATGCTAAGGATAATGGAGTACATCAAAACTTGTGTTGTTGTAACCTTGGCTTCCTCTCATGGTTACCTTCAAGGACAGATTGTTTATACGTGCATATACATTTCAGTACATTTGTTCCAACTATGCTTAATGTAAACCATTGGGAGATAACGGCTTTAGAATATCAAAAGGTGAAACACATTCCTGTTTTAGTATAGGATGCATAATATTCCAAAACATTTTGTCTTTTGATAATTCCCAACAAAATGTTCTAATTTTACTTTTTTTATAATGCTGTGCATGTATAATGCCGTTTATGCTAAATATTTGGGGTTAATTTCTCCATACACAATGTAATGTGTTCTTCACAGGTCAAGAGACTTACCTTTCTGACAATGTGGTTTTGCTACTGAATGTAGAAAAAATCAAGTTTGCTTTTTCTGCTGCTCTGTTCCAATTTGTAGAGCTAACTGTTGATAAGTAAAACCTGATCCAGCCTGTCTGGTGTTGGTTTGTAATTTCCATGTAGGACAGTCGTGTAGGTAGTAATCTCCTCTCTCAATCTTGTATGTGATGTAAAACCCGATTGTTCGTCAAAGATAAGTCATAGAAGCACAGTCTGGTGGCTGATTTGTGGAATATGTTTGTATAATGGCATGTATGGTAAACAGGTTTAAACTTTACTGTTGCTTCTTATTCAAACAAGTGTAACTTTACTGTTTATTTGTATTCAACAAAAATCAGACCATAAACCCTGGCTACAGTGCTGATGGGTTGACAATTGTATTAATTGCGGTGATAGGTAACTGGTGCGATGTAATGTCTATCTTACAACGACGTTAATGTCTTGATGTCTCTGTCTTACGGTCGTTTTGGGCTTGAAGTTCAGTTTAGAGAGATATGGTGACTTGTCTGTAGTCGAGTGCCTTAACCACGGTTCTGATTATAATTCCAGTAGTGCTTTTGTTAATGCTATGAATGCTAAATATTACTTTTGTTTAATTGTTTTATTTTTTATATACTATATTATTATATTTATTGTCATATTTGCTATTACTATGTTGATGATGATATTATTAGTAGTAAGTACGTAAGTAGCCTTTTAATAAGAATGCAAGTCAAAGCGCTCACATTTTACAAGATAGACAGTTGATGTTAAGTGTTACTGTCGTAAAACCCAGCAGCTACTATGAGCACTTTTGATGCTCACTTCAAGATAATAAACTGCATACATAGTAGTTTTTTTATATTTGCTATTACTATGGTACTGATGAACTTTAATATTATCACTATTAGGAGTGGTTGTAGTAGTCGTAGTAGTAGTAGTACTAATGCAAGACAGTGGGACCTGTAGTAGAATGATAAAATCGCAGGGCAAACTTTGAATCTGCGGAACCTAGGCATTATATTATCCATTATCCTCCAATTTGGTACTAATATATCTGCACTTGTCAGCACAGCAAAGTTATTATTTCTTATTTTCTTTTGCTTATTCTTCTTTTCATTGTTCTTAATATTATCACAACTGGGAAGGTTTTTCAATGTTTATAAATTTTAGAAGCAGTTGGGATCTGTAAGTCTTGTTATTATCATTTTAGCAAGTGTTCCATGGGTGTGTTGTTTATATTTAGCAGTTCAAAATGAATTTATGTATTTTGAAATAATGATTTATAATGTTGATGAATTTTCATGTGAATAGTCAAAATTTTGATATAAGGATTTTTTTGTCCGATGGTTTATTCGACAACTTTTGATGTATTGGTGTACGCGTTGGTTCTGTTCGACATGTGATGTGTAGATGTGCCTTTTCTACATTACTGTTTTGAAGTTGGTTAATGAGTTTGTCATTTTGGGCAAAAGTTAGCATTATTGGTGTTTCTGCCAAAAATTATTTAGACATTTTCGTAAAGTTTTTGTTATGGAAACCAAAAGTGTATTTTCAATATTTTCAATATCATATTGCAAATTTGGAACAGAACTGAAAATTTGTGTGAATCATTGCACATAAATGTAACAAAATGTTGCAACTTGAATATTCATTTAAAATTGAATACAAATTTAACAAGATGTTGCAACTTAAATATCCAAATGAAGAAATTTATTGTGTAATAGCTCAGAAATTGCTTTGTGCAACAAGAAATAAGAATCCTTTTAATTATTGTGCAATATTAATGAAACGTGGAATTTAGGGCTAGGATTGATAAAATTATGTGAAATTTATATAAAATTCAGAAATTAGGCTGGTGTATGTGATATAAATGTTATTTAGCCTGTGTGTCTTAATTTTATAATAATATTAATATAAAATTCGTATGACTGCCATTTTAGCAGTGCTTTGCGAAGGTTTTAAGATGTGTGGTACAAAGGCCCATCTACTTTACATGTATACATGTGGCGTATAGGTCATGCTAAACACCAATACTTTCGAAACCCTAAATGCGGGTGCAGGCAGGGGCGTAACTTTGGTCTAAAAAGTGGGGGTACCAATTTCTTTCCCCTTTCGTTTTTCACATGAAGACCATCTCTGGGAAGGCACAGTAATAAATATTGATTGACATTGTTTAAAAGTGGGGGGTACGGTACCCCCAGTTCAAAAAGTGGGGGGTACGGGTACCCCTCGTACCCCCCACAAATTACGCCTATGGGTGCAGGTGACCAGTAGGTACCGGTAACTGGAGAAAGTATTGGCGAAATTTACAGTTTTTTAGTATCATTTTGCGCTGTATAGCTGCTAACACGTTCGTTTTAAACAGTGACATTTACACATTATGGCATTTTTACATTTAATACCTTTATGCTGTTTCACCTTTGATTCCTTGTTAGCCGATTGACATGGTGTTGGAACATGTGTGTTACTTTACTGAATTACTTTATGGTGCTTGATACTGTATTGGTCAGCCTGCTGGACTGACGATTGAGAGGTCGGGGTTCAAATCCGCGCCAGGGCAGAAATGTGGTTCAAGATTTCTGCTCCACCTGCACCCCCTAGCCAACTCAGCTATACAAGTACACTGACCGTACACTGTCGGTGGGATGATGAGACAGCGAGGGAGGAGACTGGCTACCTGCCCTCATATGCCGAGGCTAAGAAAATGAAGTCGCTAACACATCGTACCCATGGCTGCCTCATGGCTAGGTTAAGGGACTGCTCTTCTTCTTTATGGCAACACATGTATCAGCTCTAGTGGCGAATTTGTACAGTCATATTGACTGGTTAATTGCTGATGATAGAACTGATATTTTAGAGTGGCATGTGCAACAGTCTTACAAAAAGCTTGCCCTGCCACAGTGGCGGCGATCTTGTTTGACAGGTGAGGGGGACATTTTTGAACTGATCTGGTCAAACAAGAGTTTTGAACTGATCTGATCAAAAAAGAGTCTTGAACTGATCTGGTCAAAAAAGAGGTAAAAAAAGTTATCGCCGTGAACTGATCTGGTCAAACAAGAGTTTTGAACTGATCTGGTCAAAAAAGAGTTTTGAACTGATCTGATCAAAAAAGAGGTAAAAAAGTTATCGCCGTGAACTGATCTGGTCAAAAAAAGGTAAAAAATGCACAAAAAAATTTCATGACCTTTTTTGGTGCTTCTTCAAAATGTGGGGGGGTCCGATGCATGGCGTGTCTCCCCCACTGTTAAAGGTGGGGGTCTTATCCCCTCGACCCCCCATGATCGCCGCCCATGCCCTGCCAACATTCAGACATTAAGCCCATATGGGACTTGTATAGAGCCCATATGGGTCCCATCTAATGCCCATGGATACGCTGGCAGGGTGATTAGTATTATGTCTATACTTAACAGGTTTAATATATCGCATGAACATTTGCAGGTTGACTGTTATGCAAATGATTCTTGGGTAGATTTATTTTTGTAAGTACATATAATAGGTTTCAATGTGCCATACATCTTTATGCATGATGCACACACACAGTAGCTTTGTCACGGCTATTTGGTTAATCATTAATTATGGCCAATCAGGCTAATCATGTATGGCTGTTTAATTATATTCTCATCACAGGCCTACGTATATATGAGGTCTATTATATATCAGGACTTCATTCTTCACTTGGTTTCGCTGGACAACCCCTTTGACATGACGCAGCGCTCGTTAACGTGTCAGCACTTTCATGGGCATTATATGGGACCCGTATCAGAACATGTGGGTTCCTCGTAGGTATGCAGGTGGGGTAATAACATGGGCTCTACACTAAAGCACTATTGTACTTGGCTTTGAGGTATTGTGCTTTAGAATGTTAGTAATAATAATAATAATAATAATAATAATAATAATATCTTTTCTTTAATTAAGCGCCTGCCAACTGCGCTGTACAGTGAACATACATAGTAGAAACGGCAGCCACGCAGGGCGCCTTACATACATGTATACAGTAGAAGCACATGATAACAGTTTTACAGGAGTCGAATACAACTGTTTTTAACGGCGTCCACGCAGGGTGCCAATCACGGCCTAACTTCACGCCATGTGTTATCCATTACTCTACGGGCAATTTCCGATTATGATCAGGATGGATGCAGGCATGCTGCACTCCGCATTGTCAATCAGTTGGGCGTTGTGTGGGTTGTACAAATGGGTTGAAGACTAGGGGCCATCCATTTAGTTAATCTCCTGCCTTCTCTCCTGCAGCATTTTGCCAGAAACTGAAAACCAAACTCTTTGGGCAGTCCTACCATGAACTGGGAGGATTATTAGATTACAAAAGCAATCGTTGGAGCAAAAGATATTCAACCGAGTTACGATAATTTATTTGTTTTGTGCTAACAAATTATTATTTTGAACAATAATACATAAGCCTAAAGCTTAATAAAGTGCTATTACAGGGACTCAGGGAGGCAGTAAAATGATTATTCTGTTAGACCTTTGATATTCTGCCCATAAAAATTAAAACGTTAGGGATAAACGCTTTAGCTGACTTGAGCTTAAATAATTTGGCCAATGAATTGCAGTTTTAGAATCCGAAATTCCGAATGTGTGGCTCAGTCGTGTTCTAGGACAATCGTTGAAAATCAAGTTCTGTTTTGAGGTCCGCAGAAGCAGCGTTTTGCACGGTGCTGTTGCTTCTTGGCTTGTCTTGCTCGACCATTTTGGGTTTCTTTGACTGATTTTTATGTTCCGCTTTGAGTGCGCTCTTGTACTTTTTTCTGTTTTCATCAGTAGAAAAAAACAGACATTTATTATTCACGCTATCTTTTGACCATTATTTGTATCATCGTCTGATCTAATTTTGTCGTCGTCATCAACATCATCATCATCATCAACATCGTCATCATCATCATCATCACCACAGCAGCAGCACCACCACCACCATCACCATCACCACCACATCATCATCATCATCATCATCATCATCATCATCATCATCATCATCATCATCATCATCATCAACTCTGCGTATATATGCGCTGGTGTCCACTGTTCACTTAATTGTCTTCTCTTAATTATTTTCTTGTTCACCCAGGCCGGCATTATGGGGGGGGGGATCGGTGGTAAGGGGGTCGGTGCTAAGGGTGCTGCAGCTCCCAAGCCCGCAGTTTGAGGGGCCCGCATTTTGGGAAGTACATTAAAAATTGTTTTTGTACTTGTAATTGGGCCCCGCGCTGATATCTATATAGGTAATCACAGCACGGGGCCCACACTATAGCCTTAATGCGGACCTGTGTTCACCTAATTGTCTTCCTCCTCACTTCCCTGCCGCTGTGTCACAATCAAACAGTGGACGTCTGGCTATGCAGTTGTCTTTCGTATCTCGAGCCATTCTGGGTCAAGTTAAAACCTATAGGCCTATTTAGTTAGGGCTTTACTCTCTCGATCGAGCTACTAATTAGTGCTTCTACTTGCAGAGCACGGATATAGATTAGGCCTGCCGCCTACGTACGGGCCTACGCAGAGTTTGAAGTCAAATTTGAACTGGGGGGGGGGCTGAAAAATTCTTCCATGTCCGAGTATCCCGACGGGAATTTCTTACGTACCTAAAAGCGGTATACTGTAGGCCTAGTGCCAGTGCTCGAAATGGACCGGAACGCACCGGAACGCCGTTCCGGTTCGTCAAAAATGAATTAGCGTTCCGTTCCGCTTCGTCAAATGAATTATTGTGGAAAAAACTATGAAATTAACGTGAATGCTCCCATATCTTTGACTAGCGTTCCGTTTCGTAAAATTTTCCATTTCGAGCGCTGCCTAGTGCTAAATTGTAGTGGTTGTGGGTGTCCTCGATCCCTAGCTGTGTCTAAATAATTGAACAATCTTATACATATAATTTCCTAGATCTGTGCGTCGGCAAACGCTCGGACTCATGCTTAGGCGCAGTGGGCGGAGCCAATATTGTGTGCGGCTCTAGGCCTATTTTGATTGGACAAGGCTTTGACACCTAGCCTATTTGTTTGACAGGCACACATGGACATACCTAAATAGGCTACACAAAGCACAGATACATATACATATAAGCAGCACTCTGGCGCAACATAATGTGTGCGGCTCTGGGCCGGCCTGTTTGATTGGCTGAGGCTCTGTACCATGGCCTATTTGACTGACAGTTACACATAAAGGAATGGAATGTCTGGAATGCACACGGCCGCTGTGCTGTCGAATGTATGGAATGTGACTGGCAGGCAGATAGGCCTAGACGTAAAGACGCACAGACAGACGGACGGACGGACGGACGGACGGACGATGTCTCTGCCTCACTCCCTACCGCACTAGGCCTACCTATCCCTATGCACACGATCTGACGGGAGTACTCATCAAACCGTCTTATATAGGCCTATGACGGGTAAATATTCTAGTGAAGAATACTTACTGGAAAATTCTTGAGTTTTTTCAGAAGATTTATAGCAAAAAATTATGACTTGACAAACACTGAAGTGGTCTGAATGAAAACTGAGAAAAAAGCAGTAGTTTTCATTAATTAAGCAAATAAGACACACTGAACCACAGAAAGCTCTGCTGGGGGTTTAACATGACCTCAAGGTCATTTTTGGCAGTGAACTGGAGGGGTTGCAAAATGAATGTTTTTTTTAACTCTCCCAATCCTCCCCTTGACAACTCAATCCCTGGGCCTACGCTACCTGGAAAATTTCAGGTACGAAGTAAGCTATATTTATTACAGTTTTAGGTAGTTTATCCGTAGAAATTTATGGTCGAAGTACCTATTTTAAATGACCAGCCACCTTGAAAAGTAGTTGTGAGTTCAGAGTTGTTGTGACATTGTAGAAGAATCTGAGGACTTCAGCCAAGTCATTGTAGCAACATACAAGCCCTCCATTTCCATGACATGTGCACGACAACAATTGGAATTAAATTCGACAAATAGAAATAGATTCCTTGATACGAAACGAGAAGAGCCTCTAGTTCACCTGGACTGTCGAAGGCGACACTTGATTTTGCCATATTTCTTCTTTAGTTTCTTAATAGCGATCGTCTGCTGTTGAATGACGTCATCTCGATCTCTCATCGCTTGCCCTGCAGACGAAAGGACGTCATTCTTACAGTAATAGGTCAGTAGTAACATCTCAGTGATTATTTTAGATCAGAGCACAGAGTGATATTCTAGGTTCCACGACAAAATGGTTCACGACAAATGGTTCAACGACAAAATGGTTCACGGACAAATGGTTACTACCTTTCACGATCTTCCAGCTTCTGGTTTGAGCTATATTTTCCTCGATCATCCAGGCTCTAATTTTACTATGACATGTTTTCATCGCTCAAGCAGTGTAAATAATACGAAATAATTTCCCATAAAATCCGGGTTTATGAATAGGGCCTAATATACGTATCTCAAATTAGAAGCTGGAAGAGCGATGCAAATAGGGCTCAAACTTGAAGTGGGATGGCCGATGAAAATATTGCTCAAATTAGAATCTGGATGAGCGATGAAACTAGAGCTCAAACTAGTAGCTGGAAGATCGTGAACGCATTTGTCCGTTAACCATTTTTTCGTGAACCATTTGTCCGTGAACCATTTGTCGTGACACCGATATTCTGTTATAGATATATTTAGATCAGAGAGTGAGGTGACTCGAGTGGAAGGCACAACACTTTGTAGTTAACCTGAACACTGCCTTATTAAAGGTGCTTTATCATCAATCTGAAAATTCTTTGGTTCGCGACACTGTTAAAGTGACCTGAACTCTCTTTTTATTCGTCAATTTAAAAGTCTAATTTCATCATCATATCTCAGAATGGGCTAAAAATAACAATCGTTCGCTCAGTGTCAACAGATCTCGGGAAATTATCATCTTTCGTCGACGAGCTCATGACAGGAGTCTTCCTCAGCAACTTGGAATCGACAGAGTAACTAAAATGGTGATCCTTGGTGTTACCATCACAGACGACCTCAAAGCCATAGCGCACGTTAGTGAGCTAATCGCCACTTGCTCCAGCTCTTTGCATGCAATAAGAATCTTACGTGCCCATGGACTTCCCACTAATGCAATTCATGATGTGACCCGTGCTACAATAATTGGGAAACTACTCTATGCCTCTCCAGCATGGCGTGGTCTCGCCTTGATAAGTGATTACAACAGATTACGGCGGTTCCCACAAAGAATAGGCCTACAGAGAATGGACTTTATCTCGATGCAACAACCCGACTTGGACCAAATGATGGATGAGGCCGACGGCAGACTCTTACAGGCGATAATACGTAACCCCAGCCACGTTCTTCGCTCGATATTCCCAGATATTGTACCTAGGACCCATGGCATACGCCCTAGACCTCATGATTTTGAACTTCCGTGCAAGGACAATCACTACTTTATACCTAGAGTTTTGTTCCGACATGTTCTAGGAACTAAATGGTATTCTACCTTTCGTAGACTAATCTAGACTAATGGTTTTTTTTACTGTAGCATGCTCTTTCTGTAAGAAGTTGCGGTTTGTCAACTTTGATTCATAATTAACGAAATTATATATCATCATCATTATTTATTGAACAAATAACTAATTAGTAGAATCACTGGTTTAAGCATAAAATTGTTAAGATATTGGAAAGTTCCAACAAATGTTACCGGTCCAACAGTGGATCGACACCCTCACCCAAATCCATGCAATCGTATTTTCAGTGAAACTCACCATAGTATTCCTGTAATTGGTCCACTTTAGAGTTGATGTGCGCTTCAAGAGAACTACATTTTCCCAAGACTACCTCAACAGCTTCCGGTTCTTTGCACCCCTAGAAAAGTTCATTTTATCAGGTTAAAGTTTACAAGATACAATACGCCTAATGTCCATAGGCCTAATTATTAATATTAGGCGTATTTTCTAATTTAAACTGTCGAAGAATCTCTTCAACTTAAAGGCAAACACGAATGATAACAAAAACAATGGCAACTATTTTAGTGCACGTGACATTAGTTTCAATTTAACACTTTAAACGACGAGCTGCATTGGTTTCCCGGTCACTTTTAGTACACTCTCGTCAATAAAGTGTTAACTAGAAATAATATTATTTCATGTTGGGCTCGATTTGAAACGTCGACAAGGTGTCAATCAAGAATTAGACCAAAAATTCTTTGATTGATTGAAAGTACATATTGATAATTATGTAGGCCTACTCTCAACCAACGCCAATGCGCCATGAAAGTGAAAAATTCCGCCAGCAAATGTCGGAATGTGCATGGTTATGTCCCGCTGTAATCATTCAAAGTATTGCAAATTTTGCTCTATAGACTTTACATGGGAGGGAGGATAGAGTAATGGTAGCACTCATGTCCAGGAGAGCATTAGGTTCGCGGATCGATTCCCGTTACCCCCTTCTAGGGCGGCGCCTTGCATGGCTGCCAAACCGTGTGTTTAATTAAGATCTTGATAGTACTTTCATGTTTCGATGTAATTATCTTACTGCGTCTGTCAGCTTTAAATAATAAAGAACATTATTATTTTTTTTCTTTCTGGTAACTTGAAAGAAATTTACGGAATCAGTGTCCTGAATAGGCTTTTGTGGCGCAGTTAGGACCTATATGCGGAACTGTATGGTGGAAAGAATACAGAAACGAATCTGATGGTATATTTTGCTTGATTATGCTATTGTGGAACAAGCAACATAATGAGGGTTTAAGGTTGTTCGCAGGACGTTTGATCGCTGTTAGAACCACAGAAAGTTAACCTGGAACTTTTAAAAGCCCATCCTTCCTATAGCTCCCTGATAGTGTCTACTGAAACAGTACTAATAAGAAACTTTGTGTCTCATTATCACGTCTGTTTGAAGACAATTGTATCCATATATCTACCTAGGCCTATTCTCTTAATTTGAAGACAATCGCAGCCATATTTACGTATTCCTCTGTTTCAAAACAATCGTATCCATAATATATCTACGTATTCTCTTTATTTGAAGACAATCGCAGCCATATTTACGTATTCCTCTGTTTCAAAACAATCGTATCCATATATCTACGTATTCTCTTTATTTGAAGACAATCGCAGTCATATTTACGTGTTCCTCTGTTTCAAAACAATCGTATCCATATATCTACGTATTCTCTTTATTTGAAGACAATTGCAGTCATATTTACGTGTTCCTCTGTTTCAAAACAATCGTATCCATATATCTACGTATTCTCTTTATTTGAAGACAATCGTAACCATATTTACGTATTATTCTGTTTGAAAACAATCGTAACTATATAGGCCTGTCTACGTATCCTCTTTGAGGACAATCATGCAATCGCTACCATGTCTACGTATTCTTCCTTTCGTAGACAATCATAATCAATTATCTACACATTCTCTTTGTATGAAAACAATCGTAGCCACGTGATTTACGTATTTTTCTGGCCGAAGACAATCGTAACCATAGCTACGCATGCTTCTGTTTGAAGGGGATTGTAACCATAGCTACGTATTCTTGTGTTTAAATGATAATCGAAACTAGGCCTATATCTACGTTTTCTCTTTGTTTGAAGACAATCGAACCATACATTTACGTATTTTTCTGGCCGAAGACAATCGTGACCATAGCTACGTATCCTTCTGCTTGAAGAGGATTGTAACCATAGCTACGTATTCTTGTGTTTAAATGATAATCGAAACTATATCTACGTTTTCTCTTTGTTTGAAGACAATCGAACCGTACAGTTACGTATTCTTCTGTTTGAAGACAATCGTTACTATGTTTTACCTATTCTTCTTCTTAAATAATCGAAACTGTATGTAGGCCTATACGTATTCTCTCTGCTTGAAGACAATCGTAACCGTATCAACGTATTTTCTTTGTTTAAGACAATCGTAACAGTAGGCCTATATCTACGTATTCTCTTTGTTTGAAAACAACCGTAACCATATCTGCAGGGGATTTTTAAAGAAATTTCCACTGGTGAGGATATATTGATAAAGGACATTTTTTCGCACATAATTTTTAGTGAAATATAAATTAATAATATCACGGCTGCATTGACGGTAAGCCTAAATCATAAGAGTTAGGGCCTACTATAAATATGCTTATGTATACGCCCCTATATATGTGTATATGTATGTATGCATATATGTATGTATGCATATGTATGTATGTATTTGTGTTTGTATGTATGTGCGTGTATGTATATATGTATGTATGCATGTATGTATATATTATGTATGTGCGTAGGTATGCCTCTTTACCTCTTGGTCGTTTGGATTTCTAGCGAGGATCAGCTGATGTTCTAGCGTTCGAACGACCTGTCTCGCATCGTCTCTTTCCAGAGTCAACTTACAAAGCGACTTCTTCAAATCTTCTATCTCCTAAAGCCAAAACATATACAGCAAAGTAATCGTTCGATTTTGCCTAATCAGTATGTCGCAAAATTCTCCAAAACAGTAGCCTACATGCAGAGCCGTAGCAACAAAGAACGTGGCCCCCTCCGAACATACGTCCGGGGCCCCTTACAGTGCGGAAACTGGAATGCGCCGTTCTCGCCTCACGCCGTTCACGGCTATTTTTGCCACTTTTATGGGCCCCCTTCCTAGCGGGGCTCCCTCCGGTCGGAGGGAACGGAGGGTGATCGCTACGCCTCTGCCTACATGCTAACCAGCGTTGTAGCCTACTTAATTAGGCCTACTAACTGACCAATCAACCGAAAAACTGTTGGAACGGGTGACCGGACGAGTTGGCCAATTCACCCCACGAATTGAATAAAAAAAAGATCTTGACCTGTTAACTGACAATTTAAATGAAGAAATCGCTGATCCTAAATGCCGACGAGTTTATTTAGACCAATCAAACTCCTCCACTACCCTCCTCTGCCTCCTTCCTCTTTTCCCTCTGGTAATCGGACTCGGAACTTCCCTTGACCAGCTCAGGACAACCCCTTTAACTTGACGGAGCGCTCGTGAATGAGCTGATGCTTTGGGCTTTGCTTTAGAGTAGCGCTTTAGAAATTCGGAGGTTACACTTACGATTACGACAACCCGCAGTGTCATTATTGTCAGGTAGTGCTAGTCCTAAGCCTGAAAAAGAAGGGGGCGACGTCAACGACCCTGGTAGCCATAAGACATCGCTAAACACTAGACCTTCTGTATTATTATTAACGTAAATTTCTGGACGCCAACCTTGGTGTAGTCGTCTTCGATTCTCTTAATTCGACAGTTGCTTGATTCGCATTTCTCCTGCAGTATGTCCTTCTCTCTTTGATTCTTGCTCAGCTGACGATTCTGAATCTCCAATTCGCCCAGCAGCTCTTCAACCTAAATTCAAAGCAAAAACCGAAACCGTTAAAGTGAATATGAAAATGTTTCTTGGAACTACACGAGTAACCTGTTTTAGCGATACGCCAAAGAGAAAATGTCAACTAAAAATACAATATGATAGCAAAATAAATTGATGATTGGGACACGGTAGCCAATTGGCTAGGGTGCTCGCCTTGTAGCGCAGAAAATACGGGTTCGAGTCTTCTCTGAGTTGGCCATTGTACAGGGATCTTGAACAAGTCCATCAACTATTGCTCAGCGCCGTAGATTGATGTTTGGTCATTAGATAGTGGCGCTTAATAAATGCATAACAATAAATCGTGGTTTAAGAAATAGGCAAACTTGTCTTATATTGTATGAATAATGCGTTACGACGCTGGTTAGCTCGTAGGCTACAACGCTGGTTGGTATGTAGGCTACAACGCTGGTCCTATGATCTGGAATGGGCTTCCAATAGCGCTCCGTCTGGTCCCTATAGATCACTCTTTACTACTTTTTATACTAATTTGAAGACTGTTCTCTTTAGCCGTGGCTGAACTGGGAGCGCTCCTCAGTAGACAGCCTTGAAGGGGCGCTATATAAATGTTCCGTAAATGAAATGAATGAAATGGTTAGCAATTTAGCTACAACGCTGGTTAGCATGTAGGCTGCATATCTGGTTAGCATGTAGGATAACGCTGTTTAACATGTAGGCTACAACGCCGACAAGCTCCAACAGTTACTATAGTTAGAGAAGGAGGTCGACAGTCTTATTAATTGGTCACCTTTCGAACGAGTTCCGTGTTCCGTTCCTCCGCTTCCACCTGTTCCTTCTCCATCTGCTTTCTCCAGCACAACCTCTCCTGATGAAGTTCACATCTCGTCGACTCCACGACCCGATTCAGCTCTTCCTGCAACACCTGCCGTTGCCTAAGCGCCTACAGTTTATTAGAAATTTACTGTTAGCCGAGTTGGCAACTGACTGCCATATGCATTCCTCTCTTTATGTAATATATATATATATTATATATATATATTATATATATTTATGCATGTATGTGTGTGTGTATATATTATATATACACAGACATACATGCATAAATATATATAATATATATACAGAGGGAGAGACAGACAGACAGATTATAAACAGACAGATAGAGACAGAGAGACAGAGAGATAAAATTTGTAGAACACCTCTAATATAATTATATTATTATATCATATAATGTATGTGATATAACACTAATAATGAGGTCTACATGTACAATACATTAATCTCATGTAAGGTGATGTGATGTAATAATTTACAATGGATGTCTAGGTCTACGTTACATCATAATGTCGTCACTTACAGGAAATTCCTGATGAGCATCGCTCCCTATCCAACCATGAAAAACGGCGGCTTGAGCTTTGACCGACTCAGGACATCCGGAAGTTGGCTAAAGCGTTCTTGTCTCAGGCTAAAGTAGGCCTACTGGGTAGGCCTAACTCATTCCAAAGTGATGTACACTTTTGTGCAGCCTAATAAAATCTCTTCTACTGAATTAAAATCACTTCTGCTGAATTAAAATATCTGCCGGTGAATTAAAATCTCTTCTGCTGAATTAAAAATCTCTTCTGCTGAATTAAAATCTCTTCTGCTGAATTAAAAATCTCTTCTGCTGAATTAAAATCTCTTCTGTTGAATCAAAAATCTCTTCTGCTCTTGAAACTATCTTCCGCTGAATTAAAATCTGTTCTGTTGAATTAAAATCTCTTCCGATGAAGTAAAATCTGTTCTGCTGAATTAAATTCTGTTCTGCTAAATTAAAATCTTTTCTGCTGAATTAAAATCTATTCCGATGAATTAAAATCTCTACTGCTGAATTAAAATCTCTTCCGATGAAGTAAATCTCTACTGCTGAATTAAAGTGATTACAGTAACAGAGAAATCAGGCAGGGTTTATCAGAGACCATTGCGGTCGTAATGATCAGTTAACATAATATAGATGTAATTAATAGAATACCTCTAATACTTCAAGTTGAGCCGTTTCGAAGTTAAGCATGAAAGACGACAACTGTCCAAACAGTTTTGCCTCGCTATCCATGGCAAGAGAGCAGACGGATTTCGTTGAAAGAATTCTCTCCATCAGTTCATCCCTTTCTCTGCACAGTTGACACCAAACGGATTAACGCAGATTAACGCTTTTAGGCAGCGCTCGTGAATAAGTTTAGCTTTTACGTGGCGCTTTAGAAATTTGCAGTTTACGATTACGAGTACGACGATCAGGATTATGCATTAGGGCCATCCATATATTACGTACGCAAAAAGCCGAGAAAACTGGACCCCTACCTCTGTTCGCAAGCGTACTTTCTTCCACCCCCGCCCACCTGCGTTAATACGCTTGACGCACACCCCCAGACCAGCTGCAGAATGTGTCAGTTCGACAGCTCCAGGCAGCGGCTGTCTGCACTTTAGGCCGGATTGAAGGATGAGTAATCCATGCACTGACTGCTGAGCTGTGTGATAGTTTAATAATAGTGTCAGAAGTAAGGACGTAAGGTGGCATACAAGTGACACCTCTCCAACAGTCCTACTTCCTCTGGTAGTACCTGATACCTGAAAAGACTGAACTTTGGCTCACTTGAAGGCCACTCAATTTGAGGTCCAATATAGACAAATTATAGGTTTTACCCACTCCCCGTTTCCGTACGCAAGCGTACGTAATACATGCATTTGTGTTACCCACTCCCACTCCATGCGTACGTAATAATATGGATGGCCCCTTACAGAATAATTATTGGAGAGGAGAAATAAATATCCCATCTTATGGGTTGCATGGCTACTGACGTTAAATCTGTTAAGATCCGAGAATGCTGGTGACGAAGTATACACACTCTGAGTAGGCACTGAATAATATAATTTAATCAAAGTTTTAACGAGATTTGGTGGGATGCTAGCGTGTCTCTGGGCAATATATATAGGTATCCACTGCCAGTTGTAATTGGTATCACGCCACTTAAGGTCCCTCTGTACAGACCGTGCTAACTCGAGATTTAAATCCCTGAAATAAGCCACCAATGGTATGCAAACCGGCAACCTCAGGAGCAGAGGTGCATGTGACGTACGCTGTGTCGCGTGAGGAGATCGACAACAACGACGAGATGGCATCATCATTATGATGTAAGCGTCGTTGCCGGTCGAGATAGGATGATGACGGACGAAAAGCCAGTCTCCACTTGGGCAACAATGAAGGCAGCGAGGCCCAGGTGTAATCGGACACCCCACAGCCAAGGTGTAATAGGACACCTCGCGGCTATGGTGTAACCAGACACCGCCCGCGCTGCAGGCGAGCGACGACCCGCGTATCGAGGAGCAATCTGACACTAATTGACGATAGCTTGACGTGGGGAGGGGGGCTGACTGATGCACGCTGGAGTTCCTACTTAACAGAAGGGAACGGAGAACACGGGACTTGTACTGCTGACGAACGCGACGTGTGAACATCGGTCGAGCGAGAAACATCGGGAGGAACGACCAGCGGGGCGGCAGAGTATAGTCCGTCAGATTCAGAGACTGACGCGAAAGAACGATCTGTAGTTAGGCTGTACGAAGCAACATTTGAGATAGTCCGATTTAATATCTAAACGCTTTAATACTACGTGGAAGTTCCCGTAGAGTTAGTGTACATATATTTGTTTCTTTAATTAAATTCATTTATTAATTAAACAAAGTTCGTCGTGAATCTTCTATAGAAAAGTTAGGCACGTTAAATAAAAGTGCAAGTAAAAGAACAAGCAATCGAGGGTCGACATCAACACACGGCAAACACACGACAGGGCGACCTTCGATTGCGACATTGGCGCAGTCGACAGGGTTTTTCAACTGAAGACGTCACGACGAAGAGCGGAACCGGAAACGGAAAGAGGAATCTCAACAGATCGGGACCAGCGGCGAATACAACCCTTCGCAACTGGAGAAGTCGAGTGCCGGACTCCTGAGGACGAAGGACTCGAAGGAACCGACAGCAACAGGCAAGGACGAGGAACAAGAGCGCCAACGGACGACCGACCATCGCTAGCAACGACGGACGGGAGTGGCAACGGAGGACAGCGGATCAGCCAAGATACCAAAAGACGGAACACGCTCGACGTATCAGAGGGTAAGTCCTTACTGGTAGTCGTGGTAATCTGTGAGGTTGCGGTTGAGGTCTGGATGAGGATTGGTGTGCGAATAGCCGAGGCTTTTGCGTAGCTCCTTTTGCTCAGTTCTGTTCTTGTTGTATTTGTGGTAGAATTTTAGGACGTTGTTTTCTTTGATTTCTGACCAACGGTGACTCTCCTCTAACTTACTTATCTTTTTCTATTAGTGAGCGGACTGTTGGAAGATGGATAAGTTGTCGGTAGGGAAAAGAGTGAGGGTGCAGAACATGCCCCGTCACAGACTAGTCGCATATCTGATAAAGATGGGACTAGGAGAGGAGGAATTGGGTTCCATGAGTACGGGCCAACTCCAAGAGGCGAGTGCTGAAATAATTGTGTCTGGACGGGAAACCCCGCCAGAAGTAAGTGAGGAAGTAAGCACGGGTAGCATAGAAAGCAATATCGATTCGGCAGCGCAAACGCCGTTATACGAATTAAAACGCTTAAAATACGAGAGAGAGGAAGCCGCGAGGCTGAGAAGAGAAGAGAGAGAGGAAGCGGAGAAACTGAGAAGAGAAGCGAGAGAGGAAGCGGAGAGAATAGAAAGAGTGAGAAGAGAAGAGAGAGAGGAAGCGGAGAAACTGAGAAGAGAAGCGAGAGAGGAAGCGGAGAGAATAGAAAGAGTGAGGAGAGAAGAGAAAGAGGAAGCAGAGAAACAGCGAAGAGAAGAGAGAGAGGAAGCGGAGAGAAAAGAGAGAAGAGAGGAAGAGAAAGAGAGGAGAAGAGAAGAGAAAGAAGAAAGACAGCGAAGAGAAGAGAAAGAGGAAACTGAGAAGCTCAGGCTTCAGGAGGTGAAGCGGGCTGAGAAACAGAGGAAAGAAGAGAAGGAGGAGGCTGAGAAGATCAGGCTTCAGGAGAAGAAGCGGAGGAGAGAAGAAAAGGAGGACGCAGAGAAGAGAGAGAAGGAAGGCCGAGAGGAAAGGGACGCAGAGAGGAGACTCAGAGACGAAAGGGACTATAACTTGAGGCATTCGGTCGTAGGACGAATGAAAACGTATAGTGAAAGCTTGCGAGGACTCTTACCGAGATTCCCCAGCGACCATGCGCAAATCCCTGGTTTCTTTGTGCATTGCGAAAGGTTATTCGACTCTTGCGCTGTCCCGGACGACCTTCGAAGCAGATTACTCTTGACCTGTCTAGATAATCAGGCCAGAGCACTGACGGCCAGACTCACACAAGAGGAGCTTGATAATTACGGGAAGCTAAAAACCTTCTTGTTGAAAGAGTTCAAAGTGAGCGCAGTCTCTTTACGAGAGCGATTCATGAACGCAAAAAAGGCGGTAGATGAATCATACACAACATTAGCTTCGAGACTGCATAATTTACTTTCTTACTATCTGCAAGATCGCAAGGCAATGACGTTTGATGAGGTTACAAGCCTCTTGATTGCAGATAAGATGAAAGAAATGTTGCCCAGAGGATGTTTGAATTTCATCCTCAGTCAAGAGCAGCAGAAGTGGTTAGGGCACAAAGAGTTAGCCGAAGCGGCTGACACTTATGTCGCTACACACCCTTGGGAAAATGACTATACGAAGCATAGTCTAGGCACGGGTAAGACGGAGGCACGCTACGCGAAAGCGCCAGCACATCCTCAGACGACAGCTAAACAGACGGACACGTGGACTGACCGACCGGGAGGGACACAGACAAATAACAGGACAGACGGACGTCCAACCCCCGACGAGATTAGAAAGCGTGGCCTTTGTTTCCTATGCTTTTCTCCAGACCACAGAGCTAAACTGTGTTCGAAGAACAAACAAACTAAAAGCAAGCAGGTGAGCGCGTGTGCGGTCCAGCCAACCGTGACCAGAGCTCAAGGCAGACAGGCAGACAGACAAAGCGAGACGCGACAAGACGGGCCACCATTGATACAAGAGATAGAACAGCATGCATTGCCGACAAACCCGGATTGCATTGACGTGGAGGAGACTTATGTAAGAGAGTACATGAAAGTGTATATTACAGGGCTCCCTGTGACATCGTCTCTAATAGATAGCGGGGCCGAATACAATTGTGCGCGAGCAGAACTAATCAGGCCGCTCAACCTACCTGTGGTCAAGCAGATAGAGGTGAAGGGGCTGAACGGTCAATCAATGATTGTGGACGTGGTGCGGCTGAGACTAAAGGGGTCTCAGGCCGGCGAGGACAGGGAGGGGGAGGTAAATTACGCCCCTGATGTTCGGATATGGGCGGCACTCATTAAAGACCTTAATGAACCGTTAATTATCACGCCCACTACAGCCGACTTGCTGCGCGAGACAGCGTTGCATTCGAGTCACGCGGCCAGCGCTCCTGAAATAGATCAAATTTCAGAAGCGCAGGCGGTCGCAAGGACTGAGACGAGTGAGGAAGAGGAGAGAGGGGAGGAGGTAGAGGGACTTAGGACGCTGATAGGCGAGGATTACTTCACGGTCGCTCAAGCAGACAGTGGGAGTGTAGGAGAAATCAGTCCCGAAGAAACGGATACTGAAGAGCAGGTCTTCAATCCTGAGATACCACCCCCACCCAAGGAAGACACAATAGTAGGCAGAAACAAGATGGCTGCTGAACAAGCACAATGTTCGACACTAGCACCATTCCTGGCCCACGGGAAAATTGGGGCGAAGAGCTTCTTCACTGAAGACAATTTGCCCTTTCATAAAGACAAAATAGCTGGGCGTTCTGTAAAACAACTGTGCTTGCCTAAAGAGAGAATAGACAAAGTCATCATCCAATCACCGGAAGCGCGAGGAGCAAAGAAGGAGGGCCAATGGCAAGGCCCGGCCATCATCGCTCAGGTGAAATCGCCCTACACATACATCGTGGAAATAGGGGGCAAAAGCCGCTTATTATACGCAAATCGGATTCGCGAATATAACGAAAGAATACAGCAAGCATTGATTAACAATTGCTCCATTCTGTTCGAGAAGGACGAAGACTTCGGTCACGGGGAAGCGGGGGGTAGCTTCGTCACGAGGCAGACAAGGCCCAGTGCACAAGTAGACCCTATTGCCGTTGCACACTTAACGGTACCCGAGCGGAAACAGCTGTTTAGTCTGTTAGACAGGTTTCCAGATGTGTTCTCGGACAAACCAGGTTTCTGTCCCGTCCTAGAACACACAATCACTGTTAGCGCGGAGTTCAGGCCGAAGAGTTTGCGAGCCTATAAGGTGCCGGAACTGCTCAAACCGGAGATGGAGAAGCAGATCCGCGAACTTTTGGCCCTAGGTATTATCACTCCCTCACATAGTGACCTGGCAGTACACTCGATGACGTGGCCGGATCACGTGAAACACCTAGAGAAATACTTAATGACTATTCAACAGTCGGGTCTGACCCTTAACATTAAGAAGAGTTCGTTTGCTAGGCGACAAACAACGTTTGTAGGTCACCTGATCGGATCAGGGAGCATTGAACCGGATCCTATGAAAATCGCAGGGCTAGGGAAAATCCCTCAACCCGAGTCCAAAAAGGACATACGGAGATTAATTGGCTTCTTCAGTTATTTTAGGAACTTCATCCCTAACCTGGCTGAGACAGCCAGAATTCTCACTGACTTGACCCAGAAATCGGTGCCTGCTAAGATACCCTTGCGAATTGAACATCAAAATGCGCTAGATAAACTTACGCACGATTTGAATAACGCTGTTTGTTTGCAGACAATTGACTACGGCAGAGAGTTTGGTTTATCGACTGACGCTTCAGACAAAGCAGTCGGTTGCTGCTTATTCCAAATTCAAGACGATGGAACAGAGCGGCCAATATGTTTCGCCAGTTCTAAATTAGATGCTACGCAAGCGCGTTGGTCCACTGTGGAACGCGAAGCGTATGCTGTAATCTTTGCGTTGAAGAAGTTTAGGAATTGGATTTTTATGTCAAGGACCACCCTCTATTCTGATCACAATCCCTTGACTTTCCTAACTGCTTCTACGCCCACAAGTGCTAAACTTGCGAGGTGGGCTCTGGCACTCCAGGACTTTGATATCGCTTTTAAATATCGTCCTGGGGCGCTGAATATTCCCGCTGATCTTTTGTCCAGACTATGATTGAGGAAGAAGGCGGACTACCATGTAAGGCACCGCGACAACTGTAAATATAATTTCTAACTGTGCTGATATTTTGTATTTTCATGGGAACGACGAGGACATGGTCTGGAAGAAATCGATGGAGGGAACGACATCATTCTCAGCCGGGAGGCGAACCAATGACTGGCTTTGTCCTCCCCCGGGAAGGGAGGTGTCGCGTGAGGAGATCGACAACAACGACGAGATGGCATCATCATTATGATGTAAGCGTCGTTGCCGGTCGAGATAGGATGATGACGGACGAAAAGCCAGTCTCCACTTGGGCAACAATGAAGGCAGCGAGGCCCAGGTGTAATCGGACACCCCACAGCCAAGGTGTAATAGGACACCTCGCGGCTATGGTGTAACCAGACACCGCCCGCGCTGCAGGCGAGCGACGACCCGCGTATCGAGGAGCAATCTGACACTAATTGACGATAGCTTGACGTGGGGAGGGGGGCTGACTGATGCACGCTGGAGTTCCTACTTAACAGAAGGGAACGGAGAACACGGGACTTGTACTGCTGACGAACGCGACGTGTGAACATCGGTCGAGCGAGAAACATCGGGAGGAACGACCAGCGGGGCGGCAGAGTATAGTCCGTCAGATTCAGAGACTGACGCGAAAGAACGATCTGTAGTTAGGCTGTACGAAGCAACATTTGAGATAGTCCGATTTAATATCTAAACGCTTTAATACTACGTGGAAGTTCCCGTAGAGTTAGTGTACATATATTTGTTTCTTTAATTAAATTCATTTATTAATTAAACAAAGTTCGTCGTGAATCTTCTATAGAAAAGTTAGGCACGTTAAATAAAAGTGCAAGTAAAAGAACAAGCAATCGAGGGTCGACATCAACACACGGCAAACACACGACAGGGCGACCTTCGATTGCGACACGCTGTAACCGAAGTAGCCAACCGGGCCAGTGGTGAAGGATCAATTCACTTAAAAATGAGCAGGGTCGAGGCCGTACGGTCGCCATAGAATAACGCGCACATTTAAGTCATTTAGTAAGAGAATTATTACTTGATCAGTTGCCTGACTTGACTGTTTTCATCGACAGAGGAGAGAACCGATGCTGGTTGGCTGTAGCATCTCACACAGAGTCCAACGGCGAAGTTCTTCGTCGCTTTACCAACCAGGAGAAATGCCTCTTCGCGTCCGAGCTTTCGCTGTAGGTCGGTGACTTCAGCTTCGAGTCTTTGAATCTCTGACCTGGATCACAAAAGAACCGACTTAATGAAACCTCTGACAGCGACCGGACTGCTAAACGTAACATCAGTTACACGAGGGAAGTTGAGAGATCAGTGTAGGAGTTAGAAGGACAGAGCTAACAATGCTTCTCTAAGTCTTAGTACTGGTCTAATACAATACAATGCAATACATTACAATGTAATACCACGGAATACAATATAGTGCTATACAGTAGGCCTACAATACGATTGGACCTTTACTTGGTATCTACAGTATTGGACCCTCTACTTGGAATCTCTTGGACCCTCTACTCAGGGCCGCCGACAGAAATTCCGGGCCCCTAGGCAGAGCAGTCACGGGCCCCTAGGCAGAGCAGCCGTGGGCCCCTAGGCAGAACAGTCACGGGCCCCTAGGCAGAGCAGTTATGGGCCTCTAAACTATTTTTAGGCTTTAGATAAATATAACATCGTACGGTCGTACGAAATTTTTTTTAAAAACACAAATTAAAATAATAAAAGTGCGTGTATGATCGTACAATATTATATTTATATATATATATTATATACAACTGTGATTTTATTCAGATGCTTGAAGTTTAAACTGATTGTAGTTAAGCGTCAGATAGTATATTTAAAAAGGCATAAATCATAAACTTTGCATAACTCAATATAATATTTTTCATAAGTTGATTGCGGGCCCGGCCCGGGCCCCTAAAAAGTTGCCGGGCCCCTGGGCATTTGCCCCCCCTGCCCCCTCTCGGCGGGCCTGCCTCTACTTGGAATCTCTTAGACCTCTGCTTGATATCTCTTGGTATCTTTTAGAGCTCCACTTGGTATCTCTTGAACGTACACTTGTTACCTCTGGACAACCCCTCTGATACGACGCAGCGCTCATGAATAAGCTGGTGCCATGCGCTTATCCTTTAAATACCGCTTTATAAATATTTCGAGATTACGATTACAAATTAAATGCTTACAATTAAATACAACACTACTAAACTTTGATAATACGAGCTAATTAATTGTGTCACGCAACAGATAGTAATTAGGTCTAAATATGCATATTAGAGAATGCTATAACCTTGAGAATTTCAGCTGAGCCTCCAGTTTGTCGCTCTTGATTCGATGCAGACTGATTATTGTTTCCTGTATAAATACACATTGCAGTCGAAGCTTCATCTCTTGTGGAAAGTGATACTTGAAGTGTTACTTCAAAACAGAGCAGTAAAAGAAGAATAAACTAACAGACTTCTCGCAGTTCAAAGGAGTCCACGAACGAGACCTACATCCTTAAAAACTGAAATTTGTTGACTGTGCTTTGATATAAATTTAGGTTAGACATCTGTGGTGCCGATATTGTTGACAAAGAACACAGTCTCGCACACACCAACACAGGCACACACCAACACAGGCACACACACACAGTCACACACACACACACACACACACACACACACACACACACACACACACACACACACACACACACACACACACACACACACACACACACACACACACACACACACACACACACACACACACACACACACACACACACACACACACATCAACACAGGCACATGCAGAACGGCGACACAAACATCACACATTAACAGCCACTGACTGACGAGACGTCATAATCCCTACCAGAGCGAGAGAAACAGAAGGAGAGAGACGGAAAGAGAAAGAGAGACGGAAAGGGATAGATAGACAGAAAGAGAGAGAGAGAGAACGAGAGAGTGAGAGAGAGAGAAAGAGAGAGTGAGAGAGAGTGAAAGAGAGAGAGAGAGAGAGAGAGAGAGAGAGAGAGAGAGAGAGAGAGAGAGAGAGAGAGAGAGAGAGAGAAAAGAGACAGAGACAGAAACAGAGTGAGAGAGAGAGAGAGAGAGCAATAGCGAAAGAGAGAGACAGACAGAGCAAGAGCAAACAGAGGCTTAACTGTGGCTGAGCATGTGATTATACGCAGTGATAAAAGATAATTAATTAAGTTCCTGATATTAGGCCTAGAGTTCAACCAAATTAGGCAATTACTCCTTAATTAAGTCTTAGCCGATCTGTGTCTATGACCCTTGTAGCAGTTGGCCTATATAAGCAGTGATTTTAAACCTGCAATATTATACGTGGAGTCATTATACCTAATGACTGTCACAAATGTACGCTTCTAACACTGCTCGCCTCTGGTGGGACCGGTCCAGTCGAGGTCCCAGCCGCATGAGAAACGTAAGTCATGGCTTAACAACAAGCGTTGCGGGAACCCAACCTCGATATAGAAACATGGGGTTTCACCTAATCATTCAGCAAATCCAGCTCAATCCAGAGCTGTATCAAACCGAGTTTTGATTTTGATTTTGATGATGATGACAATGATGATGATAACATTGTCAAAGGTGATAATGACAACTGTGAAGCTTTCAGTTACGCACAAACTCTTTTTTAACTTTCTGGAAGTCGTATTTCGTGAGCAGGCGACAGAGAGCAGCTTTGTTTTCGCATGCTTGCGGTGAACTGGCGAGGGACAGAACGAAAGCCGAACCCTGTACGATCAAACCATCAGACATATATCACAATTCAACTGATTGGGTTATGATAACAACAACTACAACAACAACTACAACGAAACTCGCCTTCGCAGCTGTTCTGCCTCCTCTCTCTTGTCTCTCTGGCAACCGAACTTGGATCTTCTCTTGGAATCTCTTGACAGCACCTCTGACTCGACGCAGCGCTCGCGAATAAGCCGTTGTCCTGCTCTTAGCCATAGAGTAGAGCCATAGAATTTGGGGTTAACGAAAACGATTACTTTTCATTTGTAAATTTGTGAGCTGCTCTCCTTTGCTTATCGTATCTTCTCGGAAGTTTAACTCTAGACCGAAAACCATCCTACTTAACGTCCACCGCGGTCATTATGATCGTTTTCCAACTTAGCACGATACGCTGTCTCCTCGACTTGACCTCCCCGGATTCTAACCTGACAGTGAAACCGACCAAAGAACCGGTTTCTTGCGGACTTGATTTGATATAGCGCCAGTGTTAACTGTTCTCACAGACGCAGCTTTTGTGTGGTGCTGAGAAATTTTCAGAAAGCTATATTACATTGAATCAGGGTGGAAATTGTCGGGGGTTTGGGGTTCAACCCCCAATATTTCTTAGGACCCCCACAATTAAGTCTTCATTGCAAACCCCAGGGGGTCGTTTCCAACCTCCTCAGTTATGGTAGTGCGATTTAAAATTATTTGACTCTGAGTCTCTGACAAAGAGAAGAAATTTTCATGGTGTAGCCTATCATGTATGCATTTTTGAATTTTCTCAACATAGAAATTGATTTTGATTCGGGCCTGACTTCCAAAACTGCTAGCGTTGAAATCAGCTGCTTTCAAATTTCGTTGAATCAGTTTGTTATCCATACGGATAAAATATTCAACCCCTCCCAGTCTTTTATATACAATTCCCACACTGCATTGAATTATAATTTTACATTATGTGAAGTAGGCCTAAATCTATATTACATTGAATTATACTGGCCTATATTAAGCTTACATTATGTAACGTAATTGCATGGCATTAACATAGCAGGTATGTCTGGCATAGAATGTTGGTAAGTAAGAAGCAGCGGATAGCGGAAGTGTGCTCACCTGACGATGCATGTCCTGAGTTCGGTCGACATCCTCCGAAGTCCTCAGCAACTCCTCGATCATTCGGTGCTTCAGTCGCTCATGAAGGGCTGCGTTCTCTTCCACCAACGACCCAAGCGTTCTTCTCACGGATATCAGTTCGCTCTAGGCATTATCATCGTCGTCGTCGCATTCATCATTGTTATCATAATCATTATCGCCATCAGCATCATGGAGTCATTTATTATATATAATTTCTGTATTACAGTGTACATATGATCCCCAGGATTACAGAGATCAGAGATAACATTTTTTTGGAATGGCTATCATAATTATAATTTTTCCAAGGTAGGCCCATTTATATACTACTTCAGGTATTCTACTACCTGGAGAATCAAAAATTCTGGGAGGGCTAGAACTTGTCAAGATCCAGAGTATCTTGACGAGCTCTAGCAGTCCCGGATTTTTACTATGACGAGTTATAGGCAGCTGTCAAAACGCAGCTGTTAACAATAAATTGAGATTTACACTGAAGTAGTAGTAGCATAGTGTTGTGGTGTTTTTCCCAGTTTTGTTATTGGTGGCATTGTTGTGTTGTTAATATTAGTTAGTATTCTCCACGTATCGTAATGGCCATATTCGACAGATGTAATTAATGAATTCTCCTGAATAGAGTGACTCAGCACTTACCCTAAGAAACTTGTTCTCCGCTTCAACAGCACAAATCATCGTCGCCTGAGTCTGAAGCATCGTAAGAAATTCCTCAGGGTCTGGATTCCGAGGGACATCTTTCGATGCCCAAGCAGCCGCTGAAGATTTCTCTGATGACACAATCGTCGGACTATCGTCTTCATTTTCAGAGAAGCGTAGTCTTCGGACCCGTTTATTCGATGTGCTGGATCGACGATCGTCCTTGACGGACTTGCCACGGCTAGGTTGACCAATGCATCGTTTCTTATTTAGTGACCGCGTCTGTAAGAAGACATTTGCGTAGATTCGAGAAAGGCTTGATTTAGGTAGTCGAATTTTTAGGTGCTTTTAAACGAAGTATTATAAAAATAACTAAGCATTAAAATTAACAGTACCCAATACAAATCAGCAGGCTGTGGAAGGCAACTTGGGATTGCCGACAAGTGGCAGTCGAAGTCAGTAGAACCTGGTGGGCAGTGGCGGCGCCGCCTATGTTTGTTGTACGGCTTTTGCCGTACCACTTTTTAAGGTTTTACGGAAAAAACATAATTTTACCGTACACTTTTACCCAGATCCTCTAATCTGCCGTACCACTTTTCAAATCGTGGCGCCGCCACTGCTGGTAGGTGCATTTGTGGGCCTATCATAGGTATTAGATTTTTAAACTTTACGTAATTTAGGCCTGTGTAGTATAAAAATAATAATAATAATATTAATATTATTATAGTTATTATTATTATTATTATTAAAGCAATTTTTTTATAGCGCCCCTTCAAGATTGTCTACTCAGGAGCACTCCCAGCCCACCACGGTCGAACAACGCAGTTTTGAGGACAGTAAGAAATAGGGTGAAATACCAATCGGTATTTGGCGGAGCTTGGTAGGGAGCCCATTCCAGGTCATGGGGGCAGCCACAGAGAAGCCACGGCGCTGCCGTAAGGCTGTCAGCGTGCGGGGGAACAATAAGTTCAGCCTGCGCAGCGGATCGGAGAGCAACGGCGCTGCGAGCATGAGGTTGGACAGCAGAACTCCCGCAGGTATGGAGGGGCTAACCCTAATTATATAATAGGCACAGGAATAAGTGAAAGATATTTTTAGAATTGGAGCCTAAATAAGAAAATCAACCACTCGAATCGGACATCTAAATAGCATATTTAATCTGAGCAATGTATTCGCTCAAAGCTGTAGATGACAGTCGTTACAGCTGACTTTGCTTTTGAGTCATAGAGAAGACATTCAACGACTAGACTCACGCGTTCTCCATGGCTGTCCGTTGAACTTCCCGATTGACCCGGGTCTGCTTCCGACACTGATGATTCTCGAGCTGTTTTCACAGTCGTTTCAAATACTTGTCCTTGAACATCGCTCTCAGTTTCAGGAGGTGCTTTTGAAGTTTTGCGCTTGTCATCTCCTCTCACTTCGTTTACGTACCTATCCCGCCTATTTTCTGAAACACAATAGCATTCATCCCAAGTAGGTCTGCTTCTTCTTTTGCTTTCACTATTCCGAGCTCTCGTTTTACGTGTACTATCTGGCTGAGTTAGATTTTCCCCTTTGCTTTCTTTATCCGAAGTAGTCGTGTTAGCCATGTCAGGAGAGGGGTCACGATCAAAAGCGACAGTTCTCCTACCATCTAACATATCTCTTCTTTTGCTTTCACTATTTCGAGTTATCCCTTGACGTGTATTATCTGGCTGAACTGGATTTTCCCATTGACTTTCTTTATTCGAAGTAGTCGTGTTAGGAGAGGCGTCGCGATCAACAGCAGTGGATCTGCTAATGTCTCTCTGATGTGCAGAAGGTTGGTTTAAATCCTCCATCGCTCTCCTTGCCCCGGTTACTTCACTAGAAAGTGCAGCACCTGGCGCTGCTCTGCCACCTGAAGATACCGGGCGTGACACTCCGCTCTTCGTCTTTGTCGACGATCGAAGTTGAATCTGCAATGGTTCATTTGCCAACTGATTTTTGCTAGACCCTGAAACGCCTCGAGAGCTATCGCGACAAATATCAGACGAAAAATTGCTCTTGTTACTGCGATGCTTGTCACAGCATTCTGCTAACGAACGTCTGAGTGTAAAGCCGTACTTCTTGCAACAACGGTCCGACTCGGAGTCTGATGAACAGGTCCCTAAGATATTCGTTCCTAAGTACGAAGTGGCGTAGATGTTATCGGCGACGTTTCCATGACAAGTAACCTGTCTAATATCGGAACAATAGCCTATATTTTGATTCGTGGGAAGCCTAGGAGTCTTCTGAAGATTTCTCATTTCAAATGGCTGGATTTGACCTGCCGGAATGGGTGCAGCTCCGCAACCATATTCACCGTTTTCCGTGTTCTTCCGGAGTTTCTCCCTTTTTGCCTTCGTTGCCGACCTAAGAGTTAAGTAATTCTGTTCGTTGAGATGCCTCTTGTTTGCGGGATCATCCTCTTCATGGCCAAGAGGTCCATAATTCACGTCATTCTCTCGGTCAGAGCCCAGTCCGGGTGCAACACATCGGCCATTAACGGTGTTCCAGCATTTCCCCGCAGGCGTTCCAAGGAAGACAGGCTGTTGCCCTGCGGTCCGGCTCCGGCTCTGGGTCTCAGCGCTCGTGCAATAGGTTGACGGCTGCCAATCCAGAATGTGCTCAATCTTCTTCAGCGTCTTCCCCACCCGATCTGCAATCCACAGAGACGTGTTAATTAGTAATCTCCTCAAACAATGTTAATTGAGGCTTTCTTGTTAATGGCTATGACGTCAGAAGTTTCTAGGTACGACTCCTGCCCGCGATTGTGTTATGAAAGTCCTATTGTCTAAAATATATTTGCATTTGTTTTAAGTTATATATTCAATTGTTCGAATTTATATCTTCATTTGTTCTAAGTTATATCTTCATTTGTTCTAAATTATATCTTCACTTTTAACGCCCGATGTAAAAATAATCCCTCAGGCTCTTAGAAACTATCCGAAGAGCTATGTCGTTCTGGAGTTAACGGTCATCTTATATCTTCATTTGTTCCCAATTATATCTTCATTTATTCAACATTCTATCTTCGTGACACACGTCCTGCACGGCTCCCCCACCCCATCCAGATAAATCGACCGTATGGACTGTGCTGTCGACCCCACAACTTCGTACTTCCGAGAAAAGACGATAGAAATTTCATTTCTGGAGTACGGTACTGTAAAGACCTAGGCCTCCTACAGATTCATTTGACTGATTACTTCATAGTAGCGTTATCAGATTTATTTTCTCTCTTTCTTCTCTTTCCTTTGCTTGTTCTTTGCATGTAAGTGGCTGCGGTTTGTCAGCAATAGCCCAATAAACGAATATGGATATATCTGCATTTGTTCTAAACTATACATGCATTTGTTCTAAATTGTATTTAGTGCTTTATGCTCGCCAAGTAAGCGACATTAGATTGAGAGAGAGAGAGAGAGAGAGAGAGAGAGAGAGAGAGAGAGAGAGAGAGAGAGAGAGAGAGAGAGAGAGAGAGAGAGAGAGAGAGAGAGAGAGAGAGAGAGAGAGAGAGAGAGAGAGAGAGAGAGAGAGAGAGAGAGAGAGAGAGAGAAGAGAAAGAGAGAGAAAGAGAGAGAGAGAGAGAGAGAGAGAGAGAGAGAGAGAGAGAGAGAGAGAGAGAGAGAGAGAGAGAGAGAGAGAGAGAGAGAGAGAGAGAGAGAGAGAGAGAGAGAGAGAGAGGTATGAACATAAGTCTCAGCGTTCATTTCGTTTCAGTTAAAAATTTTTGTATGTATGTATGCATGCATGGGGGCCCGTAGAGTAATGGATAACACACTGGCGTGAAGAGCAGTAGGTACCAAGATCGAATCCCGTATACCCCGTAAGGTTTATTCAGCCTTCCACTCGCTTGGTGGCGGCGGTGGTTGAATGAATAGTAGGCCGTGATTGGCGCCGTATGTTGGCTGCCGCATAAACAGTTATATTCGACTCCTGTAAAACTGCTATCATGTGCTTCTACTGTATACATGTATGTAAGGCGCCCTGCGTGGCTGCCGTTTCTACTATATGTATGTTCACTGTACAGCGCAGTGCGGTTGGCAGGCGCTTAATTAAAGAAAAGTCAGACATAGAAAGACAAAGATAGAAGGACAGAAAGACATGCATGGAGAAAGTGTGACACATACAGGAACACTGCATGAAAGACAGAACCACAAAGCAACAGATAGAAAGGCGTTGCAATTTGGCTAATGGATTACATTGTTGACACTCATTCTTTACACACACGTGTCCTAGAATAAATTACAAAATACAAAAACACCTAACTTTTCAAAACTGATCCCGTACTCTGCGACAATGTCCTCCTTTCCATCTTTCTGTGTCCTCCTTTGGCTACCCATGTATCTTGCAATCCTAACCATGTCCAATGGAAATCTCCCCCCAAATTTGAACCTCTTAGAAATTGATGCCTGGCTACGCTTCCGGTCATCTGAAAGACCGCGTCATAGCCCTAATTGCCAACAGCAGAGCTTCTATTAAGCGACTAAAACAACAATGCAAACGCTTTAATAGAAGGCATACCAGTTTCGTATTTATCAGTTCCAAGTTTCCAAGTGTTGTCTTGGCAACCAAACCGCAATGGCGAGTTCATGATTTGCAGATCAAGCCACTGGGAAACAGTCTAGTGAATTTACATTAAAAGTGTCATACAACCAGTAAACGTTTGACGACTGACAACAGTGAACGAGTCTAGAATACTAAATACACGATTACCATCAAATCGTATACTAAATTAGTAATCGCTTCTCTTACTTTAATCCGCAGAATGTTTTTCCGTCGAGGATTGTGATGTTAAGTCGCCATGACGACTATTTTCTATTTCTTGACCGTAATTTACTAGAAATTAATGAAGGAGAACAGTAAACACAGGAGGTGCAGCATTTTGTTTGACTGTGATCGCTTTCAACAGCAACTCTCAAGGCTTTGTCCAATGGGCCGTTTTCGGTGCCACATAGGCCTAATTATGGGAAGCTTTGCCGCCACAACTTTTTTCCGCATTTGCTAGAATACGAATTATTAGATTCTGTGAAATTTGCTACTGAAAAAAAACCCTCAGTCATTCGACTAAGAAACTGCTGAATCTTATATAGTTAGGCGTAAATAATCTTGTATAGCACTGTTCAAGATACTCAGTTTAGAACATATGGTAACCGTTGGATTAATAAAGGATATACTTACTTACTTACTTACTTAACTTGTTGGCAAGTCATATTTGAACCACATTGATTTTACAAACACGTTCCACTGTCCAGCTACAGTAGCATTTTGCGACGACTGTTTGTGTATTCTGTAAAATTTTAGCGTTTGTGTTGCGTTAATAAAAAGGCTATATCTTTACTTACTGACTTACTATCTTACTTACTTGCTTATAACTTTCCGAAAAACCAAGGGTTAGATAACATACGCTATTTCGGAAATACGCTTGAGTTTAGATTCCGTGTTTGTGCATATACTAAGAACGAGTGGAGCCAAATGGAGTGGCAGTTAGCCTATACATTGTCGGCAAGGCAGCCCAGTGCAAAGCAAACAATGAAAGTAGGGGTCGTATGAACCTATGAAGGCCTCATGACCTAAGCAGATCGAGTGTGGACAGGAGAGAATCGTTTCATTTGTAAACGTGCGTGGGTCCACAGCTAGGAGCAATTCACACTTGCATTGAAAACTCGACAGCAGAATCGTCGGAAAAAATAGCACCATTGATATTCTTGACTGCATTGAAAATAATGGACATTTTAGGTAAGAATGCTTCATTCTTGTACTTATCAGATAAACGAATATTGAACTGAATTGAATTGAAATTCTGGAAAATTTTTAAGCCATGGTCTTGTAATAACTAATAACACTGCTAACGAAGTTGATCAACCCACTTAGGCTTTCGAACAACTTTTCTTGCTATGTGTGGGTTGCTTTTAAAACTGTAAATGAACGGAAGAAAATTCTGTGAAACGACTTTACTTGTTTGGAATTAGGTAATAAATTTAAGTCTGCCATTTTTTAATGTTTTACTGGCAAGAACATATGAAGCAATGAATGCCATGTTCATAAAAGAAAGATAGGCCTAAGTTATATTTATAACCAAACGTGAGTTAATCAGTTAGGCCTAACCATTTAGCAGCAAGTCCGTGGTCTCAGAGAATGGCAGATCTTGTATATTTCAAAGCACTTCGCACAGCACCTTTTTGAGTAAATCTCATAAACATATTTATTCCACATCAACCTCAAACGCAACAAAAGCAGTCAGGCGAACTCATACACGCACATTTCCTATTATTATTATTATTATTATTATTATTATTATTATTATTATTATTATTATTATTATTATTATTATTATTATTATTATTATTATTATTATTATTATTATTATTATTGTTATTATTATTATTATTATTATTATTATTATTATTATTATTATTATTAATTTATTATTAATTTATTAATTACATTTTAAACGCACGCGCGGTCACACCGAAATGTGAATCTCAGGTGCGGATAGTCAGCCGCCAGGTGAAGATGCAGTTAGATATCCAAGTGCTTGAAGGCCAATGAGATATAGAGTTTTGAGCCGCTTTTTGAAGGTGGGAAGTGAATTTGAACCGCGAAGAGTGGTAGGCCTCGTCGATTCCATTCCTTGGGGCAGAACCATGAATGCACGCGAGCCCACAACTGTTCTGCATCGTGGCTCAGCTAAAAGACCAGTACTTGATGATCGCAGGCAACGGGAGGGATGTAAGAAGTAAGTAGTAATTGAAGGCAGGGAGGTGTGATGGTGCTGGTTTTCGTGCAGTCCCTTAAACCCTAGGTTGGGTTTTCGTGCAGGCCCTTAAACCCTAGGTAGGTTTCTCGTGCAGTCCCTTAAACCCAAAGCCTATATTTAAATTATTTTGAACTTCCCCGATATGTATACTTCGCGCAAGAGTACAAATTTTAATATACATTAGATTTTAAAATAATATATATTTTAAAATATCTACCAAATAGGCTAAACCAATACCATATTCAAATAAGCCTCGCTGTGCTAGGGCGCTATACAAATCGGAGAAGTTCAAAATAATTTAAATATAGGCTCTACTTAAAATTGCTGCGAGAAATAAGTTTATTCAACCAGTGATATTTTACTTCTGAAAATAATTCATAATTCAGTTCTAATTCAGTTCTGAGCTCTTGAATTTTACTTCTAATTCTAATTTTACTTCTCAAATAATTTTACTTCTCATTCCTATTTTAGTTCTCAAATAATTTTACTTCTTATTTTAGTTCTCCAAATCATTATTAATTTCACGCTGTAAAAGTATGCAATGCTTGCATAGAGAAGCACACCAAACTTGTATCAATAAAGAAAAAACTGTTTGAAGTAAAACAAGGGGTGAACGTTAGTCTAACAATGTTTAGTGATTAATGCTCTTATGCCAGCGTATTACCATTCATCTATCCCCCTCCCAAGACTTGTATTGCTTGTATTTTACTAGCAAGTGATGTTCCACAAATTCCGTCATTTCCCCCGTTTAGTAGGCCTATTTGGCATATAGATCTGCATGTAGATTCCTCAAAATGATAAACCCAAAATCGGGCTATCTCACTTCCTTCCGGCCAACATTCTCGATAACTCATAGGCCTAATTTAATTTTACAATGTAATGATCAAACCCGAAATAAATGGCGTATGAAATTGAGGTCGTAATTGGTATGCAATTAGCCTTAGTGGAACAATTATTAGACAACGAAAACCAAAGATAGATTACGGCTAACTGTAGCTGTCGCGGTCGACTCCTTCGATCGCAACGACGAACCAACGAAAGAACTATTAAAAGATCTTTATTTAAAAATAAAGTCGATTAAGTGTAGAGTAAGTCAACTCGTCTATCAAATATCACAATCGTAGA
Source organism: Allolobophora icterica (assembly GCA_963556255.1). Classification (NCBI taxonomy): domain Eukaryota; kingdom Metazoa; phylum Annelida; class Clitellata; order Crassiclitellata; family Lumbricidae; genus Allolobophora; species Allolobophora icterica. The sequence goes on from OY744610.1 coordinate 49,688,551, forward strand.
CAGCACACAGGTTGGCTGGTCTCGATTGAACGTTATACGATCAATGTTTCAACGTTTACAAATCTTCGTCAAAAGGCCCTTAATGTACATCAGGTCTATCTTATATAGAGTTCTCCCGGATTCCAGAACGTTCTGTGACGTCACTGTACTTTTCCCTGGAAAGTCCTACTGAACACGTATATCCTTGTTGCATGCAACGAATTAATGTTGACAGCTTGCTGCAGAATTTTCCGTGCGTTGTAAACAAGCTTGTTGACGCGTCGGTTTTCTTCCCTTGATGCATGCACCCGCGTAGACCGCGACATTCCCTCCGCCCTCAGATGATGACACGTCTTCAGCACCATCTCGAACGGGTCATCACGATCAAGCCGGGCCTCCAGACTCCATCTCGACACAGCACATACAAACAAAACAAAACACATCAGTTAGTCAACCCATCTATACAATTTGCGGGCCCGATCCCTGTGTGTCGGGCCATTTCCCCCCTTCACCATCCGAGTCACAACCGAGAGAGGAAATCAGCCACCGCGTTCCGACGTCCAGGACGACACCGAAAGTCCACGCCAAACTCTTGCAATGCTAACGCCCAACGAGTCAGTTTCGCACTCTTAGGACTTGCATCTGTGAGATAAGACAAAGGATTATGATCTGAATAAATGATTATCCTTGATAAAAATATCCATGACTTGAATCGTTTAAGTGCCCAAATTACTGCGAAAGCCTCTCTCTCAATTGTAGACCAATGCATCTGTGTATCTGTAAGTTTAAGGCCAGCAAAAGCAATTGGTTTTTCCCGACCTTCTTCGGTCCACTGAAACAAGCAACACCCAACCGCGGTGGCACTTGCGTCAACACTTAAACCAAATTCCTTAGTGAAATCAATGGTATGCAACTGTGTAGCTTTACTGAGATCATCCCTCAACTTATCTAGTGCTTCTTGATGCTTTTGCTCCCAAGGCACCTTCGTAGGTATGTTATCTCGTGTCAAATCAGTTATTACCCGTGCCTTTTCAGCTAAAGCAGGTATAAAATTTCGAAAGTAACTGAAAAAACCCATAACCTTTCTAACTTCTTTCTTTGTTGTTGGAGGATGGATATCATTGATCGTAGCGATCTTACCTGGATCAGGTTCAATACAACCTGACCCTACTATACCAAATTCTTCATCTTGATCAACAATTACTGAACAGCTATTGATCATCGCTTGTTCGAGTCGTTCATGGTATCGCTTGATCTTATTTGCGTGTAAATGTCTTTGTTTTCCCTCTATTTCTACTATATAAGAATATGGGGATTTAACCTTGACTACGGTAGCCGGTCCTTGCCATCGACTATAAAATTTAGAACTACCAAAATCTGGTGCTAATACTGCTACTTTATCTCCAACTTCGTATTTTCTGTCAGTACTACGCAAGTTATAATAATCTGCATACCGCTTTGTTTCTATATCACTATAGTAATCTGCATAAACTTTCGCGAATTCGAGGTTTTCCTTCAGTGATTGGAGATACTCTTCGGGTGATTTACCTAAGTTAAGAGGTACTTTTCGTTCGCCAGCCCACGATTCCTTCAACACACTAAGTGGACCCCGAGGAAGAGTTCCATAAACCATAGTGAATGGCGAAATATGAGTCGTGCCTGAAGGTTTTTCTCTAAGGCTCCACAGAACAAACGGTAACAATTGGTGCCATCCACGAGGATCAGATTGAGCAAGCTTAAAGATCATGGTTTTCAAGCTTTGGTTGCATCTTTCAACCAATCCAGCTGCCTCAGGATGTCCAGGGGTATTAAATCTGGGACTACAACCCATTCGCCGCAAGAATTCTTTCGTCAAACGACTGGTAAAGTTGGTACCACAATCAGAACTGATGATCCTTGGAATAGAAAAAGTTGTAAAAACTTGCAACAGAGCTTCACAAACTCCCTTTGCATTCAGCGATCTAAGAGGATACGCCATCGGCCAACGAGAAAATTTGTCCACCAGAACCAGAGCATAATTGTACTGGGGTTTCGATTTGTTGGATTCTCCAGTCACTACCATAGGGCCAATACAATCCATATTTAGATGGTTAAAACAGAGTTCATCCGCCCTCGGAATAGGAGTGATCGGGACTCGATCTGCCACTTTAACTGGAGTTCTTAGTTGACAAATTTGACAAGACGCACAATATTCGCGAATCCTCTCATCCATTCTTGGAAACCAAAAGTTTAATTTGATCCTGGCTCTCGTTGCCTTAAAAGCCATGTGCCCAGCACATGGGGCATCGTGTGCTACTCGCAAGACAACCTCGATTCTATCTTCCGGTAAACATAATTGATTAACCTTATGTCCCATAATTTCCCCTTTGTGGTACAGGAGGTTATTATCTATAAAGAAATTATTTTTATTCTGTCTCGCTTGTTGCCAGCAAGATATAAGATTGTGACAATTCTGTTGCTCACGCAATAAAGTATCATTATTCGCTACTCCCTCATCAGACTTGAACTCTGTTGACTCAACATCAAGAAAATTATCTGAATCATCAACTAGTTGCTCCTGAGAATATTCATTCACTTCTGACGGCAAGGATTCGTTGCTGTTACTTTTCTCGATATTAACTTCTAAGTTATCTTCTTCTGCCCCTTTATTTATTTGTCCACATCGATCTACGCCAGCTACCATCACTACATATTGCGAACTATCCCTTAATAGGTCCACAACATGGGGTGTCAGAATAACCCGTTCATTTAGTTCAGGGACTGCAGCGAACATGACGCACAAAGATGGCGCAATGTTCGTCGTTCCTTCCATTGAATTAGCTAATTTCATTTGTAGGTATACTACATCTGCCTTACATCCTTCTCCCTGAAAACCAATTATATTAATCCGTTTAATCACGGGTAAGTTTAGTGACTCAATTAATTTCTTATCAATACAACAAATTTCTGCTCCTGAATCAGATAATGCTGGCTGAGAAGGGAGATCTTCAATCTGTACATTGATATACGACCTCTCTTGTAATCCATCAATACTATTCTCGTATACCCTTACAGCAGTTTCCAAGCCTATTGGTTTAGAATTATCCAATAAATTCCCTTGCTTTACCTGTTCAGGTATCTCATGCAACACGTTGACCTTCTCAACAAATGAGTCGATCACTTCTTCAGTTGGGCTCCCAAATATACAAGTACTCACCTTTTTAGAACTTGGTTTGGTCTGGCACTCCCTTGCCCTATGACCCTTCTGATGACATAGGAAACAGAGACCCTTTACCTTGGCCTCCTCCTGAGACACCCTCGCACCTATCTTGGCTTCACCCCTTATTTCCGGTTTGGGAGACTTGGGTTGAGCTGTCTGGTTATTGACTTGAACCTGTGATTGACCTCTCGTCCAATTATTATACTTCGGTGTCGGATGACTACGGCATACTAAGTCATTCCCACCATCATGCGACGCTACATAAATGTCAGCCGCATTAGCTATGTCTTCACAGCTCAACCACTCCTCTTTTTCTTGGGCCAAGATATAATCTAAACAAGCCTTCGACAAGGACTCCTTAAGCCGATCCGCAACCAATAAACTTACAAGTTTATCAAACTCATCAGTTATCTTTCTACTTTTCAAATAATACATAAGAGCCACACGCAATTTGGATGAATAGATCGTAAATGATTCGTCCGATGCTTTGTGCAACGACCAAAATCGGGCTCTAAGATTTGAAGGGCTTATCTTAAACTCCCTTAGCAAAAACTCCTTCAGGAATTTGTAGTCATGGAGCTGTGCCTCAGTAAGGCGCATGGTTAATGCCTTAGCTCTTTCACTTAAAATGGCTAGCAATAATTTTGCTCTAACATCTTCATCCACCTCATACACATTAAACAAACCATCCAAGTGATCAAAGAAACCTGGAATTTCTATAGGGTCGGAAGGAAATTTCCAAAGAATATTCTTGAGGGCATCACTATAACGCTTAGTACGACTTGCTAAAGAATCTCTAACATTTCGTTCTTCCTGCTTTTCCTTCCTCTCCCTTTCTTCTTTCTCTTTCCGTTCCTTCTTTTCTCTTTCTTCTTTCTCTTTCCGTTCCTTCTTTTCTTCCTCTCTCCTCTTTTCCTCCCTTTCTTCCTTCTCCTTCCGTTCCTCCCTTTCTCTTTCTTCCTTCTCCTTCCGTTCCTCCCTTTCTCTTTCTTCCTTCTCCTTCCGTTCCTCCCTTTCTCTTTCTTCCTTCTCCCTTTGTTCTTTCTTTTCTTCCTCTCTCCTCTTTTCCTCCCTTTCTTCCTTCTCCCTTTGTTCTTTCTTTTCTTCCTCTCTCCTCTTTTCCTCCCTTTCTTCCTTCTCCTTCCGTTCCTCCCTTTCTCTTTCTTCCTTCTCCTTCCGTTCCTCCCTTTGTTCTTCATATTTACGGATTTCGAACTCCAGACGGCGCTTCTGCAGCTCGTAATCCACTCCTGTTGGAGATATTGGACTACCCTTAAATTCCTCTTCCTCTTTTCCAATCTCCATGGCCCATTCTTCCATTAATTGATTTCGATCCCATGACATAACATCATCTTCGTCCCTTCCTGCCTTCATAAGATACACCCTAAGGCGCTCAGACGACATTTTGCGAATATTCGCTTGCATCTCTGTTGTCAACGCTTCCATTTTTACAAACAGTCAGTCAACAACAACAAAAAACAGACACCACGCGGCAAACCCGCCACACAAAAGGAAAATTCCACAACCCAAAGTGCAACTATTCAGTATCCAAAGAAGTACACTCGCCAAGTACGCAAAAACTATACAAGCTCACGCAAGTCTGGCCTCGATCACAACAATGGATCAAATTTCAAAGAAATAATCAGCAGATATTGAAAGAGAAATAATGGCTGCCTCCCACTCGGCTGCAACTCCACTCTCTTTTCTCCTTCTCAGCCACGACAACACCTAGGATCTTACCCGTATGTTGACTGCTGTCTTCTGCTGTCTCAGCCGAACGACGCACTTCGTCCGTCCGACTGTCGTATGCCGATTCACCCGTCTCCTCACGGTAGAAAGGCGTCTCGATCCGCTCGCTGTCTGGAACAGACCGTCTCTTGATCCTCCGGGTTGACTCCTTCCTCCGCCGGCTCGCGTCTTCTTCACCGGATCCAACACCGATGATCCCACCGCTGCCACCAATAATGTCGCGGTCGACTCCTTCGATCGCAACGACGAACCAACGAAAGAACTATTAAAAGATCTTTATTTAAAAATAAAGTCGATTAAGTGTAGAGTAAGTCAACTCGTCTATCAAATATCACAATCGTAGACAGCACACAGGTTGGCTGGTCTCGATTGAACGTTATACGATCAATGTTTCAACGTTTACAAATCTTCGTCAAAAGGCCCTTAATGTACATCAGGTCTATCTTATATAGAGTTCTCCCGGATTCCAGAACGTTCTGTGACGTCACTGTACTTTTCCCTGGAAAGTCCTACTGAACACGTATATCCTTGTTGCATGCAACGAATTAATGTTGACAGCTTGCTGCAGAATTTTCCGTGCGTTGTAAACAAGCTTGTTGACGCGTCGGTTTTCTTCCCTTGATGCATGCACCCGCGTAGACCGCGACAGTAGCCTACATCGAGAATGGTAGGCCTATGCGCAGCGTCTTCATCTCAACCGAAGTTTTCCAATGGATTATGTGTTTGGATCACGTGCAATTTTACTCCCCTTCGTCTCAACTTAAGCGCCACAAGAAGTAAAATGATTTTAGTTCTGAAAATAATTCTTAATTTCGTTCATAATTTTAGTTCGGCAAATAATTCCTAATTCAATTCCTAATTTCGTTTTTGCTGCTGAAATAATTCCTAATTTTACTTCTAGTTTTCGTTAACGAAATCATTTATTTTTACTTCTAATTTTAGTTTTCGTTAACGAAAATATCACTGTATTCAACATCTGAAATAGGCCTATGCTGTTCCAATAACATAATTAAAATAAGCCGTTTTGGAGTACAAATTAGGTTTCAAATATAATTAAAATATAAATAAAAGAATTAATTTCGACTGTCCGAGAAGTCTACGTAGGGTTTAAGGGACTGCACGAGAAACCTACCTAGGGTTTAAGGGCCTGCACGAAAACCAAACCTATTATGCATGGGACTGCACGAAAACCAAACATAGGACGTCATTGACTGCACGAAAACCAAACATAGGACGTCGTTGACTGCACGAAAACCAAACATAGGACGTCATTGACTGCACGAAAACCAAACATAGGACGTCATTGACTGCAAGATAACCAAACAATACTTAACTACTAGCATAAGCTTAATCAGGCGAGAGCAGACAAGAGATCAGACTATGGTTTGCGATATATATTAAATAAGATGGCTTCGCGAATGGAGAATTTTTATATCCACTGTTTACAAGTATTTTAATGTGTAATTTTCCAGACAAAAACTAACATGGCTACGTCAGTTATGAAAAACATTCTGCGGTTGACGATATGCGTGATATAGTATCAGTTTATTTATGCCGTCAGCTTTGAACATTCTGGCTTCCAAAATGCAGGCATCCTGTTGTCCACCATTATTCGTGAAAATTCATCTTCCACTTATTAAGGTCTCTGATAATAATAATAATAATAATAATAATAATAATAATAATAATAATAATAATAATAATAATAATAATAATAATAATAATAATAATAATAATGTAGGGACCTGCGAAGCTTCGATATTCGATTTGAAAACGAATCGGACGGCGGTATTCGATTCGATTCGAAAATGAAGTCATGATTCGAAAAATTTTCGAATCGTTTTTCGGAAAAACGATAAAGACTTTGTTGTAAACTAATTGTTTTAGAATTAGGGCTTCTGATTAATCGTTGTTAACGCGTCAAATTTGCGATTAAATGTTTTAACGCGTTTATCGCACGCGTTAATTAAATCCGGTTTATATGTTGCTTAGTGATTACAAATGTTATTTTACGTCACAAATAAAAATGAGATCAAAGGCGGAAGAGCGGTTTTGAATGGAAACTTCATATTTAAAACTAGTGATACTGTGGTTGGCAAATATTGCAAGAAAATTTTTAAATTATCATCGGAGCAATTCGTCGTTCAATTATCACCTGACAACGAAGTATAGTACGTTTATCGCTCACGATGCGCCGTCGACACCGCTTAGCAACTGGTTTCGTGGCAACTATAAAATATTAATATAGGCCTACTTGAAGAATATATGTAAAATATCGATAAAAATGCAGTTAATTTCGATTAAAAATGTTAATCAAGCGAGTAATCGCGATCAAATTTTTAATACCTGGTTTAAATTGTTTATTTTATTGGTTGTTGAATTTCTGAGTGCAACGCGGAACGCGACGACAGCAAACCCTCTGGCAAGAAAAGGGTTTATAATAAGAAAGTTATACTCCTCTTAGATGTACGGTTATGCGGTTATGCAATTGGTACAATAAAGAATGTACTTACTTACTTAACCCAAATTATTTGTGCTATTTTTTAATTCTGTCAATTAGCTTAATGTTTAGTTTAATTGATTTTAAACAACAGCAAAGTTATTGATATATTGATACTTTGGCACGCCTCTGCTATGAAGCTTCATGAATATCAAACTGGTATCCGCTGATTCGATTCGAGATTCGATTCGAATTCGAACCTTTACCCCCGATTCGATTCGAGATTCGATTCGACTGAAAATTTGTGATTCGCAGGTCCCTATAATAATGATAATAATGATAATAATGATAATAATGATGATGATAATAATAATAATAATAATAATAATAATAATAATAATAATAATAATAATAATAATAACAATAATAATAATAATAATAAGAAGAAGAAGCCCAAAGCATCAAACAGGGCGCATACCGGGGCACCGTGTCGGGACTGCCTGGAACTGGGGCTCGTCGGGCCTCGCCTGGCTAAGCGCACCTGCCCGCTGATACTTGAACACACAATAATTATAGTGGTGAAAATGATAGTACTACTACGAGTACTACTACTACGACTACTACTACTACTACTACTACTACTACTACTACTACTACTACTACTACTACTACTACTACTACTACTACTACTACTACTACTACTACTACTACTACTACTACTACCAAAAGTAATAATAATAATAATAATAATAATGATAATAATAATAATAATAATAATAATAATAATAATAATAATAATAATAAATAAATAAAAAATAAATAAAAAATAAAAAATAAAATAAATAAATAATAATAATAATAATAATAATACACTTCTGTTCTATAGTTTCTTAGAGTCTGAGGGATTTTCGTACCTCGGGCGTTATTTTTATAATAATAACGATAATAATAATAATAATAATAATAATAATAATAATAATAATAATAATAATAATAATAATAATAATAATAATAATAATAATAATAATAATCTATACATATAGTTTCCATATAGTGTCCGTCTGTCGGGTGGACGCTACGTCACAAACGGGTTCTGTTCTATTGTGAAACATAAACCTGTCGTCTTGACGACGGCGATCTTGGCGACGGTGATAATCAACAATACATAATTATAGACCTATAATATGACGTCATAATTATGACGGGCAAATACACTAGTAGTAATAATAATAATAATAATAATAATAATCATCATTAATGATAATAATAATCATTATCATTAATAATAATTAATGATAATGATTAGTAGTAGTAGTATAATTAGTAGTATAGTATAATAATAATAATAATAATAATAATAATAATAATAATGATAATAATAATAATAATAATAATTATATATATATAATAGAAGAGAAAGGTCACTTCTTCACGATCTGGCGGACTGTGTCCACATTTGCATGTGACACTACGTTATGCGCATGCGCGCTGTACTGAATATTCATGAACCGCTCGCCATGGCGACCAATTGTTTCGGCTTAATAATAATAATAATAATGGATTAATTGTGACGTCAGCTTCCAAAATAATAATCAATATTCATGACCAACGACGATGTTTACAAATGGCAACCTAATTCAAAGTTCTAAAAAGCCTACATTAATAATAGCCGTCTCAGTTTGTTCGTTAGTATAATATATAGGCCTATGCAAACCTCATAGAAAGAATTTTTTTTATTCCGCGTTTTACGATCTTCTAACTACACAGGGACTTTAAATGACATGGCGCCTATTCAAACGGACAGTGGTGGTGAAGGATCTCACCCGATCAAATCATTGAAAAATGAGCAGAGTCGAGGCCATACGGTGGCTATAGAAAATCGCGTAATCGTAATCGTAATCTCCAAACTTCTAAAGCACCACTCATAGGCCAAGCGCAGGGCACCAGCCTATTCACGAGCGCTACGTAAGATCAGAGGGGGTTTCCAGAGAGTAATCCAAGAGAGGTCCGAGTCCGGTTTCCAGAAGGCCAAACCAAATCAGAGGGGTTCCAGAGAGTAGTCCAAAAGAGGTCCAGGAGGCCAAACCAAATCAAAGGGGGTTTCCAGAGAGTAGCCCAAACGAGGTCTTAACACCAACGACCTCAATAGGTAACCTACGATAGGTAACGACATCTTCAGGGTAGGTGTATTTGAAAAGGTGAGACTTCAGTTTTACATTTAATCGCAACACTTTCTTTTTTCTTTTAGGCCTATTGTATCTCCTTTGTTTCATGCGCCTCTTTTATGCATAACATGTCTGTTTAGCCGCAGTGCGTTTGCAGGCGGTTCATTAAAGAATATACTTATACTTACTCACTTACTTAAGTCCGATTTCCATGGTACCAGATCAGGAGAGGCAGAGCAGCTGTCAAGGCGGGTGTCGTTTACGGCGAGAATAATTGGTAGGCGGAGGATCAGATGAGTCAGGGTAGGAGTATTTGAAAAAGTGAGACTTCAGTTTTACATTTAATCGCAACACTTTCGAACGTCATCATGGATGACGATCGGACACGATCCTGTTGAAAAAAAAATCGTCAAGCTAGAGAATGTAATATGTTTTTCGCAAAACATTGTTTATGATGACATTTTCACAAATTTTTAAACTATGAAGGTCATAATAAATTTCACGTCTTAGGACGGGCAAACATCTAGTAATAATAATAATAATAATAATGCTCCTAAATAATTTGTTCTAAATCCCGAGGTATCACTGATAGGCCTACCTCGGGTCAAAAAAATAATAATAATAATAAAGTAATAATAATAATGCGATTTATGTAGTGCTTTGCAAGCCGAGGCCGAAATTACTCAAGCGCACAGCGCACAAGAGTGAATCGTTTCTCTTCTTGACGATCCAAGTTATACCAAAAATCTGACGCATTCACTTATTTCACATCTGCTGATTATTTCCTCTTCATCTTTCTTTATGATCCAATTATTCTAACATCAACTCGTTGTCATTGGCCATACAAAAACCAACCAAAAGTCGTATTTTAGCCATCCTATTTGAATATTTGAATTCAACCGGTACAACTGTCAAGTGCCACTCTCGTGGCCCTCTCTGTCAAAATGCTTACTGGCTATGGTGAGTCATCATCGAATTCCTCTCTCGATAAGAAAATCTTTCGATCGTACGCCCATAGCTCCCATTATAGCTGGTATTTACTTATGGTTCTGTAGCTTATTTACCAGGGGCGCCGCCAGGCTTTAAAAAATTGGACGCACACCCCTCCTGTCTCCTCCCACCCACATCTGTTCCCTGTCTGCCACTCGTAGTCATACACTGAAAATGACTCAGAGTGACTCATCAAAGTACAGTATAACACATGCATATGATATCATATGATATTCTTTATACATACTGTTTCTAAAACCAAAATTACACAGTGAAATTGTCAAAAATATCTATGAGATGCCTAATCCTTGTGTGGATTTGATTTGGTGGGTGGACGCACGTGCGTCCAGTGCGTCACGCTGCCGGCGCCTCTGTTATTTACCATAATTATTTATGCGATCCATGTTGGAGTGTTGTTAACGCACTCAAAAGAACCAAGGTTTTTACAAACAAGCAACCTACGCGAACATCTTAGTCAGCACACTTTAATCCTCTTACCGTTCCCTGTCTATAATGTGTCCCCATTGTTAGAATACGAATCACTTAAACACACTGAAATCACAAGGATGTTCCTCTATCGGTGATTTTCAAGGAGCATATAGATGTTAGCAGTGCTTTTTTTCAGCCGGAACGGCGTTCCGGCACCTTTATTCAGCTCCTAAACAATAATTTATTTATTTTAATAATAAAAACAATAATTTAGTTATTTTAATTTAATTTCAGTGTTTTGAACTGTTTTCAGTGTTTATTGAGACCCCTCGCAACTCCTAATCCCGTTTCTCTCGAGATTTTAGCCCGTTCCGTTCCGGAACCTATTGTTCCGTTCCGGAACCTTTTTTTTAAGAAACAAGCACTGGATGTTAGATAGCAAGAGTTACTCTGGAAGCACTTGTGAGTTGTGACTTTTGATTTAGTGTCTTAGCAGCACTATACTACGACGATGGTCGTTTTATTAATATGTATGAGGCGCAAGATAATTCACTTTGTCAGACAGCAGTCTATTGAGTCTAGCAGTTAGCAGTCTATAGCACAGCGCAGTTAGAGTAGAGAATCTCAAAAAGCAAGAAAGAAGAAGCAGGCTACACATCAGTTAGCGGTGAAAGCATTTAGACAGGCTCAGATACAACCAGCAGCAGATTAATTAAGAACATTTTATTATCTTGGTTTTGCTTATACATTTGACACGTTAGGTAAATTGCTGTTGATGCTCTTGATTTAAAAAATACGCGGGTTACGTTAGGATAACATAATGATAATAATAATCTTCGTTTAAAATATCTTCAAACTGACAATTACGCAGTATGATTACAAATCAGTATGAACGGATGATCACAAGTTATTACAGGAGTCGAATTTAACTGTACACGGCAGCCATGCAAGGCGCCCATCACGTCCTACATCTCATTTTAACAACGCGCCATCTCGCGAATGAAAGGCTGAGTGGACCTTGGGAGGGTTGCGGGAAGCGATCCCGCTACCTCTTGCTCTTCACGCCAGTGATGTTACCACTACTCTATGGACCCCGCTTGATTCTACATATGATTCTACAGATTTTTAAGTCGCAAGCCACAGCCTAATTATAATACTGCTAACAATGATGATAAATCGGCAGACCATGAACTTCCAAGAGCGCTACAAAAATCTTTTGTTTGTAAGAAGGTTACACGGTCGCATGATTATTGAAAAGTGTTTGGGATAATGGATCGGTTAACGTTAAAGTACTATAACATAACATGACATAAAAACAACGAATTTAAATGCAGTACTTCTAACACATAATCTTTTTGTTGGAAGCACTGCCAACCTTTCCTATCTTCTTCCAATAGACTCTGATAGTGTTCACTGAGACAGTATCATCATCTAAACCAATTCAAATCAAAAGTCGACATCTCCTGCACTGAAGACTTCCCACCGTAACGTTCTTTTTGGTTTCTTAAATAATTTACGTATGTGACCTCGAGTCGCATGATCATTTCAATTAAATTGCCTCGAACTGCCATTGTAATACACGAAGAGCGCTAAACAAGTGCTCTGATATCTACATACATTTGTCAACGTGTTTCGATAGTGTTTGGAATTTTCGGCAGCTTTACTAACTGGACCACAGGATGATCAAGGTCCGTGTCTTACACGTCATTCAACTTGCATATGCCACAGTAGTCTGGCTTTTGGTTCCCTTAATCTATTGGATTTGACCTCGCTCTTCCAATTAGGGCATAACCGGGTAGACATTTCCACCGAGTACCGAATCCGAGTATTTGGATGTACTATTTGCCGGATCCGGGTACGAACCGAGTACCATTTGTTCCATATGCAAAGCTTAACATTTTCATGTAATACAAAAATTATCGAAATAAATTTTTGTACTTGTAATAACTGACTAATACATTTTGAATTTTAGATTTAAATAATCAATTAAATGAACTTGACTTCCATTGTGGACTTCCGGTGTTGGTGTTTTTTGCACTTTTCTTCTTCAAAACGAATATGCTAGATGAATAGGTTTAAAAAAAATTTTGAAACTACACGGTGAGTCAGAAAAAAACGTGTCCCTACATAACTTAACATATTTCATACAGATAACCATCAATTTTAATGAAATTTCAGAATAATGACGCTTGATGATCTAGCCAAATGCTAGGCTATATAAATTATTTTTTTTATAGAAAGCTGGACCAGCCTAAACCATAGTTACGTCACGACAACCCAGACAAAATGATGTTTAGCGATGATAAACATGTCGTAAGATTTGAAAGAGAGATTAAACAAACCGTGCGAAACGTTTTTAAAGAAATTTGGAGATAAAGGGTGGACTCTTAATAGATTAAATGCTCTCCTTTGGGTCTTTTCATCGTCAACCAGATAGCGGACGCCAGAAACGTCCGCGATGTTGAACAGGTTGAATTGCTTGTGCTCAGCCGGGAAACTATGCCCCAAACGCATCGTACGCAGAGAGAAATAGCTCGAGAAATAGGAATCAGCCAGACATCTGTTAGGAGAATCGTTAAGAGTGATTTACAGTTGGCAATGTTTAGAGCAGGGGTGGGCAACATACGGCCCGCGGGCCGGATCCGGTCCCCGGGGAATTTTCACCCGGCCCTTGACATGTCTTTAATATTAGCATTGTATCTGGCACTTTATCCGGCCCTATGAATGTCTGGATCTCTGTACGTAGGCCAACATTAAAACATGTGTTTCTAATTTATTAAGAATCCGGCCTCTAGTCCAGTCAACTAGTTCACTACTCATTCATCAATGTAATTACTTTCTGCATGAAACAATACCACAGGGTGGGAAGGGTCGAGACTTTGGAAGCCATCTTCATTTAGATTTCATGCCCTGAAAATGGTTGCACTGTTTCCAAGCACCTACATTTGTGAACAGTTCTTCTCAAAGATGGAACTAACACAATGCAGAAGCAGATGCAGACTATCAAATGACAATTAATCTTTCAAATGAAATTTGAATTGCCACTTCGAACATTAAAGCAACCATACTAGATAAATTGTGTCGTTAGAAGAAGTGTCAGATTTGACATTAATCATTAAATATGGCACACCAAGCAAATGGATGCATTGTACACTAACAGTTTTATGTATTAATTTAAACTGAAGAAACTTATAACATATATTTTACTTTAGTGTAGGACTGCAGGTAATTGGGATAATTATGTTTTAATCATAAAAATTATCTTGAATTAGTTTAACATAAATTTAACCGTCATGGTTATATCGCAATAGTTGTAGTTTGAATAAAATTAATATTGTCTTATTTTCTTGGGCAAATGAATCTGCAAAAATTAGCCCGCGATTGGCATGCGGCCTCTGAGCTGCCTTTAAAATCTTAGGGCGGCCCTCTGTTAAAAGAAGTTGCCCATGCCTGGTTTAAAGAAACGACGCGCTCAAGAACTCACAGAGGCTAACAAACAAGCAAGATGTTCCCGTTCCAGTCCGTCAAGCAGTTGCGTACGCGTCTTCGCGCATGCGTGGATGCCCAAGAAGGTCAATTTGAACAAAAATTTAACTTTCTCAATGCTCAGTAATAACTCTTCTATCTCTACTTAAAATTTTGTTGACATAACCTGGTTTCTGACGAAGTTAAAGCAAAATATGTAGGGACACGTTCTTTTCTCACTCACCGTGTATTTGTCTGTACAGTATTTGCCGAGGCGAATAGTTCCGAATAGTGCCGAAAAACGGGATATTCGGCCGAGGCGAATGTCCGAGGCGATTTCCGGTTATGCCCTACTTCCAATGGATCCTCAGTTTTGATTGCGATTTCACTGTAGGGGACCATCAACTGATGCCATAGACATTATTATAACGGCGCTATAGAAATCATTAGATTGTTTTTGATTAGAAGATGTGAATCATTTTCCTGCAACATGCAGACAAGCCATTACAGTGGTCTTACTTTCTCAACTTGTACTAATTGAATAGAACGTTTTCATGTATCTGAGTTAGGGGCCATCCAGATATTACGTACGCAAAAATCCGGGAAAATTTGACCCCCTCCCTGTACGCACACGTACTTTTTCCACCCCCTACCTGCCTACGTACGGTTGACGCACCCCCTCAAGACCAGCTGCAGAATGTGTCAGTACCACAGGTCCAGGCAGCGACTGTCTGCACTTTAGGCCAGATTGAAGGATGAGTAATACATGGACTCACTGCTGAGTTGTGTGATAATTTAATAATAGCGTTCAGAGGTAAGGTGGCATACAAGTGACGCCTCTCCCACAGTCCTACTTCCTCTGGTACTACCGGACAGCTGGAAAGACTGAACTCTAGCTCACCTGAAGGCCAATCAATTTGAAGGCCCGTTTCTTATGCGTGCGCACATTATCAGTAGACCACCCCACCATTCGCAAGCATACGCAAGCACATGCATTTCGGTTACCCCTCCAACTCCATGCGTACGTAATATATGGATGGCCCCTTAGCAATCGTGCCGTCACACCAAACAGCAAGCAAGTTGGATTAAATCGAGAATTTATCTTGTTTTATGAATTTCCAGCAGGCGAAATCATCGGACCTACCGATTTCTTTCCGTGCTGTGGGTTATTCTGCGCAGTAGATTTGCTAATTACAATTACGTACCTGTTCCAGATACTAGATTAATGCAAGCTTAGAACATAACATGCGACCAGTTCATATTGGACTAATAAAATTAACCTGGCCTCATTGATTTCAAAAGCGCGATCCACTGCTTAGACAAGCAACGACTTTCCAAGCAAAACACAGGTATTACAAAACATGCGCGTCACTCCAGAAACACTGGTGACTAGTGTTTTAGTGTCACAGCAGCATTATATTAAGACTCTTGGCGTTTAATTAATATGAATCAGGCGTAAGATAATACACCACTGTCAAACAGCAGTCTAGGCAGTCTAGTAGCGCAGCGCAATTAGAGCAAAGAATCTCAAGATGTAAGAATACAAAGAGCAGCGGGATCCGCTGGATTAATTAGGAATATTGATTATCTTGATTTTGCTAATACGCTGGACACGTTAGGTAAGTTGCTATTTATGCTATTGATCATAAGAAATACATTGGTTGCGTTAGGACTGAACGTTTGATTCTAGAGATTTGTGAGCGACATTCTAATTATAATGCTGCTGACAAGGTTGATACATGGACAGACCATGAATTTCCAAGAGCGATACAGCAATTTGATGAAAATCTATTACTTGTAAGAAGGGTAAACGGTCTTATGATTATTGAAAAGTGTTTTGGCTAACACATTCATTCATTCATTCATTCATTCATTTCATAACGGATATTTATGCAGCGCCTTTTCAAGGAGAACAACTCGGAGGTGCTCTCGACTCCAGCACGGCTGAATAGAGCGGTCTTAAGGCGAGAAAAGAACGTGGAAGAAAAGGTTCTGGGGAGCAAGCGAAGCGCTAGGGAAAAGCTATGCCAGTTAGAAGGTCAACCACCGAGAAAGCGCGATGCTGTCTCATAGAGGCTCGGGCAAAAGGAACAGAGAGCAAGCCCTGCTCAGACGAGCGAAGGGATCGAGAGCCCCGCCAGCTGAGAACGACAGAGCTCGCAGAGATAGAGCGAGCAAGGTCTAGCAAGCAGCGCCAGACTAGGTCAGGCCACCTATTATACGTGATACGCTGCTCAAGAGGGAACCAGTGGAAAACATTACGCATGTCGCTCAAGACGTTCCTTATCAGATTCTTCTTCACTTTGCCCGCATCAAAAGATACACCATCTTTGGATTTAACAACATTCAGCCGAACTGCCTTCAACTGATAGATCGGTTGGCGTTAAAATAAGCACTGCTAATGCTTCCTGTAAACTGTGATAGTTTCCACTAAGACAGTACTATCATTCAAACCAGTTCAAAAGTCGACAGCGTTTGCATTGAAGAATTTCTGCCCCAAGTTCTTTTTCGGTTTCTTATATAATTCATCTCTGTGACCTCGAGTCGCATGATATGTCTTCCAGTAAAGACAACAAAGACTTATTTCCCGAACACTATGACCTACATTATCTACTTCTCAAAACGCTGTCTAACTTTGTTCCATGCTGCGGTTTGTCAGCGTGTGTCTTCTCTGTAAACAATAAACGAATATCATCATCACCATTTCAGTTAAATTGTTTAGGAAGTGTTATCACAGTTTTCATAGCTACTCGCGTTATAGTACAGTTTCGTCAGAAATAATAACCTTTTCTAAATTCTATATAACTTCTAAGCGATTTGATATCAGAGTTGGGATAGAGCTGTATGAGCGAAACCTGTCACTCGGCGGTCAATACCCTAGACCAATCTCACTTCGCTTGATTAATTACTATAACTGGTACTGATGGAACGGAAGGTTTCGCTATAGAAGTGACCTTTAAGTTCTTTTCGTGCAGAAAACGCATGTATCGATCAATTCATTGACTTCAAGAAGGCCTTCGTTAATGTGCACAGACGGTTGCGAACTTAAATCGACTAATGGACCAACAGACTTTATACATCGATTGCAGTATGCGTTGCAAAGGCAAGTTACGCTAAGCAGCCACAACAACAAAAACACCTAAAAATTTCCATTAAAGCATCTCATTAGCCGTTTTGAATTTACCTGTGCATTGTTCGTTCTAGACCTGTAGGGTGTGATCAATAGGACTGGACTCTGCTCAGAAGCGACGTGTGGTTTATTACTCTTGCCTTGTGCCTCAGGGTATCGCATCTCATTATTTGGTACAGGTGTTAATAAATGTTAATCAATCGAGGACGGTTAAAGAGAGAGAGAGAGAGAGAGAGAGAGAGAGAGAGAGAGAGAGAGAGAGAGAGAGAGAGAGAGAGAGAGAGAGAGAGAGAGAGAGAGAGAGAGAGAGAGAGAGAGAGAGAGAGAGAGAGAGAGAGAGAGAGAGAGAGAGAGAGAGAGAGAGTGAGTTAATAAATGATATCATATGTTTATATTCACCGAAGTGCGACCGTACGTTGCTTACCGGAATAACGTTGGCCTACGCATACCGTGCGTACGTTATCGAAAAGAATAACGTACGCTTGCGTTTAAATGATCAGTTTAGCTCTACCGTATTATTCTCTCCTCTGTAGGCATACGCAGGCCTAATTATTTACGAACGGTACCGACGTTTAGTATTAGCCCACCAATTAAATGTCCACTGGCACTGACCATCCTATGATGTGTGCCGTAAAATCGTAATTTCTTCATGTTATACATTAGACAGAATATTAGCAATTAGAAGTTTAAAAGTTTAAAAGTAGAGATACTATTGAACAGCCGCAGCTGACTGACGTAATGGCTAAAATTGTTTACGACCGTCAATCACGAACTATTATTGACTTTTCTTGTGCATAATGCTATGAATTTTATTTTGTCATGAACTGATGTCAACGTACAGCATAATAACGTACGCGTACCGTACGTACGTTATAGAACGAAATACGTACTACCGTACGTACGGTCGCACACTGGTATTTACACGGGGCTAGCGCACAGCTGTTGCAACGGCTGTGAAGTCAATGAGATGTAATGTAGGTTGGTGGATCAAAAACTGCTCAAACCAGTATTTTATCGTGAGTTATTCATAGAGTTGACTAAACACTTTTATGCTTTGCGCCTATAGCTTTTGAGTAGCGCCTTTGAAAATTGGAGTTTACGTTTACCATTATTTTTACTCGTCTTCGCATGATCTTCGCATGATCTTCACTGTGATATTCAAACAGTTGTTTTGACAAGACATACAAAAAGTGGTAGGTAAATTTGCTTCCTATCGTCAAGTCGTTTGTGGGGCGTGGTGGCTCAGTGGTAAGTTCGGCACCTTGTGACAGGAGGGTTGCAGGTTCGAATCCCACTCTAGCCGCTGCGTACGGACCTTTGGCAAGTCCTTCACTCGCAATTGCTCGTGGCGCTTCGGCGTGAAAATTCCGGCACACTATCAAATGCTGTAGTCGGGAGCGCCTCTGAGTAGTAGTAGACTTCGAGAGGCGCTACAGAAATATCCGGAATGAAGTCGAGCCTGTCTAAGTTCAAATTCTAGGCAAGTAAGAAATAAAGAATTTGTTTAAATTCAAAACGTTGTATGGTAACTTGATGGAAAATGATCAAGTCGCTGCACTTCTCATTCTAGTATTGACATTGCTGGCACTGCTGGTCTGCTACCATCACTCGTATCGTAATCGTAATCTCCGGATTTCTACAGCGCCCAAAAAGCGAAGTCACGGGTACCAGCTTATTCACAGGCGTTTAGACAAATCAAAAGCGAGGGGGGGGGGTAGAATCGGTTCCAGGTCAAGATCCAAACGAGTCAGTCAGGAAGACAGAAAGACGGCTAAGGTTGGTGGTGTTTAGGGTTTAGACGGCGAGGGAGGTAGACAGAGGAGGAGGAATCGGGATAGGATTTGTGAAAGAGCAGTGTTTTCAGTTTTGAGTGAAAGACCTGTGGAGATATAGCAAGTGGTGAGGTTTTGGTGAGTTCGGCCTGAAATTTCTCGCAGTACTGGTGGGAGTTTGTTCCAGAGGGGTGGGACAACTATGGCTATGGAGAGATTCGCAAATTTTAGTGATGAGGTGACAGAAGGGCGGAGCAGTGTTAGGGCAGAAGAGGAGCGGGTTGAGCGGAGTGGTTGGACCGTGAACAGCTGTCGGAGATACGAGGGCTGGGAAGATTGGAGTGTATTGTAGGTGAGTAATATGACTTTATATTCAATTCGTTCTGGTATTTTAGGCCAGTGGAGAGATTTGAGGACAGGAGTGATGTGATGGTGTTTGGGGGTTTTAGTCACAGGACGGGCAAGTGCATTTTTAATGGCTTGAAGGCGGTTTATTTGGGTGATATCGATGTTTAAGAAGAGTGCATTGCAGTAATCTAATTTTGCGTGGACTATAGAAGTAGCTATTGTGAGTGCAAGTTTGAAGTCTAGCATTGGGCGAATTCAGCGAAGGTCACGGATGTGGATGAAGCATTTCAACCCGTAGAACAACCTTTCCAAATCTCGTCTCTTCCACATCAGAGTAATACCGCACATTAGGCTGTGGGCGTGGTGGCTCAGTGGTAAGTTCGGCGCTTTGTGACCTGAGGGTTGCAGGTTCGAATCCCACTCTAGCCGCTGCGTACGGACCTTGGGCAAGTCCTTCACTCGCGATTGCTCGTGGCGCTTCGGCGTGAAAACTCCGACACAGTATACCAATGCTGTAATCGGGAGCGCCTCTGAGTAGTAGTAGACTTGAGGAGGCGCTATAGAAATATCCGAAATAAATAAATAAATAAGGCTAACTCTGACCGAAAACGACCTTACTAACTGCGATTTTTGCACGTATCTCAGAGATTAAACACAGCAGGTTTCAAAAAGTTCACGGACTCCTTATTCCGTCAACTGTATCGAACTCATACAGGATTCAGGATAAATACACTGGTCTGTCTAACCTATAAAATATATACCATGAGCACTTCTACCTACTTTCAACCACTGTTCTCTCCTTAGATACCTTTCCAAAGCCTGCCATTTTGGGGTGTAGGATTTTGGACTGAACCAAGTTGCAGAACTGCTTCATAGCATTGTAGGTGAGTTCCGTGCTCTGGTGCATTCCACGCAGCTGCTCCAGAGTGGAATCGGTCACCAGTACTTCTCCGAAGCTCTAACTCCTTTATTTCTTGTAAGAAACGTCTCAAAACTCACTGTTTGTTACTGGCTTTAAAACTGCATCTCACCTGGTGACTGGCTGATCCTCCTAAGATTCGCATTTCTCTAAATAAAATCGCAATAAAGAATGATAATAATAATAATTTTTAATGAACAAATGATATATGTTTTGATTCATATACGTATTTAAACCGTCTTCGATCTTCTTTAATGTCGTATGTTTTCTGATATAAGTTTTCATTGTTATCTGCCGTTATGGTCCAATGTAAAAGTTAATCATTTCTATGATAATAGCCTATACCTTCTATTTAAATTGACATGAGTTAGGCCGACCTGAAGATTAGACTAAATGATTATTTCTTTCTTATACAGAAATTCAAATTGGAAAATTACAAGCAGAAAAGAATATTTATAAACTGCTAGGCCTATATCATCAGTTACTCTGGCTCCTTCTGGGTGCCTGTCAAATTCGGTGTTCCTCAAGGTTCCGTGCTTGGTCCCCTTCTGTATATATTGTTTACTGCTGACATTCCTCGTCTCTTTGCCAAGTACTCTGCTGTTAGGCACCTGCATGCTGATGATGTCCAGGCCCTGGTTCATGGTCTTCCTGCTCATCAACTTGCCCTCTGTCAATCTATTGAGTCACTTTCCTCCGACCTCCACTGTTGGATGTCCTCGAATCGTCTCTCTCTTAATTCTCTAAAGATTCACCTCATCTGGTTTGGCACTCACCAGCAGCTCCTCAAGCTTGATTATGCAACTCTCGCCAAGCGGTTCCCCTCTTCTCTTTCTCGACAAGTGTTCGTGGTTTGGGTGTCATTCTTGACAGTACTCTTTCGTTTGCTACCACATCTCAATCCTCTCTCGGTCTAGTTTTTATCGTTCTGTTCCTTCCTCCACTTTCTCCTCCATGGTGTATGCCTTTATCTGCTCATGCATTGATTACTGTAATTCATTACTCATTGGCCTGCCGAAATCTCGTCTGTCTCCACTTCAATCGGTGTTGAACGCAGCTGCTCGCCTGATTGCTCGCCTTCCACGCTTCTCATATCTCGACTTTTATGTCTGAGGAGTTGCACTGGATTCCTCTCGACGCGTATCGAGCTTAAAATTGTTTTCCTTACCTCTGAAGCGTTCCAGGGCAAAGCTCCTTGTTATCTTTGTGATCTTATCTGTCGACCTCTTTTGGCTGCCTATCATTTTTATATCATTATGGCCGTCTTCTTCGTTCTTTAGACCGACTTGACCCCTTGGTCCCTCTGACCCGGGCTTCTATGGCTCAAAACCGTGCCTACGCGTCTGCTGGCCCGTCCCTTTGGAATGATCTTCCTCCCATGTCTCGTTCTCAGATTCTAACTGGGAGCATTTCTTTCTGCTTCTTGCTGTCTTAAGACTTTTCTCACGGGGCTCCTCGCACTAGAAGCGCCTCTGATTAGGGTGTACTGCGAGGCGCTTTATAAATTCATAAATACAATACAATAAATACACTATGGAAAGCACTATAATCGATTATTAGAAATTTACGCAGCGCCACTTCACAGAAAACTAATCAGAAGCGCTTTCTACGTTAGCTTATAAGATGCTAAATGTCGCAAGAACAGAAGTTTACGAGTAAGAAAAATAATGCACTAAAACAAAACCATAAAAAACTAGGAGAGCAACCGGTCACGGACACACACACACACACACACACACACACACGCACACGCACACACACACACACACGCACACGCACACGCACACGCACACGCACAAGCGCACGCGCACGCGCACTCGCACGCGCACGCGCACGCGCACGCGCACGCGCACGCGCGCACACACACTATCTAGTAGTGGTTACCGGATTTCTGGGATGCTATTTCGAGGTTCTGAAATTCCTTTGGTCCCCAAAGCCAACGAACGTTCTGATGCCTGTTAGATCCAGACTCCGACATCATTTTTCAAATCGTCATTTGGGTTCAGAGTAGTCCGATCTACACGTATGCAGAATTAGGATCATGAAATGGGTTTCAATGCAAGGCGACCTTTGAGTTCACTATACGCGCTTCACGGAGATTTCAAATGCAACGACCCTGGAAATACTTAAAATCAATACGGTATCTAGTTAACTGGGATGTGTTAAGTGTTCTGGTATTGAGTAATGAAGTTTCTTGAAAATCCTGAATTGTCTGATAAATAGTTGAATCTCCAGATACTATGTGGTTAAATAACTATGTTTTCTGTATCGGACGCCGTCACAAAAGTTCGGAAAATAATCGCAATCGTAAACCCCGAATTTCTAAAGCGCTACTCAATAGCAACAGCTTTTTCACGAGCGTAGGGCCTACAGTAAAGTGGAATTGTCCTCAAAGTCATTAAAAGTAAATGCTGAAAGCAGGGCTGTAGTGGTAAAATTTGAGGTGAGTACACGCTACCGGTTAGTTTTCCGAAACAAATTAGGGGCGAGTATACGCTACAGTATTTGTGAGTATACGCTACAGTATTTTAATATAAATAAATATAAATACTTTGTGAGGTGAGTATGCGGTTTCAAGAGGTGCTTACGCGCTGTATACCCGCGTATACCCTCGATTACAGCTCTGGCTCAAAGCGACTCCTTTTGATGACTAGTGAAACAATTCCAAATTGGTTAAGTAAGTAAGTAAGTAAGTAAGTATATCCTTTATTAATCCAACTGCTAACCGTATTTTGGTTTACACATGTATATCACGTCCAGATTAAAGTACTAAGGCCTATATTCCGGTGAAAATCATCCTAATTATGAAAGATTTACGAGCAAGTGTAGACTTGTGAATTAGACAGCTGTTAACTTTTCATGGAAAAGTTGTGAATGCAGATCTTTAATTACATGGTGAAGGTTTACAAAATGTTTTGTCTGCTTTGAAGGACAATCGACGATGAATACAACGACAATTCGGCCTAAACGTGTTCATCACATACTTGTAAGTAGTAGACAAGAATAAAAAAGAACAGCCAGGTAACGGAAATGGATGCTTTAGATACCATAAATTCAAAATCACGAGGAGTTTGTGTTAATTAACTTTCCTTGGCAGGCCCGGTTCAAGGCATTTGGTGGCCCTAGGCAAAAACATATGACTACAACTTAACGATGAACCCTACCTTAATAGAAGATAATTTATTAGACTAACACTATGATACTTCCATCTAGCGAATAATAATTAAAAAATTATCCAACGTTGTTTCATTTATGATTTTCCAGAAATTATTTTGTTGATGTTTATTTCGGAAAAATGGAAAAATGGCGGCCCCTAAAAATCGGTGGCCCTAGGCGGCTGCTTGGCTCTTTCAGAAATGTTCTTATGAGTTGGCGGAATTGGTAACTCATGTGTTTAATTGCTCTTTTGAAACTGGGACCATTCCAGATAACTGGCGCATCGCGGTGGTCACTCCTGTAAATAAAGTTTCCAAACCATCTACTCTGTCTGACTTCAGACCTATATCTGTAACTCCAATCCTGTCAAGAATCGCAGAAAAAATTGTTGTTTCTAAGTGGCTTAGACCCAATTTGCCCCAAGAAGCTCTAGAGGATCAGTTTGGCTTCAGACCAACTGGCAGTTGTACCAGTGCACTCACCTTCTTTCTACATCACGTCACCCAGATGCTAGAAAGTAACTCTTATGTGCGTTGTTTGTTAGTCGACTTCTCTAAAGCTTTTGATGTTGTTGACCATTCAGTTCTAATACCTAAAGTCATGGCTTTAAACATGCTGCCTGAAATTTCAAATTGGGTCATTGACTTCCTAAGTGGTCGATCTCAAGTCCTCAAATATGGCAATGTACTTTCTGATTCTACTTCCATTAATCGCAGTATTATCCAAGGGTCTGGTCTTGGTCCCACCCTCTACATTGTAATGGAGAGCGATCTTAAACCCGTCTCTCTGTCCAACATCCTTTTCAAATTTGCAGATGATACTAACCTTCTCACCCCCCAAAATTCTCCTGTTAGCTTGGAATCTGAATTTGATAATATTAAGGATTGGGCCTCCAGGAACAGAATGACACTTAATTTTTCCAAGACTAAAGAAATTGTATTTCATAGACCGAATCCAAGACGCTTATCTCTTCCGGATCCTATCAGCAATGTTGAAAGAGTAAAAATTGTCAAATTGCTGGGTGTTCTTTTTCGAGAAGACTTAAAATTTGATGACCATGTTTCATTTATTTTGAAGATATGCAGCCAACGCCTATACCCCCTAAAAGTCCTCCGATCTCAAGGAATGCCTCCCAGCAAACTAAAGAACATTTTTCAAGCCCTTGTAGTCTCCCGACTAACGTATGCCATACCATCTTGGGGGGGGATTCCTGTCGGCTGAGCTGGGTGGAAAAATTGAATCTTTTTTGCGCAGGGCTGGGCGCAGTAACCTCTTTAGTGGTGATGGTTTAACTTTAGAGAAGTTTTGTGAAAAAATTGAATTGAAGTTCTTCAAAAGCATCCAGTCACCCCAACACTGTCTTCACCAATTACTGCCTGCAGAGCACCTTCATAAATTCAACTTAAGAAAAAGGGGACATGCTTTTGAATTACTGCACTTTAATACATTGCTACATAAGAAATCCTTCATCATTCGCTCACTGTACAAGTATAAAAACTGGGTTAATGCTGGTTCTAGTACCTGTTCTGATATCTAAACTGGCTCTTTTTGTAGACCATAGTAATGCTTATGTTCCTTAGAATGTAAGGCTTAGATCATAACTTTAGTTATAGATAGGCCTATGTATGTAAATAAGACACTATCGTTTATTGTTTATAATACTGTATAATGTATATGTATGTAAATAAGACATTATATAGAATTGCTTGTGTTTAAACTGTCTTACAGTATTACTGATATTGTGATCCTTTTGTATGTATTGTTGTAAAGTATGAGCGTTTGTCTTATACTAATAAAAGATTACTTACTTACTTACTTACTTAGTTTGCCTAACGGACGAACCGGGCCTGTTCTTTTGAACCTATTGGGTGTGCGAACCCGACAATTCGAGCGCTTAACTCCAGACAAAGATGAGCAACCTTTATTTGAATGGCCAAATGGATTTTGTGTGGAGGTTGTTACGCTGTTCACCTTGGAAGCAGATGGACAATTATGGGCATTCTGTATGTTGCTGTTTCAGTGTTACCGTGTCAAAGATCTCTTTTTATATGAGGCTTAATAAATACTCGTTAAGAAGAGCAACCTGTTTGTATTGTATTGCATTGTATTGTATTCGGACATTACTGTCCTCAAAACTGTGTTGTTCGATCGTGGTTGGGCTGGGAGTGCTCCTGAGTAGGCAATCTTGAAGGGGCGCTATATAAAACTGCTTTAATAATAATAATAATTTATGAAGCGCTTCAAGCGGGAGAACCATTCAGAAGCGCTCCCAGTGGGAGCGACCCCGAGAGAAAAAGCAAGTTTTAAGAGGGCGATGAATTAAATCACATAAATATTTCGGAGCGAATTAGAAAAAAGGATGAGGACCTTGAAATGGATGCGGGCAGAAAGTGGTGGTGGTGGTGGTGGTGGTGGTGGTGGTGGAGGTGGTGGTCGTCGTCGTCGTCGTCGTCGTCGTCGTGGTCGTGGTCGTGGTCGTGGTCGTGGTCGTGGTGGTCGTGGTGGTCGTGGTGGTCGTGCTGGTGGTGGATTGAAACTTATTACCCCGGGCAGCGCCGGGTAAACCAGCTAGTTTATAATAATTCAGTGGAATAAATTTTTACAGAAGACCTCAGCTTATTCATAAGCAGTCACCTACATACATACTTTCATGCTAGAGTAGCCCTTATGCACATATACATACTTATACCCACTTGTACCCAAGCACATCAACCTACTTATACACCTGAAAGCACTCATACCTTTTCACAGCCCTACATATATGCATATATGCATGCGTGTCAACAAACATACATACACTCTCACATACATACACTCACCACGCATACAAATACTTAAACATACATATATAGAAACATACAGATTAGCACAAGTCCACACACCATCCCATATACATACACTGTGTCCCGATGAAAAGTGGACCCCAAGAAAAAGTGTCATAACTCGGTCAAAACTTTTAGCATTTGCCTGAAATTTTAAAAACAGCAAGAGGACCCATATTGCAACCAAATCATAGCGTTGTTTGGAAATGTTGGCTAGTTTGTCAAGTTTATGAACGTTTGAGATGCAGCCCTGAAAATGGGAAATTTCCAACATGCAAGAGCCATAAGGAAGTGAATTTCAGCTACAGCTGGTGTTCAAAATGTCCTCCTTGTTCACGGACACACGACCGTAAACGTGGACGTCACTGTTTGATGACCTGATCGATGATAACGTGGTCAAACAGCTGCCACTCTTCAATCAGACGCGAAATCCAAACCTGGAGTGTACTGGAGGAGCGCGTTTATCGTTCCCGCATTCGTGACGTCAATCACCTGATTGAAGAGTGTCTAATTGAAGAGTGGCAGCTGTTTCACCACGTGATCATCGATCGGGCCATCAAACAGTGGCGTCCACGTCTACGGTCGTGTGTCCGTGAACAAATAGGACATTTTGAACACCAGCTGTAGCTGAAATTCACTTCCTTATGGCTCTTGAATGTTGGAAATTTCCCATTTTCAGGGCTGCGTCTCAAACGTTCACAAACTTGACAAACTCGCCAACATTTCCAAACGGCATCAGGATTTGGTTGCAATATGGGGACTCTTGCTGTTTTTAAAATTTCAGGCAAATGCTAAACGTTTTGACCGAGTTATGACACTTTTTCTTGGGGTCCACTTTTCATCGGGACACAGTGTACATATAAATACCAAATTGATTACACAATCTGCAGAGGAGTAAATTATCCCTTCTGGAAAAATCATTAATTCATAAAATGTGTCGTGTCAGTACATCCGTATGATGTATTAAACAGTGCATTAAATATGCAATAAGATAGAAGCTACCCAATGAAATCCTTAAGAGATTATCTAATACAATTGAGAAGTAAAATACTTCATTGTAATTGAAAAAATAAATCATATCAATGCATCAGTAAATTAGGTAGGCCTAATATCCATGCATTCACAGTAGGCTACATCATTGCATTCCTAGGACAGGTTGCGACAACACAATCATTAAACCAGCTATACCAGCTATACAAAATTAAAAAAATATACAATGCATCAATTGAGCATGTTAGACCAATGTCTCAAGAGAGCAGTTTTCACAGAGTGTCTATGAATCAGACACCAATTTGGACTATTGGAGAGACTACTAACTAGATAGTGTAGCAAATTACACATGTGATAATAAATGAAGGTAGTGTTAATCCGATAACCATAGCAGTCACCGGGACTTTAAGAAGCAAATCACAACAACCAAATCAAATTGTATCAGAATTTTGAGCTATCAACCAGGAGTGAACTTTTCTTTTAAATGAGTGCAAATTGGAGATTATGCGAATCTCTTCAGGTAGTGCATTCCAAGCTGAAGGGCCTGTGATTCTAATCGAGTTTCTACGGGATATGTATGTATGTATGTATGTATGTATGTATGTATGTATGTATGTATGTATGTATGTATGTATGTATGTATGTATGTATGTATGTATGTATGTATGTATGTATGTATGTATGTATGTACGTACGTACGTACGTACGTATGTGTGTGTATGTATGTGTGTGTATGTATGTATGTATTGTATGTATGTATGTATGTATGTATGTATGTATGTATGCATGTTTGTTTGTATGTATGCATGTATGCATGTATGCATGTATGTATGCATGTATGTATATATGCATGTATGCATGTATGCATGTTCGTATGCATGTATGTATATATATATGCATGTATGTATGTATGCACGTATATGTACACGTATGTTTGTATGTGTGTATGCATGTATATATGCACGCATGTATGTATGCATGTATGTTCGTGGGTGGGTATGTATGTATTTATGTCTGTTCGTGGGTATGTATGTATATATGTATTTATTCAAGCGCCTTTAAGTATCTCGCAAAAGCAAGCTATTTATGGACAGATATAATAGCTTACGTTTACGAAATAAAATTCTTGTTGAAGTAAGTACGTACATCATCTGAATGAAGGAGGTTTAAGGCATAACCGAAAGATGGGCCTACGTTTAGTGAAACATTGATTTTCGCAAGAGATTTAAGCGTATACGTAAAATTATAATCGATTCCATTTTAAGTGTATGTTTTGCAGACTCTTCTGACACTAGCCGTCGTTACAATCACCGTCCTGTACAGTCTCAAGGCTCAACTACTACTACAACCTGGACTTCATTTCTTGGAGTTAAACTGTACGACACAATTTTTGCCGCTTTGCCCACCGCTGAATCGATCTGTAGTGACTGCTGCAGCATCAGTCGTTCAGCCGTCAAGTTCGTGCAGTTACTGTCGAGGTAGACACTCCACTGATGGTCGGTTTCACAATTTTAGCACATCGCACATTCGATATTTTGCCTATTCTGCGTTCTATGATGATCGACCGTCTCTCCTATCCAGTCCAGTCATTAGAATCATTGCTATCAGTGACAACGTAGGACAATTTAGGAATACGAAAAACGGTAGCTTTGCGCTCTATTGTATTTTGTATCACTCGAGAGGCACGAAGCGCGTCGTCATGGAAAATGACGCCAAAAGTTGTGGACCTGGTTATTCATTCAATGGAAGAGATGCAGACCCGTACGTCTACACTTGTCCTACGGAAGGAATAGTACCGCATTCTTTGAGTGTTGTCGGAACAGGTGGTGATCATGTTTCCTCATGTATGCCAGTAGAGTTTCCAGTTAAGCCGAAACTTCAGAAGGATTTTGTGGTCTGCGTCCCCGTATCGTACGGCAACATGGAACCATATCGAATCATCGAGTGGTTAGAGATGCAAAAGATCTTAGGTGTTAATCTCGTTAGGGTCTACGATCTTTACCTAGCTGAGCCTGCTCTGGAAGTTCTGAGACATTACGAAAACGAAGGCTTCGTTCAAGTGCTTAAGATGGATCGCGTATATCCACACGAACATCATCTGCACATTCTAGAACTTGCCATCTCGCTTAACGATTGTCTCTACCGCCACATGTACGAATTTAAGAGAACTATTATAAACGACTTCGATGAATTTATAAAACCTTTGAAACACGACAATCTTCAGCAACTTCTTGGCTATTTAGAAAGATCTACTGCCTACAACAAGTCGACCAACTATGTTTTTCGGAATACTTATTTCTTTCTCGACGTACCGCCTGACGCTAATATTTCGTCACATTTCACGATTCTGAGATACAGGAAGAAAGCGGCTGTCAGCGAAATGTGGCACAGGGTTAAACCAGTCATTCTGACGATGTCGTGCACTCATGTCTTTAGTCATCTGTGTTTAGGTGCTACAGCCAACTACACCAACCGAGAACTTGTTGAATCAATTTCTCCGGAAATTGCAGTTACCCAACATTACAGGCACTGTCCTCTCGGGGAATCTGCTTGTACATCGTCGATGAAAGCTTTGAAACAGGATGACGCTATTTTGGTTTATAAAGATCGGATAACTGTTGCGTTAAGGGCAAAAGCTATAGCCATCATGGGAAATGCATCTGTTGATTTCTAACAGACATTTTTTTTGATAATTACGAATCTGTGTAAAAAGAACTACAAACGTTCTGTGCGATATTGTTGCCCAGGTGTGTCATTAGAATTGAATTTTCGCGTGAACGAGCATGCTCAGCGGACGAAATGTGATGAATTTAATATTAGTGTCAAGTTATTTCCAAGTTACTGGCTCCATAATCAAGTAACTGATTTTCAAATCAACTTCAGATGGATTGCAAACTATTCACTCAATATAATTTCCTCAGCAAATCCGTTCAGTTCTTGCAGAATCATGTGCAAAACGAAAACAGTTTTACTTTATTTTTTCAGATCTGATGCTGACGTTAACCGCGTATCATGCATTCATTCTATAAACGTTCATTCAGACTTTTGTTGGAAGACCCATGAATGTATTTTTACTCACACATGGTTCTGGAACAGTCTATTCTCAGCGGCACAGAATAAAAAGAATAGAAAATAATAGAATAGAACAGAACAGAATAGAACAGAACAGAACAGCATCGAATAGAACAGCATGGAATAGAATTGAACAGATTAGAATAGGATAAAACAGACAAGAACAGACTAGAACAGAATAGCCGTTATTTACCTCCACAAAAGAAATAAATCAATACAGTATAAAAACAACGAAACACAAGGAACCGATGCCGAGGTCACTATAGGTCCGCCTAAAAGGTTCAAATAGACCTGCTGAGGCTCGTCTGGTCTATATTTTCATTGTTGGATTCTGGCGTTTTAAGACCTTTATGGTAATCGTAATCTCGCCGCGCACAGAAGACGAAATCAAGGGAACCAGCTTATCCATAGAAGCTCAGTCAAAACAAACTCGATTGACAGGTAAGGTTAAAATCGGTTCTGGGTCAAGATGCTAAGGATCAGGAAAGCAGACGGTGGATTGTGTTTAGCGAGAGAGGTTAGATGGAAAAAAGGAATCAAGGTAGGGTTTTTTGGTAAAGGCGTGTTTTCAGTTTTGAATCAAAGACCTATGCAGAAAGAGCAGGATGTGAGGTCTTGATGAGTTCGTACGATGGATTTTGTCGTAATTCTGCTGGGAGTTTAATCCAGAGAAGCGGAACGGCTATGTCTATGAACCGATATGCCAAACATCCGGGAAAGTAAATCCATTAATAACTTCAGACCGACATCAACCTCGGACGTCTCTAAATATTGTCAGTAGATAATGTACAGTTGTACGCACGGTTACTGAATATATTTGCTCATAAACACTCACCAAAATACTTCACTTTCATGATACTCCCCTCAATGCAAACTTATCTGAAGTCATTGATGATAATGAATTTTCCAGTGACTTTGATCTGTCGAATTAATTTTTGTAGGTCTGTAGTAAACCAGTTTCAAGACATAGAAGTGAGTTTGGATAAAGGCATGTGCTACATAGTGTACATATAAAGAAGCATGGAGGCAATCTCCATGCAATTTCAAACTTTTCATAGCACATTCCAAAAGTATGATAGCTTCCCACGCTTGATTACTTCGAGCGCGATCTTTTAAACTTCTGCAGTGTCCAGTACCCGTTCGTTCACTACTACTACTACTACTACTACTACTACTACTACTACTACTACTACTACTACTACTACTACTACTACTACTACTACTACTACTACTACTACTACTACTACTACTACTACTACTACTACTACTACTACTACTACTTTTACTACTACTACTACTACTACTACTACTACCACTACTACTTTTACTACTACTACTACTACTACTACTACTACTACTACCACTACCACTACCACTACCACTACCACTACCACTACCACTACCACTACCACTACCACTACCACTACCACTACCACTACCACTACCACTACCACTACCACTACCACTACCACTACCACTACCACTACCACTACCACTACCACTACCACTACCACTACCACTACCACTACCACTACCACTACCACTACTACCAATAGTAATAATAGTAACAATAATAATAATAATATTAATAATAATAATAATAATAATAATAATAATAATAATAATAATAATAATAATAATAAAGTAATAATAGTAATCCGATTTATGTAGTGCTTTGCAAGCCGAGGCCGAAATTAAGGGCGCTGTACACGAGTGAGTCATCTCACTTCTTGACGATCCTGCTTCGGCCTACACCAAACTTCTGACGCAGATACTTATTTGACGTCTGCTGATCTGCTCATTATTTCCTCCTCATCTTTCTTTATGATCCAATTCTAACATCAACTCGCTGTCAATTGCCACCCAAAAACCAAACAAAAGTCGTATTTTAGCCATCCTATTTGAATGTTTGAATTCAACCGGTACAACTGTCAAGTGCCACTCTTGTGGCCCTCTCTGTCAAAATGCTTACTAGCTATAATAGTGAGTCATATCGAATTCCTCTCTCGATGAGAAAATCTTCCGAACCAAGGTTTCGACACGAACATCTTAGGCAGCACACTTTTAATCCTCTTACCGTTCCCTATCTAAAATGTGTCCCCATTGTTAGATTACGAATCACTTAAATACACTAAATTCACAGGACGTTCCTCAATCCGTGGTTTTCAAGGAAGACATAGATATTAGATAGCAAGAGTTACTCTGGAAACACTTGTGACCAGGGCTATTATAGTGGTAAAATTAGAGGTGAATATACGCTACCGGTTAATTTTCCGCAACAAATTGGAGGTGAGTTTACGCTAATGGTTAGGTTTCCGAAACAAATTAGAGGTGAGTACACACATTTTTGTGATGTGAATGTACGGTATCTAGAGGTGAATACACGCTGTATACCCGCGTGTACCCTCGACTACAGCCCTGCTTGTGACTGTTGATTTAGTGTCTTAGCAGCACCATACGACGACGAGGGTCGTTTAATTAATTTAATTAATTAATTAATTAATTAATTAATTAATGTATGAGGCGTAAGATAATTCACTTTGTGAGACAGCAGTCTATTGAGTCTAACAGTTAGCAGTCCAGCACAGCGCAGTTATAATAGAGATTAGAGAATCTCAAAAAGCAAGAGAGAAGAAGCAGGCTGCACATCAATTAACGGTGAAAGCATCTAGACAGGCTCAGATACAACCAGCAGCAGATTAATTAAGAACATTTTATTATCTTGGTTTTGCTTATACATTTGACACGTTAGGTAAAAATTGCTGTTGATGATCTTGATTTAAAAAATACGCGAGTTACGTTAGGATAACAGATTTTTAAGTCACAAGCCACACCCTAATTATAATACTGCTAACAAGGTTGATAAA
Organism: Allolobophora icterica; assembly: GCA_963556255.1. Classification (NCBI taxonomy): domain Eukaryota; kingdom Metazoa; phylum Annelida; class Clitellata; order Crassiclitellata; family Lumbricidae; genus Allolobophora; species Allolobophora icterica. The sequence continues at coordinate 49,722,043 of OY744610.1, forward strand.
TCGGCAGATCATGAACTTCCAACAGCGCTATGAAAATCTTTTGCTTGTAAGAAGGGTACACGGTAGTATGATTATTGAAAAGTGTTTTCGGCTAATCGATCGGTTAACGTTAAAGTACTATAACATAGCTTAACATAACATAACATAAAAACAACGAATTTAAATGCAGTGCTTCTAACACAAGATCTTTTGTTGGAAGCACTGTCAATCCTTCCTATCTTCTTCCAATAAACTGATAGTGTCCACTGAGACAGCACCATCATCCAAACCAATTCAAATCAAAATTCGACAACTCCTGCACTGAAGACTTCCCATCGTAACGTTCTTTTTGGTTTCTTAAATAATTCATGTCTGTGACCTTGAGTCGCAGGATACTTTCAATTAAATTGCCTCGAATTGCCATTGTTAGTTACATGAAGGGCGCTAAACATGTGCTCTGATATCTACATACATTTGTCAACGTGTTTCGATAGTGTTTGGAATTTTCGACAGCTTTACTAACTGGACCAAAGGATGATCAAGGTCCGTGTCTTATACATCTTTCAACTTGCCTATGCCACAATGGTCTGGTTTTTGGTTCCCTTAATCTATCGGATTTGACCTGGCTCTTCGAATTAGGGCATAACCGGGTAGACATTTCCACCGAGTACCAAATCCGAGTATTTGGATGTACTATTTGCCGAATCCGGGTACGAACCGAGTACCATTTGTTCCATGTGCAAAGCTTTACATTTTCATGTAATACAAAAATTATCGAAATACATTTTTGTACTTGTAATAACTGACTAATACATTTTGAATTTCAGATATAAATAATCAGTGAAATGAACTTGACTTCCGTTGTGGACTTCCGGTGTTCGTGTTTTTTTGTACTTTTCTTCTTCAAAATGAAATGCTAGATCAATAAGTATAAATATTTTATTTGCAACTATTTGTCTGTACAGTATTTGCCGAGGCAAATAATGCCGATAAACGGGATATTCGGCCGAGGCGAATGTCCGAGGCGATTTCCGGTTATGCGCTACTTCCAATGGATCCTCAGTTTTGATCGCGATTTCACTGTAGGGGACCATCAACTGATGCCATAGACATTATTAAAACTGCGCTATAGAAATCATTAGATTGTTTTTGATTAGAAGATGTGAATCATTTTCCTGCAACATGCAGACATGCCGTTACGTCTCAACTTGTACTAATTGAATCGAACGTTTTCATGTATCTGAGTTAGGGGCCATCTATATATCACGTACGCAAAAATCCGAGAAAATTTGACCTCCTCCCTGTACGCACACGTACTTTTTCCACCCCCCACCTGCGTACGTACAGGTGACGCACCCCTCCCCCTATGACCAGCTTCAGAATGTGTCAGTTACACAGGTCCAGGCAGCGACTGTCTGCACTTTAGGCCAGATTGAAGGATGAGTGATCCATGAACTCACTGCTGAGTTGTGTGATAGCTTAATAATAGCGTTCAGAGGTAAGGTGGCATACAAGTGACACCTCTCTCACAGTCCTACTTCCTCGGGTAGTACCGGATACCTGGAGAGACTGAACTCTAGCTCACTTGAAGGCCAATCAATTTGAAAGCCTGTTTCTTATGCGTACGCACATTATCAGTAGACCACCCCACCATTCGCAAGCATACGCAAGCCCATGCATTTCGGTTACCCCTCCCACTCCAAGCGTGCGCAATATATGGATGCCCCCTTAGCAGTCGTGCCGTCACACCCAACAGCAAGCAAGTCGGTTTAAATCGAGAATTTTATCTTGTTTTATGAATTTCCAGCAGGCGAAATCATCGGACCTACCGATTTCTTTCCGTGCTGTGAGTTATTCTGCGCAATAAAGTTGCTAATTGCAATTACGTACCTGTTCCAGACACTAGTTTAATGCAAGCTTAGAACATAACATGCGTCCAGTTCATATTGGACTAATACTTGGCCTCAATGATTTCAAAATCACCACTGCCTACACAAGCAACGACTTTCCAAGCAAAACACAGGTATTAGAAAACATGGGCGTCACTCCAGAAACACTGGTGACTATTGTTTTAGTGTCACAGCAGCATTATATTAAGACTCTTGGCGTTTAATTAATATGTATCAGGCGTAAGATAATACACCATTGCCAAACAGCAGTCTAGGCAGTCTAGTAGCGCAGCGCAATTAGAGCAGAGAATCTCAAGATGCAAGAGATAAGAAGCAGGCTACACATCAATTAATAGAGAGAAAGAATTCAGACAGGCTCGAATACAACGAGCAGCGGGATCCGCTGGATTAATTAGGAATATCGATTATCTTGATTTTGCTAATACGCTGGACACGTTAGGTAAGTTGCTATTTATGCTATTGATTATAAGAAATACATTGGTTGCGTTAGGACTTATGATAGAACGTTTGATTCTAGAGAGTTTTCAGCGACATTCTAATTATAATACTGCTAACAAGGTTAATAAATCGGCAGATCATGAATTCCCAAGAGCGACACATCTATTATTTGTAAGAAGGGTAAACGTTCGTATAATTATTGAAAAGTGTTTTGGCTAATATATTCATTCGTTCATTTATTCATAACGGACAGTTATATAGCGCCTTTTCAAGGAGAACAACTCGGAGGTGCTCTCGACTCCAGCACGGCTGAATAGAGCGGTCTTAAGGCGAGAAAAGAACGTGGAAGAAAAGGTTCCGGGGAGCAAGCGGAGCGATAGGGAAAAGCTATGCCAGTTAGAAGGCGTACCACCGAGAAAGCGCGATGCTGTCTGGTACAGGCACGGGCAAAAGGAACAGAGACCAAGCCCTGCTCAGACGAGCGAAGGGATCGAGAGCCCCGCCAGCTGAGAACGACAGAGCTCGCAGAGATAGAGCGAGCAAGGTCTAGCAAGCAGCGTCAGACTAGGTCAGGCCACCTATTATACGTGATACGCTGCTCCAGAGGGAACCAGTGGAAAACATTACGCATGTCGCTCAAGGCGTTCCTTATCAGATTCTTCTTCACTTTGCCCGCATCAAAAGATACACCATCTTTGGATTTAACAACATTCAGCCGAACTGCCTTCAACTGATAGATAGGTTGGCGTTAAAATAAGCACTGCTAATCAGACTTGTTGTCCTCGAGACCAACGTCTTGGTGTCGAGTGCACTCGAGTTCGTTTTTTAAAGTCTTGGTCTTGGTCTTGGTCTTGAGACCAAAAGTATTGGTCTTGGTCTTGAGGTTCAAAGTCTTGGTCTTGGTCTTGAGGTTCAAAGTCTTGGTCTTGGTCTCGCCAAGACCAAGACCAAGACCGGCTGTCAATATGAACAGTCATTTAACAAAACACAAGAATTTAAAAATTTATCAAGCTTGTTTGCATCATAGCCTACGACAAATACCTGCGGCGGATACAAGTCTTGTTGGTCAGGAAAACCCATCGGCAGCAGCAACTAAGTTAAGCTGTGTCTGGAAGCCCTGACGAGACGTTTTCTGAGGCCAGATAAACCATGGGAGGATTTCAAAAAGGCTCACGATTTGTCTATTTACATCCAGTGCTTGAAAAGCTACTCTGTGTGTGTCAGCGACTTCATCATCTATGGAAAGTATTTTTTCACATGGTAGAATTTTTATGAGGCCTCAGAATTCGCTCAGAATTTTCTGACTAAGACTTGCCTTAAGTCTTAGTCAGAAAATTCTGAGCGAATTGGTTTTTATTAAATAGAAAAGGCGTTTGGAATACATTTTGCATGAAGGACTTTTGTAAATACGAATTTGGAATTCTCTGAAGTCTGCATTTAAAGTTAACTTGCCAGAATAAAATTTAAAAAACTCACGTTTTCATAGCGAGTAGTTCGACTTGACAATTTTTTTGTAAGGAAAAGAAGTCTTGGGCTGAATGTGACTTTTTGGGTGTCGGTCTCGGTCTTGGTCTTGAGGTTCATAGTCTTGGTCTTGGTCTTGAGGTTCAAAGTCTTGGTCTTGGTCTTGAGGTTTAAGGTCTTGACAACAAGACTGCTGCTAATGCTTCCTGTAAACTGTCATAGTCCAGCAAGACAGTACTATTATCGAAACCAGTTCAAAAGTCGACAACGTTTGCATCGAAGCATTTCTGCCCCAAGTTCTTTTCCGGTTTCTTATATGATTCATGTCTGTGACCTCGAGTCGCATAATCTGTCTTCCAGTTAAAGACAACAAAGACTTTATTTCCCGAACACTATAACCTACATTATCTACTTCTCAAAACGCTGTCTAACTTTGTTCCATGCTGCGGTTTGTCAGCGTGTGTTTTCTCTGTAAACATTCAACGAATATAATCATCAGTGATGATGATATTCGTTAATTTAACTGAAATAGTGATGATTCATCACCATTTCAGTTAAATTGTTTAGGAAGTTTTATCACAGTTTTCATTGCTACTCGTGTTAAAGTACTGTTTCATCAAAAATAATAACCTTTTCTAAATTCTATATAGCTCCTATAAGCGATTTGATATCAGAGTTTGGATAGAGCTGCATTAGCGAGACCAGTCCCAGGGCGGGCAATGCCCTAGACCAATCACACTTCGCTTGATTAATTACTATAATTAGTGATGATGGTACAGAAGGTTTCGTAAAAGAAGTGACCTTTAAGTTATAGAGTTCTTTTCGTGCAGAAAACGCATGTATCGATCAATTCATTGACTTCAAGAAGGCCTTCGTTAATGTGCACAGACAGTTGCGAACTTAAATCGACTAATGGACCAACAGACTGTGTATACATTGATTGCAGTATTCGTTGCAAAGGCAAGTTACGCTAAGCAGCCACAATAACAAAAGCACCTAAAAATTTCCATTAAAGCATCTCATTAGCCGTTTTGAATTTACCTGTGCATTGTTCGCTCTAGACTTGTAGGGTGTGATCAATAGGACTGGACTCTGCTCAGATGCGACGTGTGGTTTATTACTCTTGCCTTGTGCCTCAGGGAATCGAATCTCATTATTTGGACAGGTGCCAATAAATGATATCATAATTATGTCTATGTTCACGCACGACTAGCGCAGAACTATTATCCATGGTAATGAAGTTAAGGAGATGCAAGGTAAAGTAGGTCGTTTGGTCAATATAAACGACAGAAAAAACTTTTCCAACAAGCATTTTATCGTGAGTCATTCGTAGAGTTGACTAAATACTTCTAACCTTCGCGCTTAGCTTTAGAGTAGCACTTAGAACAGTTGGAGCTTGCGTTTACGATTATTTCTACTCTTAGCTGTGATATTCAAACAGTTGTTCTGACAAGACATAAAAAAGTGGTAGGTGAATTTGCTTCCTATTGCCAAGTGGAGCCTGACTAAGTTCAAATTCTAGGCAAGTACGAAATAAAGCAAAAAAATTGTTTAAATTCATAACGTAATATAAATTGATGGATAATGATCAAGTCACTGCACGTCTCATTCTAGTATTGACATTGCTGACACACTGGTCTGCTACCATCACTGTCAGAACTCTGGCTGACTTGCGACAGTTGTCTCACATTTCAACCCGTAGAACAGCCTTTGCAAATCTCGTCTCTTCCACATCAGAGTAATACCGCACACAAGGCTAACTTTCAACAAAACGACCTTACCAACTGCGATATTTGCACGTATCTCAGAGATTGAACACAGCAGGTTTCAAGAAATTGACGGACTCGCGCTAACCCCTTATTCCTTCCCCTGTAAATACACTGGCCTGTCTAACCTATGAAATATATACCACGAGCACTTCTACCTACTTTCAACCACTGTTCTCTCCTTAGATACCTTTCCAAAGCCTGCCAGTTTTGGGTATAGGATTTGGACTGAACCAAAAGTCGTTCTTTAGACCGACTTGACCTCTTGGTCCCTCGGACCCGGGCTTCTATGGCTCAACACCGTGCCTACGCGTCTGCTGGCCCGTCCGTTTGAAATGATCTTCCTCCCATGTCTCGTTCTCAGATTCTAACTGGGAGCATTTCTTTCTGCTTCATGCTGTCTTAAGACTTTTCTCACGGGGCTCCTCGCACTAGAAGCGCCTCTGATTAGGGTGTACTGCGAGGCGCTTTATAAATTCATAAATACAATACAATAAATACACTATGGAAAGCACTATAATCGATTATTATAAATTTACGCAGCGCCACTTCACAGAAAACTAATCAGAAGCGCTTTCTGCGTTTGCTTATAAGATGCTAAATGTCGCAAGAACAGAAGTTTACGAGTAAGAAAAATAATGCACTAAAACAAAACCATAAAAAACTAGGAGAGCAACCGGTCACGGACACACACACACACACACACACACACACACACACACGCACACACACACACACACACACACACACACACACACACACACACACACACACACACACACACACACACACACACACCACACACACACACACACACACACACACACACACACACACCACACACACACACACACACACACACACACACACACACACACACACACACACACACACACACCACACACACACACACACACACACACACACACACACACACACACACACACACACACACCACACACACAAGCACACACACACACACACACACACACACACACACACACACACACACACACACACACACACACACACACACACACACACGCACACACACATACATACACACGCACACGCGCACGCAAACACACACACTATCCAGTAGTGGTTACCGGCTTTCAGGGATGCTGTTAATTACATGGTGAAGGTTTACGCAATGTTTTGTCTGCTTTGAAGGAAAAACAACGATGAGTACAACGGCAATTCCGCCTAAACGTGTTCACCACATACTTGTAAGTAGTAGACAAGAATACAAAACAACAGCCATGTAGCAGAAATGTATGCTTTAGATACCATCAATTCAAAACCGCGAAGAGTTTGTGCTAGTTAACTTTCTTTGCCAACTTTGGAACCTACTGGGTGTGCGAACCCGACAATTCGAGCGCTTAACTCCAGACAGAGATGAGCAACCTTCATTTGAATGGCCACATGGATTTTGTGTGGAGGTTGTTACGCTGTTCACTTTGGAAGCAGATGGACAATTATGGGCATTCTGTATGTTGCTGTTTCAGTGTTACCGTGTCAAAGACCTCTTTTATATGAGGCTTAATAAACACGCATAGAGAAGAACAACCTGTTTTGTATTGTATTGTATTGTATTCGGACATCACTATCCTAAAAACTGTGTTGTTTGATCGTGGTTGGGTTGGGAGTGCTCCTGAGTTGGCAATCTTGAAGGGGCGCTATATAAAACTGCTTTAATAATAATAATAATAATAATAATAATAATAATAATAATAATAATAATAATAATTTATAAAGCGCTTCTAACGGGAGAACCATTCAGAAGCGCACCCAGTGCGAGAGACCCCGAGAGAAAAAGCAAGTTTTAAGAAAGGTAAAAGAGGAGGAGACGTTACCTGAGAGAATAGAAGAACGAACGAACGGAGGAAGCTCATTACAAAGGGCAGGGCCAATGGAAGCAAAAGACTTAGATTGAGCCAGTGAAGTTCTGACATGAGGAACGAGGAGGTGCAAACGGTCAGAGGAACGAAAAGGACGGAGAGAAGCAGCAGAGTAAAGGGATTAATTAAATCGCATAAATATTTCGGAGCGAAACCAAGTTGAGCCTTGGAGACAAGGATGAGGACCTTGAACTGGATGAGGGCAGAAAGCGGGAGCCAGTGGAGTTCTTCTGCCATAAAGGTGGCGACGCTGACTGCATTAAGTTAGTTTAATGAGGAGGTCATAGTCCATAGAAAACAGCCTACATCGACCAAATCACACCTACACCTAAGGTGTATGGTTATCTATTTCAATGTGGCGTGACGGCCTCAGGTTTGTCATGTATGTATGAATGTACGACATTGTACGTACGTACGTACGTACGTACGTACGTATGTATGTATGTATGTATGTATGTATGTATGTATGTATGTATGTATGTATGTATGTATGTATGTATGCATGCATGCATGCATGTATGCATGTATGTATGTATGTATGCATGTATGTGTATATGTATGTATGTATGTATGTATGTATGCATGTATGTATGTGTGTATGTGTTAATGTATGTATGTATGGATGGATGTATGTAAGTGTGTGTGTATGTATGTATGTATGTATGTGTGTATGTGTGTATGTGTTTATGTGTTTATGTGTGTGTATGTGTTTATGCATGTGTGTATGTGTTTGTGCATGTGTGTATGTTTTTATGCATGTGTGTATGTGTTCTTGCATGTGTGTGTATGCATGCATGCGTGCATGTATGTATATATGCATGCATCCATGTATATATGAATGTATGTATGTATATATGCATGTATCTATATATGCGTGTACGTATGTGTATATGCATGTATATATGCCCGCATGTATGTATGTATGTATGTTCGTGGGTATGTATGTATGTATGTTCGTGGGTATGTATGTATGTATGTTTGTGGGTATGTATGTATATATGTATTTATTCAAGCGCCTTTAAGTATCTCGCAAAAGCAAGCCATTTATGGACAGATATAATAACTTACGTTTACGAAATAAAATTCTTGTTGGAGTACGTACGTACATAATCTGAATGTAGCAGGTTTAAGGCATAACCGAAAGATTGGCCTAAGTTTAGTGAAACACTGATTTCTGCAAGAGAATTAAGCGTATACGTAAAATTATAATCGATTCCATTTTAAGTGCATGTTTTGTAGACTCTGCTGACACTAGCCGTCGTTACAATCATCTTCCTGTACAGTCTCAAGGCTCAACTATTACAACAACCTGGACTTCACTTCTTGGAGTTGAGCTGTACGACACAATTTTTGCCGCTTTGCCCACCGCTGAATCGATCTGTAGTGACTGCTACAGCACCAGTCGTTCAGCCGTCAAGTTCGTGCAGTTACTGTCGAGGTAGACACTCCACTGATGGTCGGTTTTACAATTTTAGTACATCGTACATTCGATTCTTTGCCTATTCTGCGTTCTATGATGATCGACCGTCTCTCTCATCCAGTCCAGTCATTAGAATCATTGCTATCAGTGACAACGTAGGACAATTTAGGAATACGAACAGTACGTTTGTACTCTATTGTATTTTGTATCATTCGGGAGGCACCAAGCACGTCGTCATGGAAAGCGTCCCCAAAGGGTGTGGACCTGGTTATTCATTCAATGGAAGAGATGCAGACCCGTACGTCTACACTTGTCCTACTGAAGGAATAAAACCTCATTCTTTGAGTATTGTCGGAACAGGTGGTGTTCATGTTTCATCATGTATGCCAGTAGAGTTTCCAGTTAAGCCGAAATTTCAGAAGGATTTTGTGGTCTGCGTCCCCGTATCGTACGGCAACACGAACCCATATCGTATCATCGAGTGGTTAGAGATACAAAAGATCCTAGGTGTTGATCTCGTTAGGGTCTACGATCTTTACCTAGCTGAGCCTGCTCTGAAAGTTCTGAGGCATTACGAAAACGAAGGCTTCGTTCAAGTGCTTAAGATGGATCGCGTATACCCACACGAACATCATCTGCACATTCTAGAACTCGCCATCTCGCTCGACGATTGCCTCTATCGCCACATGTACGAATTTAAGAGAACTATTACAAACGACTTCGACGAATTTATAAAACCCTTGAAACACGACACTCTTCAGCAACTTCTTGACCATTTGGAAAGCTCGATTGACTTCAACAAGTCGACCAACTACGTTTTTCGGAATACTTATTTCTTTCTCGACGTACCGCCTGACGCTAATATTTCGTCACATTTCACGATTCTGAGATACAGGAAGAAAGCGGCTGTCAGCGAAATGTGGCACAGGGTTAAACCAATCATCCTGACGATGTCCTGCACTCATGTCTTTAGTCATCTGTGTTTAGGTGCTACGGCAAACTACACCAACCGAGAACTTGTTGAATCAGTTTCTCCGGAAATCGCAGTTACCCAACATTACAGGCACTGTCCTCTCGGGCAATCTGCTTGTACATCGTCGATGAAAGTTATGGAACAGGATGACGCTATTTTGGCTTATAAAGATCGGATTACTGCTGCGTTAAGAACAAAAGCTATAGCTATCATGGGAAATGCATCAGTTGATTTCTAACAAAGATTGCTTTAAAAAGTTACAAATCTGTATAAAGGAATTGAACTTTCGCGTGAACGAGCATGCTCGGCTGACGAAATGAGATGAATTTATTATTAGTACCAAGTTATTTCCAAGTAACTGGCTCCATAATAAGGTAGCAGATTTTCAAATCAATTTCAGATGGCTTGCAAACAATTCACTGTTCATTTCTTGCAAAATCATGTGTTAGAATAAATGCCAAACGAAGAAGACTTTTACTTTAGTTTTTCAGATGCTGACATTAACCGCAATTTATGTATTGATTCTATAGCAAGCGTTCATTCAGTTTTTTGCAAAGAACATGAGGGAATTTGTACTCGCACATAGTCCCGGCACAGTCAATTCTCAACGGCACAGTACTGAATAGAATAGAATAGAACAGAACAGAACAGAACAGAATAGAACAGAACAGAACAGAACAGAATAGAATAGAATAGAACATAACATAACATAACTGAACAGAACAGAATAGAACAGAACAGAAAACAAGAGAACAGACCAGCACAGAATAGAACATAATTGAATAGAATTAAACAGAATAGAACAGAATAGCCGTTTATTGACCTCCCAAAATGAAATAGCTCGATAGGCCCTACAGCATTGAAACAAAGAAGCACAAAGAACCGATGCCGAGGTTAATAGGTCAGCGTGAACGAGTCAAATAGACCTGCTAGAATTCGTCTGACCTCTATTTTCATTATTAAATTATGGCGCTTAGTCCTATACAATAATGATAATCTCCATATCTCTGCAGCGCTCAGAAGACGAAGCTGAAGGAACCAGCTTACTTACAGACGCTCAGTCAATACAAACTCGATTGGCAGGTAAGGTCAAAATCGATTCCAGATCAAGATACAAAGGATCAGGAAGGCAGACGGTGGATTGTTTTTAGCGAGAGAGGTAAGCTGGAAAAAAGTCTCGAGGCAGAGTTTGTGGAAGAGGCGTATTTTCAGTTTTCAATGAGAGGTCTTTATGAATTCTTACGATGGATGGTTGTCGTGATTCTGGTGGGAATTTATTCCAGAGAGGCGGAACGGCTTTGGCTATGGAGCGATATGCCACACCTCCGTGAAAATGAATCCATTAATAACTTCAGACCGACATTAACCTGTCCGACGTTTTCAAATATTGTGAAAAGATAATGTACAGTTTTACCCACGGTTACTGAATAGTTTTACTCATAAAAACTCGCCAAACCAAGTTTGATTTCCCAGTAAACACTCTACTTTTACGTAATTCCTCTCAATGCAAAGTAATATATCTGAAACTGTTGGTGATAATGAATTTTCCAGTGACGTGTTGTTTGAGCTGTCGAAAGCATTCGATACGGTGAACCATGAGATTTCGATAAACAGATTCCAAAATTACGGTAGTCGTGGAACTATCCTGCAATGGTTTGAAACCTGCCCTAGGAAAAGAGGCCAACGTGTTTGAAACAGAATGCAACATGTGTGAAACATAACGCAACATGTGTGAAACATAACGCAACATGTGTAAAACTGAACACAACATGTATCTTAAACTAATTCTTCTTAGATAATGGCAATTAAATCTAGAACGCTAAAAGATAAAAAAGGATATATTTTATATGCAACCACGATCGTCCTCATAATGTCTGACATATTCAGCTTCTTGCCCTCGTTGATGATACAAACGCCTTTAATTATTGTTCCTGATCGATCAATTTATGCCTTAGTTGTAAACGTAATATTTGGATTAATGGAGTAGGCCTACTGACTGATTTATATTTAGCAAACTGTCACTAACCGTAATCAGACGGTATTATGTTCCAATCGTAGACCTCCTGTTTGGTCTTGAAATAATAAATCGACAGTTGTATAAATTACTAGAGTAATTGGTTGCAAATTTTTGTGGGTGTACTTTTTTTTATTTTACGTTGCCTTGAAGGAGAGATAACACTGATTATGTAGCACGAAAAATACCCAAATACAATTGGCATTTGTATCAACCAAAACATTTATTACCGCAAAATATACTCGTAAATTTGCGCTATCAGTTATTTACTATTTGCGCTATCCGCTACTTATTTATTCCCAGGGCTGTAGTGGTCAAATAAGAGGTGAGTACACGCTACCGGTTGTTTTCCGAAAAAATTAGAGTATACGCTACAGTATTTTGTGAACATACGCTATAGCATTTTAATATAAATAAATATAAATATTTTGTGAGGTGAGTATACGGTCTCTAGAGGTGAGTACACGCTCAATACCCGCATATACCCTCGACTACAGCCATGCCTATTCCTCTCTCGGAGTGGGATCGATGAATGGTAATACTCTTGCTCGAAGAACATAGGATCTTGAAAGATGCAGTTCGATACCCGCAAGCCCTCTGTTGGTCGACTCAGACTTTCACTCCCTAGGGGGCAGCAGCAAAATGCAGCAAGTTGCCAAGACGTGTGTGTTCAACAAGATCTTGATGATTGCACCGGCATGTTTCAATAAAACTTACTGCGGTTTGTCAGTTTGTCGTATATTCTTTATCGATTGCAATAAAATAACAATGAAGTAGGGCCTATATAAGCATGAATGCTAACGCGTCACAAATCGTGCGTCGAATTTGCTTGGCTATTACCGCAATGTATTAATGCTCAGTTTCACAAGACCTACGAAAAATTGACCAGACAAATGGCTGGTAATCATGCAATTTTATGTGAAAGTCGGTTAAAGTTCGAAGATATGTTTGATTATAGTATCTTTTTGCCTGATAGATAAGCAGCCAACACGTTCGGTAAGTTGTAGTACGTTGTGACTGATACGCATCTAATCGCTTCATCGTCCAATCTGATCAGCCTGACCTAATGCAAATATATGCATATCAGCTTATTTTATGCAGGTAGGTTGAACACCTCTGCGTTAAAATGTTTTCGGGAAAGACAATGATGCAGTAGGAGCAAAAAGGCCAGACAACCACACACATAGAAAGACAAACAGACAGGCAGACACAGACACAGAAAGGATGCAGGTGCACGCGGACTCACTCGACAGCAAAGGGTACAGCTGGGTTTTTCTGGATATGCCGTATTCAAAAGAACGCGATCCAGTTGACGAAAGACTCGAAAGACGAGGACACATAGGAACTATCACGCTTGGTTGTGTTTTGGTAAATTAAAATGAAAAGCTGACGGATTGCATAAATCCAGGTAGGGTCTTTTTAAGAGGTGGGATTGCGTGTTCTGTTGGCGTTGTGCGAAGTAAAATAACGAGTGGAGAAATAATAGACAGAGGTGTTTGAGATAGACGATGATTGTGACAAATGATTGAAATATTGAAAAAGTACTGAAGTCTACTTTAACTGTGATGCTTGCAACAAGCAAGCCAAAAATCCTGCGTCTTCAATGGCAAAAAATCTTCGTCAAGTACATTTTATCTTACTATTAGCTACATGTGAAACGTAGGCCTATAATATTTCTACAACTGTCAAGCCACAATGATTTATGATAATTTGATATTTGGACAAACATTAATAAAGGATATTATAGAAACTTTGCATTGATGCATAAGATAACAAATGAATTATGATAATAGACGTCTTGATCCAACGTATATCTCCCGTTATCTGTGTGATTCAGCCTTTAGTTAGCAAATACGCTCAATGTCGCCCATGTACAAAGGCCAATGTTAATCACGTAGTGCTATTTATTAAGAAAATAGTTTACGGAGAATGAAATTGTTAGTCGATAGGTGATCGTGTGGTTTTTTATAATCGTGAAATTCAGTGATGGGCACTAAACTATTTTTTTTTAGTTAAACTAAAACTATTTTCCAACTAAAAAAAATAGTTTAACTAAAGTTGGCAACTGATTTTGGAAATTAGTTAACTAAACTAAAAAAAGTAGTTAATCTTTTTCCAACTTTTTCCAACTTTTTACGACAAACATTTTCACAATAAAAGACGTTAAGTGAACTGTAATAATGCAAAGCGTCAATGACAATTTCACCTTCAAACTATGCAATGTGTACTGTTCTGGCATACAGTTACACGTGTACTGCAAGTAGTGTATGAATTTGAAAACACAGGCTGTTAAAGCTAAAACCATGCTGTGTTAAAATGTTTTTGCTGACAGTGTTCGATGTTTACTGTGGAAAAATAGTTGCATATTGCTGATTTTTTAAGTTAAACTTTTTAGTTAGCAACTAAATTTTTTAGTTAAACTATGGTTTTAACTAAACTATTTTTTAAGTTAAACTTCCACCCTAACTAAAAATTTTTAATTAAACTAAAAGTTCGCAACTTTTTAGTTAACTATTGCCCATCACTTGTGAAATGTAAAACAATGCAAAGTCGTTATTTTTTATATATATTCTTTATTATTTCAAACCGACAGACGCAGTAAGATTACATTGAAACATGAAAGTACAATCAAGATCTTAATTAAACGCACGGTTTGACAGCCATGCAAGGCGCCGCCCTAGAGGGGGGTTACGGGAATCAATCCGCGTTCCTTATGCTCTCCAGGCCATGAATGTTACCATTACTCTATCCCCCTCCCCCATGATGAGGACATGATGTTTTTGGAATCGATCCGCGTTCCTTATGCTCTCCAGGCCATGAGTGTTACCATTACTCTATCCCCCTTCCCCATGATGAGGACATGATGTTTTTGTCGTTTCAATTTTCGTAGAATCTATTTTCACATCAACATACAATTACAGTTGTTACCTTGTTTTGTAAGAGCTAATTTTCATGCAGCCACAAGAGAAATATTTATGCATTCAATAACTTACTTTTATTATAATTGCAACAAAATAAATCATTCTGAACTATTTGATCATAAGTAAACTTTCCAAAGCAATGAAGTTTGAGCGCTGTTGTGTTAGATACGAATGTTAAAGACAGAACAATAAAAATATTCAATTTTGTCACCGTTCAATTTCACTCATAAACTGCTTATATTCTGAATAAATGTTTCTCATTTTCTAATAGTATGCTTCGGGTGCAAATCTAGCTTGTAATAAATGTAGGCCTATAGCTACTTTAGCGGGTTGCCTTAATCGGATTTCCTACATATTTTAATGTAGGCGAAGTCATCAATTGTAACTAGACATTTTCATAGCGCCACTACAAGAGGAATTAATGAAGGGCTGTTCTCTGCGCTAATATCTGCACTAATCTCTCCGCTAATAATGAAGTAGGGCCTATAAGCATTGACCGTAGAAGTAAATGTAAATGTAAATGTACTCGATGTTGATGCCTTGTGCATTAGACATCAGCGCGATAGAAGTTACAAATTGAGCACAGCCCAACTTAACGATTCCCACCAAGAATTGACAGAGGTCCTGAAGTACTTAGAGGAACGCTGATGGGCGAGTGATCTGCCGCCGATGGCACACTGTTATCTCACCGTCCAGCGGTCCCTCGTAGATAGAACACAACGCGGCGCTAGGAAATAACTTGAATCGCCGGATACCCGCAGCACTCGCATTCGTCGTTCGCCGGACGTCCAACTTGGGAATTGATACATGCTGCGATTGAACGTTGGTGACTTTCAAACCCCATTGCCTGTGCTCAAGAGATGTCCTGCTTTATCTTCTCTTAGTTTATCAGTTATTTTTGTTCTCTGCCATCATTTCACCACTAATACGTATGTGTGTATATTCGTTTATATCAAATACAACAGGCACAACGCCGTAGTTTACATAGAGCAAGTTCCGTGTGATGACTAATTAGTGGTTTTAGTTTAGTATAGGTTATTCAGTGCCGGCCTTAGCGGCGTGCGAACGGTGCGGTCGCACGGGGTTCGCAACTTTGGGGGGCCCGAAAATGTCACAGAAAATTAACATGAACAATATCCTAAGGCCGGCACTGCTGACGACGTGCACCACCGATCACACCATCCTTCTGACCCGTCTTGGTACCTCATATGGCTTTGCTGGCCGGTTGCTCGACTAGATGCGCTCCTTCGTTGACGGGCGGGCGATGAGAGTCGGGATTGACTCAGACATGTTAGCCTGGGTACTCGTTTTGTGCGGTATACCTCAGGGATCCGTACTTGGACCGCTGTTCGTGCGGTCGCGCGGGGCCCGCAACTTTGGGGGTCCCGAAAATGTCACAGAAAATTAACATGAACAAGACACCGTAATAATAATATTATGGTTTCGATTAAATCTTCTCTTTTGTCAATTAAATAAAAGTCAACTTCCTCTATATCCCAGAATTCTTGTGTATAGGTAAATTTGACTTGTTGTACTTGTTAACAATCTACTAAAATAAAATGATTAGGAATCAAAAACAGTTTGACTTGTGTCATGGGAGCCCGTACAGTAGGGCCTATACTCTGCACGGGGCCTGAAATATCCTAAGACCGGCACTGATGTTATTGAACAAAAGTCGAGGAATAAAGAACATTGAATCCTTGTCTGGCACAGAGGAGTTGTGCAATGTGCATCCCATTGTCTGATGTTGTATAATTGTACACGCTGCAGCGGGCAGATTGACAGATCTGCCATGATGTTCGTTGCACTGTACGCATGTGTATGCACAGCCCATAAGATTTTTCACTAGAACAAATAAGGATATATATATATATATATATATATATATATATATATATATATATATATATATATATATATATATATATATATATACGCAACGGATATTGACAAGTACCGCTTTTAGCGGAACTAATTGTTATTTTAATTGTGATCGTAATTGCGGGAATTTATAAAACATCGTCAATAGAAGGTACCTCTAGGGTCAATGTAAATGTAAATGTACTCGATTTTCTTTAGCGACCATACGGCCTCGCCCCTGCTCATTTTTCAATGAATTGATCGGGTGAGATCCTTCACCACCGCAGCCCGTTTGAATAATATTATAGGCGCCACGCCATGTAAGGTCCCCGTGTACGGACCGTGCTAGCAGGAGATTTAAATCTCTGAAATAAGCCACTTTCGGGAAGCGAACCGCGATCTGTATATGTTCTCTTGAACAGTGGACTATGAGACACAGCCTACGCTCTTACCGATGCAGCTAACTGAGTGTTTTATTTAAAATGCCAATTGAACATCAAAGATTCATGAGATAACGCCAGTATTATTAGATATTTTTCAGAAATTCGAGCTATGCTTTCTTTCCCCGTCAGTTGCCGGTCAATTGTGAGCTCCACAGAATTTGTTGAGTTAACTTTATCAATTATTCTATTCTCAATTCTCATGCTATTATTCAACTTTGGAATAACATTGCTAAGTGATCGAAATACAATATAGTTAGTTTTATCCAGATTAAGTGATATTATTAGACCGGAGCAGATCAGAACCATTTTCCCGTCCTCGATTTGTTAAACATATGAACTAATACCAGAAGAGACACATTAGTATCGTCAGCAATAGATCGGGGCTAGAAAATTAAGTATGTCCGATGTATTATAAATACCATTAATATGTGTTAAGAAGAACAGAGGACCTACTGTTAAACCCTGCGGAACACCACCACGAGCTGAATACAAGTTAGAAAACCATTTTACATAATACATTGATTCATGCTGTTTAAGTATTATAAATACCATTAATATGTATTAAAACGAACAGAGGACCTACTGTTGAACCTTGAATACTACCACGAAATGAATACAAGTTAGAAACCATTTTACATAACTCATTGATTCCTGCTGTTTACGCAATCGGTGAATCAATTAAATTTAATTTGCAAATTACAATTTTATGGTCAGCAGTGTCAAACGCTTTGTAAAGATCGAAAAACACACCTGTGGAGAAATGATTATCGTACAGCTTCTGTGAGTTGCGCATATGTGCATGTGTGTAGGCATACATGTAGGCACACACACATTAACATACACCCACATACTCACTACTCACTCTTTATTAGCTGGTGGCCCAAGTGCCTCGTTCCGCTGTCTTAAAACCTCTTTCTATTCACTGGGTCTTTCGCACTGGGAGCGCCTCTGAGTAGCGAATACTGTGAGAGGCGCTTTATAAATGTTTAGATACAATACAATACAATACAATACACACATATGCAATTGTAAGTCAGTTCAGTGTGAAGTGATTTTTGTCTGTCTTGTGTACACAGGGTCCATCTATTTCCCTTCTCGTATACCTATGTACGTCTCTCTGAAAACAGATGAGATCGTATACCGTGGAAGCCGGAGTCACGACCAGAGTTTCCTATATCAATATTAATTACTAGTGATGACACACCTATGAGTGATGACACACTCTATTCTAGTTTACTCACTGACTTCTCTCCCTCTTGCACTGGCGTCTTTAGGAGTTTGTTTTAGTGAACGTGCACAGCGGCAGTGGCCTGAAGCTATTTTGACCAGCAGCTGCGACATTGGTTTCCGTTGTAAAACACGAGTCTACTCGGGGCGATGCAAATATAAAATGTACAAATAGTTTTTTAATCTGGCTGCATTTTAACAAGAATGCGAATTACCTTGGTCGTGCGTTAATGTTTCAACATGACTCAGTCTTATTCGTTTTCATAACGTAATTAGCTCTGCGACCAGCGGGTTTAAGGTGACTTATAAGGGTGCTTTATTGTGTCCATACATGCATACATGCATACATACCTGCGGGAGCTCTGCTGTCCAACCTCATGTTCGCAGCGCCGTTGCTCTCTCCGCTCAGCTGCGCAAGCTGAGCTTATTGTTCCGCGTGCTCGGACGGCCATACGGCAGCACCGTGTCTTCTCTGTGGCTGGCCCCATGACCTGAAATGGGCTTCCTACTACAATCCGCCAAATGCCGAGTGGTCATTTCACCTCACTTCTTGCTGTCCTCAAAACTACGTTGTTCGACCGTGGTTGGGTAGGGAGTGCTCCTGAGTGGGCATCTTGAAGAGGCGCTATATAAAACTGCTTTGATATAATAATAATAATAGAAATAATAATAATAATGATAATACATATATGCATACATACATACAAATATTGCTAGGAGTGGTCTCCCATCCCTCACCTCACACAGGCACATGTCGAACAATTAGTTTAGTCGACAAGAATGAATGTTCTGCGGGTATAAAGAGAAGCCCTTCTGTAGAAAGTTTAGGCCGGATTTTGTTTATGGAACTTTTTGTGTACCCTTTGTGAATTGTGATCCCGCTTCTTGTATATATTCCGGGTCTCATTTTAATCTCCCTTAATGTGGATGACGCTTGTATTAGTTAATTAGTTAAGCCGACGACTTTCCTGAGTCTGGCTGATAGCTTATTCTCTGACCGTTTTGTTCGGTGCTCAAGACGGGTTAGAGTAATGGCAGTGATGGGCACTAAACTTTTATGTTACACTAAAACTATTTTCCAACTAGAAATAGCTTAGCTAAAGTTGGCAACTGATTTTGGAAATTAGCTAACTAAACTAAAAAAGTAGTTAAACTTTTCCAACTTTTTCCAACTCTTACGACAAACATTTTCACAATAACAAAGGTTAAGTGAACTGTAATAATGCCAATGCCAATTTCACCTTCAAACTATGCAATGTGTACTGTTCTAGCATACTGTTACAGGCGTACTGTAAGTAGTGTATGAATTTGAAAACACAGGCTGTTAATGCTAAATTAACGACTCTTTTCGGCGGCAGCTAAACCTCTGATGTTGAACGACGTTTTCGATTTGTCAGCCGATGAATTAAGGCTTGAATTAGAAAGTTGGGACAAGACCCAAAGGGGATTAATAAATTACAGTAGAAAAAGACTCTTGCTAAATTCTGTCGCCTAAAAGAGAGCAGTTCCACCTTAAAATCAAGCAAATATAAATTAAGTCGCAGAGGAAAACGAAGACGCGGAAAGACATCAGAAGAAGGAAGAGAGAGAAAAGGATTTTGAATAGGCATCGCGGCCCATACTTAGACCCTCTGACTTTAACAAGGCGTTTATTTGGCCTTGGATGCTTACCAATTTTGTTTTGAAGGTTGTTTGTTCCGGGTGACTGACGATGTAGATTGTGGAACACCCAGTCTGCTGCATGAGCCGAAAGCCGAGTCTTCTCGCTCTGGTGACTGGTGCGCACGCGTTCAGCGTGTACGTGGGTTCCGCTTCGGTGGTTGTATACACACGAATCACAGTACGCTTCAATTCATTAACCGCATGGCTGCATCAGTCCAGAAACTTCTAAGATGAAGTCTGGAGCTCCAGCGATATGCTCTAGAAAGTAGGCATGCATCGTCCTGATCGCCTCAACCTCATGCTGGATAGTTTAAGCCGTCCCTCTGTTTGACTGCAACGAAGGTTTTTTGTGTACCTTTGTGGTTCCGTTTTTGTGTAGGCCTATATTCCTGGGGTATCCTATCAAAGGGGCGAAAATCAAAAGAGCGAAATCAAAAGGGCGCAATCAAAAGGGCGAAAATCAATAAAGCGAATGATAAATAAAGCGCATGTTCAAAATGGAGAAAAGCAAAAGGGCGCATGTTTAAAAGGGTGAATGTAAATAAAGAGCGTGTTTACAGGGGCTTATAAGCGCTTATAAAGACGAATAATATTGAAAAGAGTGAGACATGG
The DNA here is from genome assembly GCA_963556255.1 of Allolobophora icterica. Classification (NCBI taxonomy): domain Eukaryota; kingdom Metazoa; phylum Annelida; class Clitellata; order Crassiclitellata; family Lumbricidae; genus Allolobophora; species Allolobophora icterica. Next base: position 49,742,633 of record OY744610.1, read on the forward strand.
AAATGTAAACATCTATTCCATATAGTATAGTTTACTATATAGCATAGTTTACTATAGATGGTATGGTTTACTATATAGGCCTAGTACGGTATAGTTTACTATAGATATAGCATAGTTTACTATCGGCTTATTACAGATCCATCAAGTTTAGTGGGTTTGGCAAAGGTGCTTGATATTTATGTCTAACACGTCTTATTCTTTGCTTTAAGTTACCGGTAGTTGGGAGCTTACCAAGTGACAGCTGCTGATCCAACTCCAGTTGCTACAGTTGCAATGCAACGATACTGTGTGTTGTTTCCGTAGCGTTTGTTGCCCGTTGCTTCATATCAGCTACAACTCTTCTTGCACTTATCTCAGCAAAACTTGGTAGGCCTACATGGTTATGCTCACATGGCAACTTTGTCAAGACATCGCCTTCAGTATGGCATCAAGCCAAGCATTTCGCAATTCGATACTCTGCACACTTCCAATAAGTCTATGGCCTATATAAAGGTGCGCTTTCTTACGTTTCGCACTTAACTTCGTAAACACGCTCTTTATTAACATTCGCCCTTTGAAACATGCACCCTTTTGCTTTTCGCCCTTTTCAACATGCGCCTTATTTATCATTCGGTTTATTGATTTTCGCCCTTTTCATTTTCGCCCCTTTGATACTAAACCTATTCCTGGTCTCATTTTTCATCTACCTTAATGTGAACGACGTTTGTATTAGTCCATTAGTCAATCCGACGTCTTTCTCTGAGTCTCAGGGTTAATAGTTTATCCATCTTAGGAGTAGCTATCTCAGACAATCTTGACATTTCCAACCATGTTAACAGCTTTTGTAGCCAGGCCCGCCGCTCCATATATGATCTTCGCACCCCGGTCGCCCACGGCCTACATGGACCTTGCCTATATGATGGGGTTAGAGCCAAAATCCTCTCTAGAATACTTTATGCCTCCTCTGCTTGATGGGGCTTTGCAACTCAAAGTGACCGTGGTAAACTATCTTCGATTACAAAAAGACTCGTGAGAGGACATAATGGAACTGACACATAAAAAACTTCATTTCTTATACTTGCAGTTTCGTTTTTCTTTCTAAGCATCGCGAACACAAAATACATAGTCAGTACATAGTAAAAAGGCAGTATCTGCAATATTTGGCATCTACAATAAAAAAATTAAAACAATGCTAATGCACATTTAAATGTAACAACAAGAAGTATCATATCTGAAGAAACTAGAACTGTAGCTTTTTAAATAACCGTTGGCATTTTCAAATTTCGTTTTTTCATTTTATCTCGGAATGGATTTTTTGCAGATACGGTCTTCTTGCTAAACACGGCAGATTACCTTGAAGATAACTATTTCTATGCCCAACTCTGTCAACTAGCTGAAGCCAGCCACTTCTCAGCTATAATGAGCTTTACTGGTCATGTCATTCATGATTTATTGCCTCAAATCAAAACGACAGGTAATCTGTTGCGCCATAGAAGCCATAATCTAACCATGCCCCATACTGATAATATTGTTAGAAAAACGTTCAATATTATTATTCGTATATTCGTTTGATAAATTCTCCGTCTGTCACTATCGCAGGCGGTTACAATTACAAGGGTGAGTCAGTGATCATTATACAAACAGCTGCCGAATCGAGACAAAGATCTAAACGCTGTTGGCATACAACAACAGGATTATAGTTAGGTGATTGCTATAAAGTTTAGTCAACTAACTCAAAATAAAACGAAGAACAGTATGTGGTTGGCGATGAGCCCCACCAAAAACCCTGACTCGGGTGTTAACCGTAGGATAGGGCGAAAAGTTAGAAGGTAGAACAGAGTCGGCGAAAACAAAGCACCGGCGAAGGTATAGCAAGGTGCCACGGGAGTACCTGCCGATTATTAGCATACTTTCTGATGCTGTTTAATCAGTAAAACTTTTCAATTTCTTTTCAAAACTCGCTCAATCTGTTTGCCTTTAACAAATATGACAGATTTCCTTTGTGTCCCTGGGCTTTAGCTTCTTGCCAGATCATTTAATTTTTTAACATTCTCCATTACTGCGATGTTTTAATGCTGTATAATTAGTATTATTTTCACCTCTTACACGCGTTTACTCTCTTTTTTCAGAATTGTATTATCTTCTTATTACTTCTATGTTTTATATTATCTCGCAACTTGTTCACCAATGTGCGGTTCGCTTTTGGCTTTTCAATTAAATAATATTAATAATAATAATAATAATAATAATAATAATGATAATAATAATAATAATAATAATAATAATAGTAATAATAATGATAATGATAATAATAATAATAATAATAATAATCTTTTTTCTTTTTTATATATGTCTCCGGACAATTTTTTTAACTACCTGGGGGATCCTTGATACCCCGGGGCTAAAAAAATAAAATAACAATAATAATAATAATAATAATAATAATAATAATAATAATAATAATAATAATTGATGTAGCCGGAGCTGGTCGTGTGGATTCAAAGGATTTGTGATGAAACCAAACGTTGTGAAAGCTTCGCTTGGAGTGGCAGCCACGTTCGTCTTCGTGCTGTTGAATGTATTTGTTCTCGACTTCTGGAGAATGCGACAACAGCAACGGAAAAGTATTGCTCAGCCGCGACTTTGCTCGTCTGATTTCCAGGCAAGAAATACATATTTTTTTTATTTTTTTTTATTCCGGATATTTCTATAGCGCCTCTTGAAGTCAACCAAGGTCCGTACGCAGCGGCTAGAGTGGGATTCGAACCTGCAACCCTCCGGTCACAAGGCGCCGAACTTACCACTGAGCCACCACGCCCCACATATCATCAGTGTTTGACATCGTGTCATATTTGACACCGTTTTGATTATTAACCTCACTTTAGAGCTTGTGCAAAAATAAAAATTGTGCTTTTAATGAAGGGCAAACGATGTATGTAGGCCTACATCTATAATTAAGCGACTAGTATACCCCTGTTTCTTCTGCTCCAGTTATAGCAAATGATGCACGTTCCACGCATTTAAATATTTTATAAACATGTTCCTGTATTTATAAAAAATTAAACCGACTAAGGACAAAGATGGCACACTTAGCGCAATATATGTAGGCTACAAACGCCGATATTTTTAATCAGAAACGCGATTCCTTATTGGCGCAGATGTTTCCTACAAGTAGCCGCGCCTTCTTTACCAGAGATTTTAAAACGGACGTGCTTAAGATTGATAACCATCTGTCTACACTCTTTTCGCTAACAAACTCAAGCAGGTGCTTGTGGCTGTTCGTGACACAGCTTTACCCACTGGTCACTGTGCATCTAGTAAGAGTCATGCAGAAGCAACTATGTGGGCCTATATTATAAAGCGTTATTTAGCCTAATCATGCAACGCAATGATTGTCTCAACTTAAAATAAAATCAAACATCCGACCTCTGCAAACGAGCAAGCTTCGTCTCTTATAGCAGTGGTTCTCAACCTGTGGTCCGCGGACCACTGGTGGTCCGCGGCCATCTGCCTGGTGGTCCTGGTGGTCCTGGTGGTTAGATTTTTTAAATTAAAGGCATGCAAACAGACAAATTTTGTCAATTTTTAAAATTTCTGTTTCATTTCAATCACTAGAATCGGCTAGATGGCAGCATGAAACTAATAATGCGAGGATTTATGGCAAAAAATTATTTTGTATTAATTTGCTTTTGGCACAATTTTTAGTGGTGGTCCGCGACCGAGACACAAAATTTAGAAGTGGTCCTCGAGTCTAAAAAGGTTGAGAACCGCTGTCTAATAGAAATATGGTGAGATGCGGGACTGCACTGACAGATATCAGAACTGTGAAAATGAGCCGAAAACCTGAACTGTTATAAAAACGATATTTTTTTGTTACTGATACTTTTCTCGTAGATACCATAGAAATCATTATGAGGTACTCGTAGCTACTAAATTTAATAATCCCTTTACTGAAATCTTTCACAACATATCGCACATGCTAAGCTCTCACAAATATAAGGCAGTTTTCTGTTTTGGTTTGCGGCCCAACTCTGTGAAATTCCTTGCCCAGTGAGTTAATTTCCCTGCCTACTGCACACCATTTCAAAACACAGGTAAACCGGTATTTGATTAAATCACAGTGAATGATTACGGTGTGTATAATTCACGGATGTAACACAAGCACTTGGCACGTTTCTACACCCTGGCACGTTTCTTTATTGGAATTTAATGCTTTGATGGCAATGCTACTGTACATGTATAATTGTATATGGAAAAAAGAAACCAGAGTGTCCACCCGGCTATCGGAACACTACTGTTCCTTTTGGGTTTACCCGTTGACACCCATGAACTACTATAACAACTTGTATTATGAACTTTTGATTTTATTTATCAATACAGCTTAGGCTTATTTATTTGAGTTTAAAATTCAACTGAATGAAGACATTTAAGAAAGCGCCTTCAAAGGGCTCCTAGAAACTTAACGCTGTAGAACTGGCTGACCAAGTCGTCTAAAGAGACGCGCAGTGTTCATATTTATTTCTTTAAGGCACGACGCTTGCCTTTTTTTATCACAGTTTGGTACTCGAGTTCGCTATCAAGCCACTTAGCCCGTAAAAAATGCTGTTCGATTTGTATGTCCTTCAATACAAGGTCATGCCTCACAAGGTGTTTTGTGACTGCACTTTAACCTGGCTTTACCTGTATTAGTTGGAGAGTGCTTCGACGAACGTTCCTCTTATAAATCCGAGCACTTTATGAACAACAGCAAAATTTCGATTGTTTGCTATTTAGAGCAACTTTAAATTACCAGGCATATGCAATAGGCATACAAATTTGGTAATAAAGTGTAGTCATAAGAAATCTTTGGCAACTTTAGTAAGTACATAGCCGCAAAAGTAATTTCCAACAAAGTATTTGCATAGAACATTTTTAAAGAAACGTAAGTGTGATGGGATTCAAGAAGGCACTCAACACGTATCGAAGAGGATAGATGAGGGTTGCGCACAATGCCATGTTAATTTTACACGAGAAGCACAAGTTTTTGACTCCGAGTCACCTCATTTGAACACATTGCACGGTTGTTAGGATTTGTCATATGTCAACATCACCAACGACTTCCTCCACAACACCATGCTGTCTCCCAAACTGACCCCCTCCCAAATACTGGCCTGGCACCGAAACCAACCGACCAACGCAGCTCTGTAAAAATTCTTGTATAGCTATGATTGACGGTGAGACATTTCTGAGATTTACATTTACCTTTAAGGCTTTACATCTACATTACATATTGCGCAGTGTAATGTTGCGTTAAGACTGCACTTTGGTTCTGCACTTTGGTTAAGGTATGCGTAATCTGCGCAGGTCATTGAGAATGGATCGGCCTTTGTCTATTCCGCTTACATCGACGACCGTCCAGCGAGAGACTCGGCTGCGGATGGCAAGGCTGCGGTCGTTCGCATCTTTGCATACTTCGTGAGGACCAGGGATGTTCGTCGCAATTGGAGATGCTTATTCTGGTACGGAGATCAAGACAAACCCATCGTAGCCAATGTCTCCAACGTTACGAATCTCAACATCGAGGACCATTCACTCAGGTGAATTTCCAACGCAATTTGCGCCCTTTACGTACGCCCAAGTATTTGACACGTTTATATATATATATATATATATATATATATATATATATATATATATATATATATATATATATACATATATATATATATAATTATATATAGTCTTTGTTGACATGATTTGTGACTTCTGTATACAGCTGCGTAAATATTTAGGGTGTTTTATGCAGTCAGTCTGTATAAGAGGAAGAAGAGCAGGAGGAGAAAGAAATAGGAACAAAGGGAAACTAAGCCGAGGTGCAGCCATGGGTGTGAAGTATCAGAGAATTATTTTTGTAGTTTTTACTGGGCAAGTAATGTCGTGATGTTCCTCTAGTAACTGTGCTTTTGTTAATTCTCTATGGTAACCAAATGGGATTTGTGAAGTTAGAAGAAGAAAGGCAGTCCTTTAAGGCTAGCCTCAGAGGCAGCCATGGGTATGAAGTGTTAGCGACTTCATTTTTATTTTCTTAACCTCGGCATATGAGGGCGGATGCCATCTGATCTTCCCGCCGACAATTTACCGCCAGTTTACTCATTGTAACTGAGTGGTCTAGGGGGAGCAGGTGGAGTAGAAATCTCGAAGGAAATTTCTGCCCTGGTGAAAATTTGAATCCCCGACCTCTGGTTTGACAGTCCAGCGCTTTAACCGTTAGACTGTCGCGAACTTGTGCAGTTGATAAAAGGTAATTCTTGAAATTCTAACACAACAGAACGTATATAATTAATAAAAATTTTTGATGATCTTGATTATACAAACGAATAGCCAGTGTGGGAATTGTAGAAAAAAGACTGGGAGAGTTGAACATTTTACCCATATTTTGTAAACTGATGGCAACGAAATTTGAAAGCAGCTGATTTCAACGCTGGCAGTTTTGCAACACAGACTCGAGTCAAAATCAATTCCTTTGTTGAGAAAATTCAAAAATGCATACATGATGCACGATGAAAATGTCTTCTCTTCGCCAGAGACTCAGAGTCAAATGATGCTAAATCACACTAGCACAACTGAGGGAGTTGGAAACGACCCACTGGAGGGTGCAATGAAGAGTTAACTGGGGAGGTCCTAAGAAAGACTAGGGGGTTGAAGCACCCAACCCCCGACAATTCCCATCCTGCAAAAAGCTACGACGCTTCAGATCTACGAACTAGATAAGCCGATAGAAATTAAAAGTTCAATCAAACTTGCAACGACACCGTGAACTCCAGAATACTGAGCTGCGAATGAGGTGACGATGCGGAGACAGGATTTCGACGAAGTGGACTGGAGAGAGTTTACGTCAAAGGCTTTCTCATTGGACGATTTAGAATACGAACCCAGTTGCATAAGCGTACCAAGATTTGGGTTTCAAAGACTTAATGGCTCAGATAAGGAAGCAGGACTTTTAGGCGCGGACGTTTGGGAGCATAGAAGAGTTGGGCGCCACGTCAGTGTATCTGGTGACCCGTCAAAAGCGCCGTGGACAAAAGCGCCCCGACAAATGCGCCACAGAAAAACCCGACAATAGCGTCAAAAAATCACCGACAAATGCGCCCCGACATTTGCGCCACATAATAACATTATTTGCTGTATGAGTTCGATCTAAAACAGCTGAAAAGCAAACGCAAGTGCATCTGAAAGTTACTTGTCGGAATGAAAGCTATATAATAAATTTGTTTATCTGTTAAAAAAGAGAAATTTAGTTATATTTGTAAAGCCGGAATTTACTTAAAATTGTTTAAGGATTTAAAGAAGCGGGATCAACTATGATAATATGACTAAAAATAGAAGCTGATCCCGCCTCTAGTTTTAATTAGGCCTATATTTAATCGCTGATACCGCTTCTAGTTAAATTATATTTTAATCGTTGATCTAGCTTCTAGTTTTATTTATATTTTAATCGTTGATCCAGCTTCGTTTTTGAAGCGGGATCAGCGATTAAAATATAGCTAAAACTAGACGCTGAACCAACGACTAAAATATAACTAAAACTGGAAGCTGGATCAACGATTAAAATATAACTAAAACTAGAAGCGGGATCAGCGATTTAAATATAAGTAAAACTAAAAGCTAAAACTACACGTTCGTGGCGCATTTGTCGGGGCGCATATGTCGGGGCGCTTTTGTCCACGGCGCTTTTATCTATAGCGTTTCATTGTTTCCAATTTTAACAATACTATCTATGATAATTTGTGGGGTGTTGTCCTTAACTTCTTCGTGGATTGACAGTTATTGTAGTTCTACACTTCGTTGAACGCCTGTTCTTAACTATTAATTTTTTCTAAACTTGTTTGCTGAATTTTTGAATTGCTGTGGCGTTATTATTAATTTCTTATTATTAAAAATTACTAAATTATTAGGTACTTAATTTACAACCCAATACAATTAGAATAATCAATAATCAATTATTACTGTTGGAACAAGAAGTTTTATTGGATCGCACGGGTCTGATTTCGTCTCTATTTAAATATATTAAGAAATATAATTGGCAAATTGAAATTATTATTTCCGCTTCTGGTGATTATGAACTATTTCTACATTAGAAAATAAACGATAAATAATTAACAATTAATGATATTAATTCGTTTCCAGCAACTACTTTTAAAGCATATAACCATCACTGAATAATACATCAAGAAAAGACAAGAAACGCTAATGCTGTGGTGTTAGTAGTGGACCTACTAATGGTACATCACTTCATTCAAATAGCGTCTAAGAGTCCTGGCGCCTATATAGCTGGCGCGAAAGTGTTTGGGCTTTCAAACGATGGCGCCTGGAAGTCACACACCGCTCAGCCCTACACTTGACATCTCTCTAAAACTCTTCAGCTTGTCATTCCGTGTATTTTTAACTCTTAGAATGCAGGACGTCTGTGCGCCCCATAGGGCCTATATATCGTAGACTACAAACTGAACTCTGGTGAGTGAAAGTGCGTCCAGACGGTGGCTCACCTCTCAGTCCTACACTCGAAGTCTCTCTAAAACTCTTTAGCGTGTCACTCTTCGCATTAACTCTTAGACTGTATGACGCCTGAGCGCCCCATGTCTCTTAAAGTGATTTTAAATGCGACAACCAGTGTTTTTTTTAGAAAAAAGGTTCCGGAACGGACCAATTATGGAAGGGCTAAAATCCCGAGAAAAACGGGATTTGGGGTTGGGAGGGGCCTCAATAAACACTGTAAACAGTTCAAAACACTGAAATTAAATTAAATTTACTAATTATTGTTTTTATAATCAAAATAAATAAATTATTTCTTAGGAGCTGAGAAAAGGTGCCGGAACGCCGTTCCGACGCGTTCCGGCTGAAAAAAGCAGTGGCGACAACCTATGATCATCCTATATCCATATATGTATGATCTCTTCAAAAACAAAGTAGGCTACAAATAAAATAATATAAAATAAAGACGCTTTTGTGATGTAATCAGTTTTACGAAAGCCATGCACTAAATCGCTATCACATCTGCTACTTTAAAATCAGAACGATGCAATACGATGTTGTTACTTCAGGTTTATGGTTGCCATGGTGATTTGCAATCTGCCGAGGAGCCAAACGAGTTCCGTTTTACAGGGAATTTCACTGTCTTCATCGCATTCTAAGAAATCGAACTTCATCTGTGTTGTTGATCTGAGACGCTTGCGTTCGGAAATTTCTGAACAGTCCGATCACATACCCTTATTGAATAATCAGACGGTCGTTAACGCTGGTCCGCTTCGATCAAAGAATGAAACTGATGGGGAGAACCAAGAGCGTTACGTCTACAACGCAACGTTCACGGTCTGCACGACACCAATTTATGGAGACTATTATACCATAAGCGACATCGTTAACTTCATCGAAGTCAGTCGAATCTTCGGAGCGGAGAAATTTATATTTTACGTTGATGACGACGTCGACCCGTCGATCAGGTACTGTCTTGAATCATACGCGGAGCGTGGGTTTGTAGAGTTGTACGCGTTCACACCTCCCGTCCTCGAAGGTCTTCATTACCACGGGCAGATCCTATCGATTACGGAGTGTGCGTATCGTACGATGTACCGGACAAAGTATCTAATCAACCAGGACATCGATGAGATCGTTGTTCCCGTAAACGCAATCAACTGGCAAACATTGCTGAACGATATTCACACTCGCGTAGGACCTGATTTTGCGGAACAGATCGCCTCATACAGCTTCCAGAATCAATTCTTTCCACTTAGGGCTCCCGATGATCCGGCGTACAGCAAAATGTTTCTCGTCAAGCGTTACAATATTAAGGCTCTTCTAAAAACCTGGAAGAACTCTTACGTTAATCCACATTCCGAGCGATCAAAGGTAATGGCTCGTCCAGAAAGAATCCTCATCTGGCACGTCCATCTTATATACAAAGAGAATCTCATCGGAAGAAATGACACCATCTACTATGTCACGCAGAACGAGGCCCTGCTCCATCATTATCGCTCGTGGACAATTATTGGCCATAACTTAACCATCGAACACAGAATGCATCGATACGGTCCTCAGATAACTGAAAGGATTCACTACGGGATGGGATTCTGTTCGCCGATCTTTAGCCCATGAAAAAGATAATAATAATAATAATAATAATAATAATAATAATAATAATAATAATAATGATAATAATGATAATAATAATAATAATAATAATAATAATAATAATAATAATAATAATAATAATAGGGCCTAATAATGATGATGATGATAATAATAATAATAATAATAATAATAATTGTGAACTGAGTTTTGTGTACAGTTTTGCAGTGCGAGATATTTAGCGTATATATTTAGTGCGCTTACTTTAGTTTCACGTGTATATGTATATATGATAGATGTATAACGTTTAGTCTTAGTGACACGCGCGGCCGGCCGATATCGGCAGCGGCGCGCTATATGTATATTATTAGAGTTCGCTTATGCGCACAGAAGACAGGTGTGTCAAGAGGCGCGAAGAATTATGCTGACTAGAGAAGTTTGAATTCGAGTGTGTTCGCTGTAGTAGTGTGGCTGACTAGTTGAGTTGTAATCGAATTGAGTTCTGTCTGTTTGTTTCTTATTAAACTGAAAAGATATTAAACTGTGTTGCTGATTAATTCAGGTTATACTTATACGTAGAATTAGTGTTCAAAAGGTGAACGTTAAATAGGCGTTAAGTACGAAGAGAACAAGGATTTAAACAGAAGGATTGTCAACGGAAGGATTGGGTTGACATTTATTGGTGGCAGCGGTGGGATAAATACTCACGGTGGAATAAATACTCACGGTGGAATAAATACTCACGGTGGAATAAATACTCACGGTGGAATAAATACTCACGGTGGATATAAACTCACAGTGGATAAAAATTCACGTTATCACCTCTTCGAAGGCGATAGAAGAATCTACGACGGTGATTGAAGAATTTACAACGGTGTTAGAAGAATCTACGACGGTGTTAGAAGAATCTACGCGTTGTGTGCTGTGTGACGAGTTTACGATATCAACGACGGTGGAACACGAGAAACGGTATAAAAATTTCGTTGTTTTTCACGAACAAATACAAAAGAAATCCCGTTTGTTTATCGATTCACACACCAAGAAAAACCGTGACTTCTTTGAAAAGAGAAATCACTAAAGTAAACAAGTAAGATGGAGAAACTAAGTGTTGAAAGACAAGCAGATATTAAGAAGATGTCTACGGAAAGGCTAAAACAGCGTTTGTTGAAAGCCGGTTTTAAGGAAGAACAATTAGAAGGTATGTCACGTGGTGACATGATACATGAACTCGCTGAAGTGTGGGTTAAAGAAGAAGTCGAAGAAGAAGGTGCCGTTGGCGGTGCCGTAGAAAAGGCTATTGAAAAACCTCCTGTGCCTATGTCTATGGAGATGTTGATGCAGTGGATGATGATGAAAGAAGATAGGGAGGAGAAACGGAGACAAGAAGAGAAAGAAAAAGAGGAGAGACGAAGACAAGAAGAGAAAGAGATAAGACAGGAAGAATTGCGTCGTCAGAGAGAGAAAGAAGAGAAAGCGGAACTTGCAAGGCAAGAAGAATTGCGCTTGCAGAGAGAGAAAGAAGAGAAAGCAGAGCGTCTGCAGAGAGAGAAAGAAGAGAAAACGGAACTTTCAAGGCAAGAAGAATTGCGCTTGCAGAGAGAGAGAGAAGATAAAGCAGAACAAGTGCGTAAGGCGGAACTTGAATTGCAAAAGAATCAGTTTGAGATTCAGTTAGAACAGTTGAAAAGAGATAGGGAAGATGCTGAAAGAAGAAGATTGGAGCAGATGATTGAATTTGAAAAAGCAAGAAAAAGTGATGAAGAGGTACGTCAGCAACAGATTGAAGCAAAGAGAATGCGTGAAGAAGAAAAAGAAAAAGCGCGAACGTTAGAGTTGGAACGTGCAGAACAGATCAGACAAGAAGAACTCAAATTTCAGAAAGAAAGTTTGGAAAAGGCAGAGGCAGAAAGACAGGAACGTCTGAAACTGGAGAAATCAAAATTGACATTGAAAGAAACGCAAATGAGAGAAGAACGGGAAGCAGAAAGAAGGAAACAGCAAGAAAGTGAAACTTTGGTGTCAAAAATTAAGAAAATAGGTGATGCAATGAAGCATGTATTGCCTCAAATGCCAACTGATATGATGGAGGTGCCATTATATTTTGAAACAGTCGAGAACGCGTTTCGTAGCTTTGCTGTGGAAAAGCCGTTTTGGGTGAAATTATTACTACCATTGATGACGCCAAAAGCTCGAACCGTTCTGAATAGATTGTCATTCGATGATCTAGACAATTATGATAGAGTCAAGCAGCACTTATTAAAAGAATTTAAGTTGACTTCGAGAGAATACAGAGCCAGATTTGTGGATGCTAAGAAGACAACAGAAGAGACTTATACGATGTTTACGGCAAGACTGAAGAACTTGCTAAATTATTACGTGAGAAGTCGAAACGTGAACAGAGAGTATGATACGCTCTTTGATTTGCTGGTAGCGGATAAGCTAAAAGAATGTTTACCGCCAGGTCCACTACAGTTTGTATTGTCGAAGGAAGGAACTGACTGTCTCCAAGCTAGTGCAGTGGCAGACCTAGCAGACATTCATGTAAACAATCGAATTGGGTTTGCGTTCCCAAATATAAACAGTTATCCTTCTCAACGTTCCGTAAACCAAAGCCAGAGTGGAAAGTGGAAAAGTAATCCAGAAACAGGGAATCAGTTTAAAGGTAAAGAAGTCAAGGCTAGTGTCCCTGTACCCAATGAGACCAGAGAAGTGACGTTTGGTCGTCAGGGATTTAACAAATCGTCAGCGCCGTTTGCCAAGAGGGAAGGCAACACATCGTTTACGCAGTATAAGAGATATGAAGGCAATGAACAACGAGGTATTTCACAACCATACCATACAGTGGTGAAGCGTTGTCACAACTGTGGTTCAGACAAACATTTGGTTAAATTTTGTCCAGTTCCAGTGGCAGCAGCTAGTTCTAGCAGAAATCAAGAACACACAAGGGTGAATTTGATTCAAGTGGTTAGTGATACAGGTAATCAAACCACGGGTCAAGAAAACCAAGAAACTGAAGTAAAGTCAGTAATGAAATGTGGTATTCAAAAAGAAATTCTATTGGATGCTGAAATTCAGAGAGAAGTCATAGGAAAAGATGACAGTCGAATATTGAAGAAATCGTTCTTGCAATATGTCGAGGTTGAAATTCGTGCAGTAGACGGTAAAGAGCCAGTGAAAGTCAAAGCACTGAGCGACTCGGGAGCAGAAATTCCGGTGATTAGTGAAGAATTACTGGAAGGCATGAAGGTGGAACAAATTGGAAAAGTGAATTTGCAATGTGTGGCAGGAGATGCCATTCCTGCGAAGTTAGTGAAAGTCGATGTTAGACTGTGTGGTAGTGACGTGAAAGAAGAGGGATTTCCGCGTAAAATCCAGTGTTCACTTACACCTTATGTCACTTTGATGTGTGCTAGTATTGCAAAGATGGGCAGTACTGAAAGATTCTTGTTGCATCCAGAGATAATTGCCGAATTAAAAGCCGTACCACAGATGAAAATCAAAACGATACAAGGAGATGTGAGTGAACGAGCAAATGTAATGACGAGAGCGCAGAGTCGGAAACAGGAAATGGTAGATGTTGATGAGAAGAGTGAAACTGAAAGTTCAAGTGATGAGGAAAACGAAAGTAATGAGCAACGAAGCTTATCGCGAGATGGTATAACATCAGAGATGAATGAGCAAGAGATGGCTGCATGCGAGAATGGCACATTAAATGAAACTGAAGAAGACAATGAATGTGATGTGGGGATAGGAGACTTGTGTAAAGATGAAGAGATGGACGAAGAACAAAAGGTGCAGATTGCTGATTCGAAGAAGTTCGAAGAGCAACAGAGAAAGGATGAATCGTTGAAGCCGTGGTGGAAGTTAGCACAAGAGAAAGAATCTGAATTCTGTGTGATCAACGGTTTATTGCATAAGAAATATCAGATATTAGACCAGACGATATATCAACTAGTGTTACCAAAAGAGAGACGAATTAAAGTGATGGAGTTGGCACATGAGTCGGTATTGGGAGGACATCTAGGAGAAGAGAAAACAAGAGAACGAATAAAGTTGTCCTTTGTATGGCCAAAGATGAGAAGAGACATCGTGAAATTTTGTAAGTCTTGTGAGAAATGTCAACTAAAGGCAAGGAGTCTGGTGATGGATAGAGTACCTATCACTCCGGTCTCAAGAGAAGAGGTCGCCTTCAAGAGAATGACAATGGACCTAATAGACAACCCGAGGAAATGGCACAAGAAAATTCCTTTTCACGAAAAGCATTTGAAAGAACTCAAAGAAACTACGGAGAAAGCATTATTGTTTGCAGAATCTTACTCTCAAGAAAAGCAGTTACAATACCCAAATCAGTATAACAAGAGAGCAAGGCACAAAGGAATTTGCAGCATATCGAATTCCTTTGATTTATCGAGCAGAAGTGGAACGTCAGATCAAAGAAATGTTAAAAACAAACATCATTAAACCATCATCGAGCAGAATGGCAAGCCCTTTGGTTATTGTTAAAAAGAAAGACGGATCTTTGAGACTTGCCTGTGACTACAGATACATTAACTCATTCACAGTGGATTGTAAATATCCTATGCCGATTGTCAGAGACGTTTTGAACAAAGTTGGAAAGTCTAATGTGATTTCCATCTTGGACTGTCGAAGTTTTGAACAAAGTTGGAAAGTCTAATGTGATTTCCATCTTGGACTGTCGAAGTGCTTATTGGACTTGTCCTGTAAAACAATCTGATCAATGGAAGACAGCTTTTGTAACACATAATGGACTGTATGAATTTACTCGTGTTCCTTTTGGAATGATAAATTCAGGCCGAACTTTTGTTAAGGCGATAAATTTAGTTTTACAGCCTATAAGTGACTTTGCAGAACCGTATGTTGATGACATTGCTGTGCATTCTGACAGTTGGAAAGTTCACTTGCAGCATCTAGATGCATTTTTGATGCAAATGAGATTGCATAACGTTACTTTGAATTTGAAAAAATGCATATTTGGTAAGAGTGAGGTAAGGTTTATCGGTCATGTGGTTGGGTCTGGTAAGATAAAGATGAATCCAGACAGAATTGAAAGTTTGACTAATTTGAAGATCCCAGAAACTAAGAAGCAAGTTAAGCAACTGCTTGGATTTTTTAATTATTACAGACAGTTTATTAAGGACTTTGCACAGATTGCGAAACCTTTATCTGATTTAACTAGTAAACGTGTTTCTGATAAGATTGATTGGACTGTTGAACATCAGCAAGCATTTGATTTACTTAAAGAGGCTGTGCGATCCAAAGTAGTGTTATATGTTTTTGAAGTGGGAAAACCATTCAATTTGTACTGCGATAGTAGTGACTTTGCAGTCGGTGCTGTTTTAACACAGATGGACGACAAGGGAATAGAACGCCCTGTGTCATTTATCAGTCAGAAATTAACTGATACCCAGAAGAGATGGGCTACTGTGGAAAAGGAAGCCTATGCTATTGTTTGGGCTTTAAACAAGTTAAAAGAAATTATAATTGGATCGAAAATTTTCATTTTTACTGATCACAATCCTCTTACATACTTGACTGAGTCAATGTCTAAGTCTGCTAAACTTGTGCGTTGGGCGTTAGCCTTACAAACTTTTGATGTTGAGGTGAAGTACAAGAAGGGCAGATTGAATATTATTGCTGATTGTTTGTCAAGGTTATAAGTAATCGTAAGACTGTTCATTAATTAGTTAGATATATATATGTTTCATGTATTATGGTAATTTCGCAAATTTTGAAATTTAATTTGCTCAATTCCAGAAAAAGGAAGGAGGTAATGTGAACTGAGTTTTGTGTACAGTTTTGCAGTGCGAGATATTTAGCGTATATATTTAGTGCGCTTACTTTAGTTTCACGTGTATATGTATATATGATAGATGTATAACGTTTAGTCTTAGTGACACGCGCGGCCGGCCGATATCGGCAGCGGCGCGCTATATGTATATTATTAGAGTTCGCTTATGCGCACAGAAGACAGGTGTGTCAAGAGGCGCGAAGAATTATGCTGACTAGAGAAGTTTGAATTCGAGTGTGTTCGCTGTAGTAGTGTGGCTGACTAGTTGAGTTGTAATCGAATTGAGTTCTGTCTGTTTGTTTCTTATTAAACTGAAAAGATATTAAACTGTGTTGCTGATTAATTCAGGTTATACTTATACGTAGAATTAGTGTTCAAAAGGTGAACGTTAAATAGGCGTTAAGTACGAAGAGAACAAGGATTTAAACAGAAGGATTGTCAACGGAAGGATTGGGTTGACAATAATAATAATAATAATAATAATAATAATAATAGTAATGATAGTAATAATAATAATAATAATAGTAATAATAACTTCTTGACAGAGTTGGGCCGCCGTGTAACCACAGTCTCAGGTGATCCAAGGGAGACAGCGTATCTCTTCCAGAGACTGTCAATTTGCCTCCAGCGTTTTAACGCCATTGCTTTTAGAGGCACCTTCACACCACACCCCGGAGACGAGGACGGCGTGCTCCAAGCTTAAATACACTTCTGTCTTATAGTTTCTTAGAGCCTGAGGGATTTTCGTACCTCGGGCGTTAAATAATAATAATAATAATAATAATAATAATAATAATTATAATAATCATAATAATAATAATAATAATAATAATAATAATAATAATAATAATAATAATAATAATAATAATAATAATAATAATAATAATAATAATAATAATATCAATCTTTATTAATTCAAACTAACAAACGCAGTGAGATTACATTGAAACTTGCAGTAGTAGTGGCAGCAGTAGTAGTTGTATTAGTAGCAGCGGTGGTAGCAGTAGTAGTGGCAGTATCAGTAGCAGTACGTGGTAGTAGCAGTAGTATTGGTAATAATTTCTGATGTTAAACGACATAATATGGCTGTCAGGACCTTTGACGCTGTCCTTCTCTTTGATCCAGGCTTTGGACTGGCACTACCAGAGTAAGGGCAGTGGCGGAGTTATTTCTGTTTATGTGTTAAGCCTAAACAAACACATTCGACTGTTTTTCAGGCTCGGGTTCAGCAACGCTAGTGTCTTGTATTGTACTGTATTCGGACATTTATAAAGCGCTTCTAGCGGGAGAGCCATTCAGAATCGCTCACAGTGCGAGAGACCCCGAGAGAAAAAGCAAGTTTTAAGAAAGGTAAAAGAGGAAGAGACGTTACCTGAGAGAATAGAACAACGAAAGGACGAAGAAAACTCATTCCAAAGGGCATGGCCAATGGAAACAAAAGACCTAATTTCAACCAGTGACGCCCTCGGGGAACTAGGAGGCAGTTACTCTAAGGTAGTGGTAGTTAAGTTAACGCT
>OY744610.1:49765041-49790041 GCA_963556255.1 Allolobophora icterica
TCTTCTTTTTCTGATCTTGTCTACCAGATCTCTGTCCCAACTCCTTTCGGATTACCTCGTTTCGAATTCTGTCTCGTCTGGTCCTCCCTGATAATCTTCTTAGCCATCCCATTTCCGCCACTAGAATCCTTCTGTCGTCCTCTTTCCGTAAGCACCAACACTCAGATTCATTTTTGTTCATGTTGATATGCTCCTCGTTTTCCACATCCTGCTCAATCTGCCAAACATTGCTGCCGCTAGGCCAATCCTGCGTTTTGTAGCCTTTGTATAGTGGCCATCTTCCGTTATTAATTACTTTATTAGTAACCCACAAAGTGAATTGTAAGAAAATGCTAAAATATAATTATGCACAATATACTCACACTAACACAACTGAGGGAGGTGAAAACGATCCCCTGGGGTGTGCAATGAAGTCTTAGCTGGGGGCTCCTAAGCAGGCCCGTAGCCAGAGACAAAATCAAGACGAGGCAAACCCCCTCCCATCCCCGTCCCGTCCCCTGGCCTTCCGTCCTCTCCGCTTCCCTATCCTTACCTCCCCTCCAATTTTGCCCATTCCCCTCACCTTCCCATCCCCTGCCTTTCCGTTCCGCCCAGTCCCCACCCTTTTCCCAGCCTTCCCCTTCCCAAACCCTTCCCACGCCGTCCCTTGCCCATTCCCTTTAAGTGGGAACTGTGAGGGTTCGGGGGTATCACCCCCGACTTTTTTTTATTGTAGATGCTCGTTTTAGAGCATTTTAAAGCCAATAAAAGCAGCATTTTGTGGTGCCTAAATTTATGTTTTGGAATGCTGTGTAAAAGTCTGTCTGCATTTGTGATCAAACCTGAAGCCTAAGCAAATTTCTGAAGTAAGCATTACATTATTGTGAATTTTTACAAGACTCTAATTGTGCTGTTCAACTTGTTATAACTTCTATAGGATGTATTAGCACTTTTCAGTTTACTACATAACACACACAATACAAGTTGTGTTACACAAGAGGATGTAATGTAACTTAATGATAAGTTAGTTCTTAATTTTCGACAAAAAACAGCGAAGTAGGCCTATAGTCGTTTTACAGGTTGTGGACTTATCATGATCTTGTTCTGTAACCGACTAAGTCTTCTAATCCAAGTTTAGTTGAAATTATATTATTTCTTAAACTTAATTCGTAATAATTATGATTTAAAAAAAACAGGTAGCTAATTTTGTAAGGGCCGCTGATCTGAGTGACATATAGGCCTAAGTGTTCGGCTATAATTACAATTACTTACGATTACTGGAACTTACGAAAGAAAGCAGAATGACGATTTGAAATTGTATAGACGGTTCCATAGTTGCCTAGAATGCCTTCGTACACATAAAGGTCAGCAGGGATAACTCATTAATGTTATTAGGCCAGACACTTGGAGTAGAAGCTAGACAAGGTAATTGTAATCGTAATCTGCAAACTTCTAAAGCGCCACTCGAAGGCCAAGCGCAGAGCACCAGCCTATTCACGAGCTCTACATCAAATCAAAGAGGGCTTCCAGAGAGTAGTCCAAAAGAGGTCCGAGTCCGGTTTCTAGAGGGCCAGATTAAGAGAGGAGGCAGAGCAGCTGTTGAAGCGGGTGTCGTTACGGGCGAGACATGGAAGGCGGAGGATTAGGTGAGTCCGGGTAGGAGTACTTGAAAAGGTGAGACTTCAGTTTTGAGTGGAAAGCCTTGGTGTGATAAAGGAACATGAGGAGAATGGAGGACGGGTTGTGATGATGGAGGAACTGGGAATCTGTGAAATTCAGAGGGGAGAGCCTTCCAGAGGCGTGGTGCTTTGTAGGATTTGGCTCAGTTGGAGAACTTGAGACGAGTAGTGACCAGAAGTCGAGAAAGACTGAGATAGGAGGAGGATCGGGTGGAGCGGGTTGCCTGGATGGTGAAGAGATCACGGAGGTATTTGGATTGGGAATATTGTAGGGAGTTGTAGTTTAGCGATAGTACTTTGAGGTGTATTCGCTCTGGGATTTTTAGCAAATGGAGTGATTTGAGTATAGGAGTGATATAATGATGTTTGGGGGTTCCAGTGACAGCCCTGGCTAGTGAGTTTTGGATAGGTTGAAGACGCTTGATTTGGGTGGATTCAAGGTTGAGGAAGAGGAAATTGCAGTAATCAAGCTTTGAATGAACAATGGAGGTTGCAATAGTGGAGGCAATTTTAAGGTCGAACATGGGCCGAATGCATCGGAGGTCAAGAATGTGCATGAAGCAGGCGCGCGAGAGGTTGGAGATGTGGTTAGAGTAAGAGAGGTATGGATCAAACGTAATACCAAGATTGCTGTCGGGAGAGTCAGAGGTGAAGGTAAGACGATGAATTAGTCGATAGGTGTGTGGACTATGGAAGGGTCAGAGATTTTCTTGATTTGATGATGAAATCTGTTTTGGAAGGGTTGAGGCAGAGGAGATTGGAAGACAGCCACTGTGAGATTAGGTTAAACACGTTGAGTAATTGTGTGATGGAGGTGGATAAAGAGCTTGGGGAAAAGGACATATAGGCCTAGAGTTGGGCGTCGTGTGCGTAGAGATGGTGGTCAGCAGAGGAGGATTTTACGAGATGGCTTAAAGGTGTGGTATACAGGATGAAGAGGAGTGGACCCGGGACGGAGCCTTAAAGGACACCACTGGAGAGAGGGATAGGTTGCGAGTAGCGGCTGGAGGCTTTAATAGCGAAGGATCGGGAAGACAAGTAGGACTGGAACCAGAGTAGAGCAGTGCCAGAGACGCCAAACCAAGAAGATAGTCGATGAAGGAGGCTGTGATCGATGGTGTCGAATACTGTGTAGATTTCGGGAAGACGCAGGAGACTAAGTCTTGTTGGTGGCTGACGGCACAGACCAGTTTATTGTACAGAGAAGCAAATAGGTTTCTGTTAAGTGGTGTTTAGTGAAGCCAGATTGATGGGGGTTAAGAAATGAATAAGAAGAGAGGTCGTCGTTTAGCGGAGCAAGGAAAATTCGTTCAGTTAACTTAGATAGAAAGGAAAGATTGGAGACGGGACGGTAGTTACATGTAGGCCCTAGATAGGCTTTCCTTGTCAAGATTTGCTTTTTTGAGAACGGGAGTGACTAGAGAGTGCTTAAAGGTCACTTGGAAGTTGCCGGTAGAGAGCGAGAGGTTGATGATTTTGGTGATTAAAGCACCGAGGACAGAGGCACAGTCTTTTAGAAGAGAGGTGGGGATAGGATCAAGTCCGCATTGCTTGTTGGGTAGAGAGTTTAGGAGGAGTGACACTTCTGCTTCGGAGGCGGGAGAGAGAATTTGGAACGATGACTGAGAGTTAGGAGCAGGGTTGATAAAAGGGGGTGAATCAGTGCTGGAGGAAGCAATTGGGTCTGTGTGTCTATAGAAGATATTGAAATACTCTTTTATTCTTTACACGATATCTTAATATTATAATCATGTCGAAGCAAGACGAGGCAGAGAGTGAGAGGTTGCCTCGTCTAGCCTCGTCTTGAGAATTAAGACGAGGCACTCGCCTCATCTTGCCTCTTACTGGCTACGGGCCTGCTCCTAAGAAAGACTATAGGGGTTGAATTCCAACTCCCCGAAAATTCTCACCCTGCTATACATCTTGTTATACCTTGCGTAGCCGCACTGGACACGACAAAGAACCGAGGACAAAAGAGATATAATCTCTTCGCACCCATCGCCTCAAAATGGCTGACGTCGGGAACTAATGATGATACCTAACTATACATTTAGACACATGTATTAATCACACATTCTACTGCAGTCAGTCACGCCTACTAATGCAATCACAGCTCTCGGCAGTTCTTCTCGATGACCGACACCGGGCGGCCCGGCGTCCCGCCAGGTACGCGACGGAAGCATTTCCCTCACCGCGCCTTTCACGGTCTGACTTGTCACGCTTGAGCAGCATCGATGCTTATCTGATGTACATTCATCTGGCACGAGCTCATTTGAAACCATGTACCAACTCGAAGTTTAAAAATCTAAAAATTTTATTAAGAAGACAGTAAATCACTTTAACCACTAGACAGGCGCACCACAGTTAATTAATTCTTACTTGGCGTGCACTATAGTCTAGCGATTAAACTGATTGACTGTCAACCGAGAGCTCGAGGGGTTCAAATCCCCGTGAGGGTAGAAATTTGTTTCGAGATTTCTGCCCCTCTTGAACCCCACGTTCAGCTCAGTTGTAGCGAGAAGGCTGACCGTACAATGTCGGTGGACAGATGAGACGGCGAGGGAATGCAATCTGCCCTCGTATGCCACGGTTAAGAAAATAAAGTCGCCAACATTCATACCCATGGCAGCCTCTCAGGCTAGCCTAATGGACTGCTGTTTTAATGGACTTTTATAATGACATTTATTGTGATGGTATTGAACCCTAGGTGGCCCTACATAGCGGGATTTTTTATCCCTTCTGGGGCTCCTTTTGTTGCATATGCTGATAGTGTTATGTTATACTGCTTTGTTGTCAAACTGCTTCAATAAAGGACTTCATTGATTGATTGTTCTTATTCTTCTAAATTATATTGTAAACTCTCAGTTGGTATCTGGTTTGAAATGAGCTCGGCCTTGATCAGACGAATGTACAGCAGGTAAGCATCGACGCAGCTCAGGCGTGACGGTCAGACCGTGAAAGGCGCGGTGAGGTAGATGCTTCCGCCGCGTACCTGTCAAACACAGAGTCGGTTGGGTCTAATTAACATTGTTTGATCATCGCTGGGCTTAAGATCCAATTAGTACAGGAATTTAAATCATACTAATACCCTTAGAACAGGCGACATAAAAGTGAATTATTACATCAATATGACTTTTTAAAGTTTTACCTGTCATGTCAATAGAAGTCTATATTGAAAACTCTAAAACTGTCAGTTGGGCTATAAGCGTTCAATAATAATTTTCTTCGTTTTATATATCTAAGTTATGCTGCCTATGTTGAGGCTATGCTGTTTGATGTGACAAACTTAAAGATTAATTTCTTCGACCTGCTGAATTACTCCCATGACCCTGACGCCACCTGCTGTGATTGTATAGCTGGCGCGCTTAGTGCACGTGAGCAATCCATCATAGCGGACATGTATACAAACACAGACGAACTTACATTATGTATAATAGCATGCAGTAAAGGAATAATTATGTAGATAGACTGAAAGTTTTGACAGCTGAATGCTGAAACGTGAAAGAATGCGATGTATTTGAAAGTATAAGTTTCGCATTTGGATTTGAATCGCATATTCTAACGCAGTGCTCGATCCATCATGGCTCAAAGCTATAGCCTACTTCACTGACGGGTGACTAGCGCACCATACTACAGTACTGGCATAATGGGAACGTCGTGACTGTGACTGCGAATGACTTGACATACTCGACTACGAGACCTGTACCCCTCCCAAATAATTGAGATGGACTGTACACAAGTGCACGAATGCAACAAGTATTGTATTGTATTGTATTGTATTGTATTGTATTGTATTGTATTGTATTTATGCATTTATAAAGCGCCTCTCGCAGTGCAACCTAATCAGAGGCGCTCCCAGTGCGAATAGCTCCGTGAGAAAAGAAAAGTCTTAAGACAGCGAGAAGTAACAGAAATGCCCCCAGTTAGAATCTCGGAACGAGTGTAGAATCTGGGAACGAGTGTGGAATGAATAACCAAAAGCCCCTCCCCCCACAATATTTTCGACAAATTTACGCCAGGGTATAGTCATTTTGCCAGAATGCAGTCTATAGGACTAGTCACACGCTAATGTATGCGAGCGAACCCAATTTTTTGTGGCCTTTGCAAATGATAACATTAGCAGCATGATTATTTTTGGTCCAGGGCAGGTGTGACGAACCTTTTTTTAATGTGCGTGCCAAAATGCTGATAAATCATTTAACCGTCGCGTACCCTTCGGAATATTGCACAGTATATAATTATTTTTCTGATATAGGTTTCGGTTAACAGAGCGTAACAAACAAAATGAATTAAAAACTTTATTTCAAAGATCGTTTTTGAATGGTGTGGAAATAGAGTCCTTCAAAAAAGAAATGTGGATTCCTACAGGGATTTTGTATTTCTAAGTTTGAAATTTCGGGGTCGCTCTGAATTCCGCGTGCTCGACAAATTTGAACGCGTGCCACTTAGGGCACGCGTGCCATGGGTTCGCCATCCCTGGTCCAGGGTGTCTGTACTGTATTTTTGTGTGCATATATTTTGAAACAACATAAGATAATCTGAACGATGGAATGAGACTTCAACAGTGCAAAAGGGCGATTGATCATCATGGTTGGCGAATGATGACAACGAAAACAACCAGGCTACAAGTGGAAATCAAAGCTAAACGATAAGCTGAATTATTAAAGGAGTCTTTGTCGGTGCCAAGTGGGCGATGATGAATGCGGATAACGTTTGACAGCGAGAAAACATGTTCTAAAGTATATACAAAGACTGATTAACGAGATTAACTGGACTTCATCCGTGGCAAATAAGCGATAATTTGCACATCTGGATAGGCGTCCGCAAGAATTTTTTTTGGGGGGGAGGGGCAAAATTTTATAGGAGGGAGCAATGACGTTTTGCATAGATAGCTATTCATAAACACAGAACACGTGACAACTAAATCAATAATGGTCAAGGACTTTACCTAAATATAGTCTATAATTAAGTGTTTTTTCGCATTGAAAATCGCGTTGGGACTGTTGCAATAATCATAATAATCAAAAGATTTAATTTTTGTAAAATATTCTCAAATTCCGGGGGACAAATGCTCCTTTCCCCTACTCTGGACGCCAATGCACGTATGGATGATTTGATAAAATATAAGCAAGTCTAGACGCCGAAATACGAGCGATGAAATAATATATTATCTAAGCAAATACACAACTGGGTTTACATGCCAAAATACCATAGACGAATAATATGCGAGCCTGCCAGTTATGAAGCAAAAAAAAACATTCTAAAATGATTATCCATATGTAGACGGCGTAAACATGAAAAGCCGAGCTATGGATGCAATCCTAAAAACTAGTCTCGAAAATAATACGACCCCATTGGGCCATTGTAAGTCTGAAAGCAACAGGCCTACAACAATACTATAATATATGATGGCTATACACGATTTAAACGCGGTTTAAAAAACGATCGAAAGAAGTTAACTGCAACATTTGTATACAAGGCTATACAATATTACACAATTATAGACGATCAACTGAATAATTATGTGTTTGACTTACTTAGCAAGACGTAGCGATGTTTCCATGCAGTTATTTGTACGTTGCAAAAATGACTGAGAGACTTCGTGAATAACTGTCTCTGTTGCGAAATGAATTAGTGAAAAATAAACACAGCAGAGTGATAATATACAATGTAGTATAACTAGCGTGATTTTGCATGACAGCAGAATTAATTTGATGAAGGTAGATGATAATATCGAGTCTTAGTTTACCACGACGACGGACTAGTTCTGATGGCATCCATGACGACTGGTGGGAACAGAATAAGGATTTGTAAAAGGGTTTGGTCAGACGTCGCTAAGTTTTGCGGTCGCTGGATCGAAGGAAGGTAGAGCAGGCGCCTGGGGACGGGTCCATGCATTGGGAATGTGGTACGAGGAACGGCGAAGGGAGTGAAGAGGGTGATCGCTATGGGCGGCTGACTTCGGGCGGAAGGTGGAATTGAGAGCGACTGTACAACGGAAGACGTGGTGAAAAGAAGATCTTCCAGATGCTGTTATTCGCTTAGACAGAAGAACGGAATGATTCGTGTAACTGGAATCGATCTCGATCTCGGCTCGGTTGACTTTCTTTGACGTGGGAACTGGCCTGGATGACGACATAGGCCGATTACCTACTCGCAGGAGCGTGGTACGGAGTTGGAAGCTAAGGTTCTGCACCAGCTATCACGTGGTTCCTTTTATCACAGTGGTATACCCTCCCTGTCTGTTTAGAAGGGTTACTACTGGACCACGAACATGACATGAATGTTCTCTTTAGCTTTTATTGCCATTGCCTTCTTGAATGCGCATATTCCTCCAGAATCCACACGAGAGAATATGAGCACAAAAAGTTCGATGATAGCGAGAGTTACGATGAATACGACAGCAAAAAGGCTGATACGCTCAGCTACCTGACATTCATTCCCTAGAAGCGGAAACGTGAAGGGTTTAGTTATGGGGGAGGGGTTAGCTGTCTCCATTTGTGAACTCTGCTGACTAAAACGAATCAGGAACTACGTTACTGAAAAGGGCGTGGTCTTCTGATGATGACCTACATGATTCGCAAATCCCCGGGTCTGGTTCGTCAGTCAGTAAGTTATCAATTACAATATCTTCCTCATCTCCGAGTTGTCTAGATTAAAGTGACGAGGACGAGAAACGCGAGGCGCTATATGAGCATTGCGTCAGTCTTTCCTATCTGAGCTGTTGGCAACACCAGTGGCGTCACTGGGGTTGGTGTCACCCAATGCGGTAAGTCATGGTGTCACCCCAATGGACCTCCTCCCTTAGTCCCTTACCAGACCATACAGTAGGCCTACCCTTGTATTCTATTTTTGGTAAATTGATACTGATAGAGTAGGCCCCTACATGTAAGCTGGGCTATCGTAATCAATTTTTTTAATATCTGTTATTGTTAATTATAAATTATAAATTTCTGCTGAAACTCTACATAAACTTGTTTTAGACAGTCATTTTGTCATTTTGGTGTCACCCCTTTGAAGGTGTCACCCGGTGCGGCCCGCACCCTCCGCACCACCTAGTGACGCCACTGGGCAACATGGCTAACTGTGATCAATCTTATCAGTGAAGCGTATCTTCAACCTCGTCCTCTTTTTCTGTCCTACCTCTCGTAACTTCTTGGATGGAATTTCAATGGAGTATATATTACGGTATCTTAGCTGTGCTTCTACTTGCTTACTTGCACACTTTAGCACTATGACAGACCAATTCAACACGCTGAAGAATACTGCCGATTACATGTACAATTGTACATCTGATAGAGCAGTTGTTAGACCGATAGAAGATTTAACTAAACAAGGCTAATTCATTATAATAGAGAACAGTCGTCAGTGCGAGCGAGTGAGAGCAAGTGTGTGGTATTTATTGCACGACGGTGATCCATAGTTTTCGGCGAGTCTGTGAGTCATAGACCGTTTCAATCTCGCCCGCAAAGGTAAGCGCTGTATCAGGTATTGCAGTTGACTCTTCCGATGAACTGAGTGACGCGTTCAGATTTTATAACGTCTCATTATTATTGCTTTCTGGCAGAAAATAATTAAGGCATCCGATTTTTTAGACGACTGTGTACCGCTTTCGAAACCTGGTGCAATCTGAAGCAGCTGCGAATTGGTTAAGCGTTCATCCTGTAAGTCTGCTAATCAATATGTGTCTAGTCATTATCATAAAATCTAGAAATTTCTGAAGCTCTACTTCAGGGATGGCGAACTTATGCCACGCGTGCCAAAAGTGGCACGCGCTGAAATTTTTAGGGCACGCGGAATTCAGAACGTTCCCCAACATTCAAACTTTGAAATACAAAATCCCTGTACGAAACCGCATTTTCTTTGTTGAAGGACTTAATTTTATCTAAACACCATTCAAAACGATCTTTATTTCATTTTTTACGCTTTGTTAACTAAAACCTATATGAGAAAAATAATTATATACTGTGCAAAATTGCGAGGGGCACGCGACGGTATTTTAAAAAATGATTTAGCAGCATTTGGCACGCACCTTAACAAAGGTTCGCCACCCCTGCCCTACTTCATGGCTTATCACAGGGCACGAGCTTATTCAAGAGCGCTACGTCGTGTCAGAGAGGTTGTGTAGAGTGTTGGCTGTCGATCACGTGATGGTCATTGAATCTTCTTCGGTTGATCTAAAACGATCCAAGCTGATCTCATCTAAACTTATCTAGTGGTCTATTATTATTATTATTATTATTATTATTATTATTATTATTTTTTGCCCTGAGGTACTTCGTTCCCTCAGGGTCTTATTATTATTATTATAATTATTATAATTATTATTATTATTATTATTATTATTATTATTATTATTATTATTATTATTATTATTATTATTATTATTATTATTATTATTATTATTATTATTATTATTATTATTATTATTATTATTATTATTATTATTATTATTATTATTATTATTATTATTAATACTACTTATTGGTAACTGCTATTGCGCCGGTGTCTAATGCACAATGCATCAGCCGATGTCACAAACTATAGTATATTCTAGTACAGTAGTTTTTTTCTAGAAAAAGGTTCCGGAACTGAACAATAGGTTCCGGAACTGTGAAATTATGGAAGGGCTAAAATCCCCAGGAAAACGGGGATTGGGGTTTGGAGGGGTCTCAATAAACACTGAAAATCTCAACTCCTTGAGCTGTTGCTTTATGTGCAAACGATTCACAACACTGAAATTAAATTAAAATAACTAAATCATTATTTTTATTACTAAAATAAATAAATTATTTTTTAGTAGCTGAAAAAATTTGCCGGAACGCCGTTCCGGCGCGTTCCGGCTGAAAAAAACACTGTATAATGCAGCTATGTCCTATCATCTTCTCTCTGTCCTGTCCTCTCCTGTCCTGTCCTCTTCTGTCCTTTCCTGTCCTCTTCTCTCCTCTCCTGCCCTATCCTCTCCCGTCCTGTCCTATCCTCTCTTATTCATTCTAACCCAATACAATCTCATTTAATATTCAGTACGTGTAACAACCGTTCCGCCAAACGGAACAGACATAAACCAATCAAATTTCCCTGAGTTGTTGACTTGTGACTCATGCTTCCTATGCAGATTCAGCAATAGTTTACCAATAGCCGGTAAATTTTATTGCTGAAGATCAGCGTAACGGAGGCAAGTAGTTGGACATCGGGATAAGACGCTGAACTGCCGACTGAAAGACATAGTCAGCGTGCAAACTGTAAGCAAGTAGGTTAGTAAGTAAGTAAATGAGTAAGACTTCATTGTAGTCTAAACTTCTAGAGAGCTATTGGCGGGGGTGAACCGAATTGTGTAAATATAGTGTAAGTAGAGCTTTGTCATCATGCACTATGCCTGACGATGATGCTACTGATGAACATGATAGTGATGATGATGATGGTAATGCTAATAAGAATAATGATAACGATGATGGTAGTGATAATAGAGGAAATATCACCAATACAGCGAAAATTGTAGTCTAAACTGGTAGAGAGCTATTACACTGCAAAGCTTTTACAAATTTTCACTTAGCTTCTGATTATATATTATGCAGACAATATACAAATAGGCCTATAACAACTACGAAATTTCCAGTCCAAATGAAATTCTACCCCAAGGCGGTGTGATTCTCCTTACAGATTTTATTTTAGTCACAGTTACAGTTATAGTTTATGTTTTTTTTTCTTCAGTTTTATTATAGTTACAGTAATCGGCCTCTGGTTAGTATTATTTTTAGTTAAAGCTATAGTTACTGGATATTTATTTTAGTTAGTACTTATAGCTATTATTAAAGGCTAAGGAAAATTTCCTACAGATGTGCATATTAACAAGTGTGACACAATTTGCTACAGCTTCAAAAGGCTTTGAAGAATAGGTGCATTCAGCTCCATGGTTAATAGGCTACACTACGCTCCAAATTCACCGACACCTGAGGCAAACAGGCTATTATTTGTAGCGCATTTTCACGTTCTCATGTTCGTCGATATTGCACTTTTTATTTTTTGCAACGCTAATAGCGATGAATTTTCGTTAGTGTCATTTTCGTTATAGTTATAGCTATAGTTAATGATTTTTTTCGTTACAGCTATAGTTGTCGTTAACGAAATCATTTTACTTCTGTTAACGAACATTTTCGTTACCCTTATCGTTAACGAGAATCATACTGCCACAAGGCGTCGCCTGAGCTTTAGTCTAAAAGTCTAATTAAGTGGCTTGCATATATGCATACATGTATGCATGAATGCATGTATGTTTGCATATATGTATATGTATGCACTTATGTATGCATGTATGCAGGTATTTATGTATGTACTACGTACCTATGTACTTATGCATGCATGCTTTTTTATTTGCTTTTATCTAAGTGGGCACCTTATTATAGCCACTCTGGCGTGTCTCGCGAAAACTCAATACAAATACACCTAAACAATAATCCATACTTTTGTCGACCATCAGCCGAGTCATGCCTTATTTAGAGTCTCATATCTAATTCAACGGCTTGTATGTATATACGTGTGTACGTTTGTATATGTGTGTATATATGTATGTATGTGCGTATGTATATATGTATGTGTGTATGTATGTATTCGTGTATGTATGCATGTATATATGTTAGGGTGATTCAGAAAAAAGGAAAATCTTATATTTGTTGTGCTCTTGCTTTTTTCTGTTCCTTTTGGTAATGAAATAAGCCACAAAAAATTTCAATGAATTTGGATGATGTTTAGTACTGCCTCAACGGCTTTGAAATTAGTTAGCTTTAACTCGTTTTGTCCAAAAAATGAAATTTCAGTAAACAACCAATTTTACTGAAAAACTTAACAGTCAAGTCTAAAAAAACCAATGTAACACTGCCTAAGTAGCCATATCTATAACCCTAGGCATAGCCACATTGAGAAATTTTATATTTAAAAACTTTTCAGTGGATTATACCTCCGTACCCCTACTACTCCTGGATGTCTACGGGAGTTGCCTCCTCTTGAATTTAGGCTAAGTCTGGCTACGTCCTTGTCTATAACTTTAAATGCCAATATGTTTCTAATGAATTAAAATGAAACTCGTTTGAAAGTATACAATATAAGTCCCCGATTTCTTAACTGTATTTACCAGAAAAATTAGTGACTACGACTACATTGTTTGAATTTGGAAATTGTTTCCGATGGTCTTCTACAATTTGAAGCAAGAATTGTTTTTGATCTTCTTGCTTCGTCAAGGCTGACGCACTGTCATTGGCAACTTAAACATTTGCAGAACATATGAATCGATGAATCATCTGGTTCTTCGAATGTTGCTGAAAGAAAAGTGATAAATTGGATAAAACGGATACATTATCGTTGCCACGAGTTCAGTTCTTCGCTGCCGCTGAGATGTAGGTTGCCTCTCTGTTGCTGACATTTGTTCGATCCAGTGCAGAAGCAAGATTTGGTGGAAAGATATTCGCAGAACTGAACTCATTTTGTCTGACTCTCATAGTCAGATGTCGATGGAATTGGAGATTTTGCACAGTATTCCTCCACAAAATTTGAAAACTGTTCATTAGAACTCATCTTCTGAATCACTGTGATCTGACTCACTTTCAAAACTTGATGTAGACAACTGTTTGTGACTTAGATATTCCACTGCTTTTTCTTTCCTTTCTTCCTCTTTTATACGCCTTAATTTATCTTTTGGCGATTTCAATTTTATATTTTCTTCTTTCTTGGCCAAATTTGCATGCAATGGCATATTTTCTTTCTGATCACTTATCCACAAGAAATGTTCTGTCTTCTTCAATTTCAATTACTCATGGCATCATGATAAGCAATATCAAAGAGAATAATAATTGATTTAACAAAATCATCTTCTTTAGCTTGCTCTGTCATTTCCCCCACGATTCTCGTTACAACAGATACTTTATATCCTGCTTGTAGGCCCTAATGCATCTAGTTTGCGAACAATGTTTCTTTCCTGTGCAAATGGAATCTTAGCTTTAGCCCAGATTTCGCTTACCTCTTGAACTACATTTTTCACTGCATCTTTCTGAGAAAGTTTATCTTTCTTGTGATGAATAAAATACACTTTTTAAACATCCTAGCTTGTAGGCAATGCTCTATTTCAGAACGTTTCCTGGGGTTCTCCAAGATGAATGGATGTCTTTGACCTGGTTTCAGCCATAATATTATTTCCTTTATTTATTAAATGATGCTAAAAAGTATTTCTCAAATAGCTTCCAATATTTTCTTTTTCATAAATAATAGTAATATTTTATGTTCTCTTTAGTTCTTTATTAAGATATAAGTAAGTAAGTATTACTGAATAATTTAAAATGCTTTACAATAAAAATATTAAATTGAATAAAATTTATATTCCAAATAAATATTTGAGCTCCTTGAGGCAGTTCTAAATCAAAATCAATTTCAGCCATATTTCACAGTTTTGCTCTATGGACTAAAAGGAACTCAAAAAGTAAAGAGCCTCTCTTAATTGTTTACTTTTATTTTTTTCCTACAGAACTTGAATCACCCTAATATGTATGCACATATGTGTGTATGTATGCATGTTCGTATGTATCTATGTGAACACTTACTATAGCGCCTTTAAAAAACACAGAAAAGCAGTGCCCTTCGATGAACACAACACGCCCTAACATGTTAGTGATCACTACGTATGTACTTCCTGAACTGCCGCAGCACAGTTGACTGATTTTTTATATTTTCTAAGCGCTACTTTTCTATAAATCTAAGCGCACGCCAGCAGGAGCTTATTCACGAGCGCTGTCAGATCGGTCGTCCAAAGAGATTCCATTTCTCCACGTATCTCGACACTACTACAGCGCCTTTAAAAAAATTAACACAGGGCGCTAAGGTTCGATGAACAGCTTAACACGAACACGACCAAACATGTTTGCAAGCAATTCATTGCACGCGTATTTCATAGTCATGGATGTTTCAATAATTGATCAACTATACTGTGTAGGGACATGTAATTAGAATTGTTAATGTCTTGACTGCTGAGTGAAAAAGAGGTTTGGTGCAGAACGTTGGGGCGCCCACGTTTTGTTTTCGACTTTGGGGCACACAAACGTTACGGCATACCTGCATATCCAGTACTTAACAGCTAATCGATATAGGTATACCATCGGCATCTGCATGTTAATAATGTTATTAATGATATAAACAAACAGAAATGAGGCGAAGTCCATACTTGAAAGTAACGCATCTCTCCAGTAGTGTCACTAGGATTGGTGTCACCCAGTGCGACAAGTCATGGTATCCAGGGGCGTAACTTTGGTCTAAAAAGTGGGGGGTACCAATACCTTGGTCTAAAAAGTGGGGGGTACCAATTTCTTCTCCACTTTCGTTTTTCGCATGATAACCATTTTGAACATATTCCTGCCAGTATTTTCATTAATTTTGGCTCTCGATTTACCTGTGTATCTAAGCACTTTCATACTTTTGGCGGAAATTGCGTTCTCTGGGAGGGCACAATAATAAAATATTGATTGGCATTGTTTAAAAAGTGGGGGGTACAGTACCCCCAGTCCAAAAAGTGGGGGGTACGGGTACCCCTCGTACCCCCCACAAATTACGCCTATGATGGTATCACCCCCATTAGAAGCAGGTCCGGGTTAACCATTGGAGCACACGGAGCACGTGCTCCGGGGCCCCCGACGACCAAGGGGCCCCAAAATATGAGTCTTTTTTCTGCGTCTCAAAATGTAAATTGAAATCACTTTTGGTGAAAAAATGGAATTCATTTTGGTTAAAATGCTCCGACAAGTCACATTACTTTGAACTCAGCATAGAGTGACAGTAATGTCAAGACTCTAGATATAATATTTAATTATCTCTGTGGTTACGTCATCAACTCATCATCTTGCTGACATGTTGTGCCGACTTGTGTGTAACTAAATAACTACGGTAACTTTTCTGTTGCTTGAGTCATTATAAGTTAAACTTAAAGTATTGAATAATTATCATTCGATAATGTCGAGTACTCGCAGGTATACCAGTGGGTTTTTAAACGTGCTGCAAAGCGCGAACAAGTGAAGCGAAATCTCGAAGTGTTAACTAACACCCACAAACTGGCGACGTTCTTTCAGAGTAGTAGTGCTGTGTCTGATAGTATGCCTGTGACTGTGAGTGGAAAGGCTACTGCAGATGATGGTAGTGAGCCGGAAACAGTCGGCAGATCAATCGTTGACGAACTTGACGATGATGCGCAAATTAATTTGAGTTCTAAGGACAGCGTACAAGCCGTACATGACAATGAGATGCTTTGCTATTTATCTTATTCATTTAATTTTGCTCACACAATTTGAGCCTACAGTTTGAAGTAGTTAGTTGAGAGTCTTACGTGAGTTGAATTTAAGCCTACAGTTTGTAATGACAGTGATACAATGACAAAGTCGCTGTATATGCCTGCTGCCTGTATCCATGACCCGTTTGCGCGTTTGTTGACAGTCTGATGATGAAAAAGCCAATGTGACTACTGACTAGTGTAAAATAATTTGACAATCCATTTACTGACTGTTGCACTGATCTGTTGCTCTGTAATGTAATGCGAATATGCGTGAGTAAAATTAATGTGCTTACTATTATTATTGAATTTGTTGTTGATTGGAGTCTGAGCAGATTTGAATATTACTAAATTAGGGAAGGGGGATGGGATGAGAAAGGAAAGTGGTAGGGGAAGGAGAGGTAGGGAGGGGAGGAGAAATGGAAGGGACGAGAAGGGACTTGAGGGACGGAGGGGCCCCAACATGACAGAGTGCTTCAGGGCCCCAGGAGCCCTTAACACGGGCCTATTAGAAGGTCCAAGGAAGTAAATTAGCATAGAGTTTCAGCTTTAGGTAAATTGACACTGACACAGCAAATCTAAGCTGGCTTATGAGAAATGTGTTTGTTCTTATCTGTTATTGTTCATTTAAAAATAACAAATTTCTGCTGAAACTCTGCACAATGTTTTTAGACATTTTGGTGTCACCCCCTCTGAAGGTGTCACTCGGCGCGGCCCGCACCCCGCAACCCTTAGCGACGCCACTGCTCCTCTCATTGGCCGTTTTCAACTAATGAATATTAATGACCAATGACGTCAGTGTTTACAACATGGACGATCTAACGGACGATCGTTTAAAACTTCATAAAACTAAATTTAAATATAGTGACGAACAGTCACGAACTAGCGCCGATAAATAATACCGCCTGTAGGCCTACAATTGGCAAATCGGGTTTAAACACGCCAAAAATATAACGAATTGACGAATTGAGCATGGCACCGAGAAATAATAGCGGTAGACTTTGCGCTTTTCGCCATATGGAGCCATGCATACGGAAAGGATATTAATTTACTGGAAAAACGAATTCTTTTTAAACCGTCTTAGGACGGGCAAACATCTAGTTAACATACTGGTGAAATGAATCTCGAAATCACTTGGAAATAAAGTTTCGACATAGCGCGTCTAGAAATTTTTGTTCGCTGCACGTTCGACGGACGCACTTTTAACGACACAGTCACGAGTATTTTGTAAATTATCAGCAGCGTCGGAAAGGATGATAGGTCCTATTTGGCGCAAAAAAGACACGGTTGCAGAAATGTATGACGAATCCACGTGGTCGTTGATGTATTATTTGCCTTGGGAAGGGGGGATAGAGTAATGGTAACACTCATGGCCAGCAGAGCAGCAGTACGAGGTTCGATTCCCGCAACCCCCCTCGGGCGGGCGCCTTGCATAGCTGCTATAACGCGTAAACGGACCGTGCTAGCCCAAGATTTTAATCTCTGACATAAACTGCAGCATCGGGAAGCGAACCGCGATCCGCACGCTCTCTAACACAGGCGCATGAGACGCAGCCGCTCTCTAACTTATGTAGCTAACTGGGTCATATTAAATGGTGTGGCGCCCATTCAAACGGGCAAGTGGGGGTGAAGGATATCACCCTACCAGTTAATTGAAAATGAGCAGGGTCGAGGCCATATCGTGATATATGGTCGCTATAAAAAACGTGTACATTTACATTCGCATTTATTTGCAAACCGCCTTCATATTGTGCGCCGCTGCTGTTGAGAAACAGCTGAGATATCGTAATCGTAATCGTAATCTCCAATTTTCTAAAGCGCCACTGTAAAGCTGAACGCAAAGCACCAGCTTATTCACGAGCGCTGCGAGGTATTCGACGGGTTGACCAGAGATCGATGTCCATTGGTGGTCCGAGTCCGATTGCCAGAGAGACCAGGGAGAGGCAGAGCAGCTGTTACGGCGGGTTTCGTTGAGGACGAGAAGGCTTGGAAGGCAGAAGATCAGATGGATTAGTAAAGGAATTCTTGAAGAGGCGAGTCTTCAATTTGTAGTGGAAAGCCTGTGGAGTGATGAGTAGAGGAGCCCGAAGTAGACGACGGTGAGTAAGTGGCGGTATTGGTGGAGGAACTGAGAAATGCGGAATTCGGAAGGAAGTTATATATATATATATATATATATATATATATATATATATATATATATATATATACATCATGAAAAAATGCAACCTCCCACTTTCGACCAAAATACATGTATGTCAACCTCCCCACTTTTGAAGTTCGATGGAGATCGTTCTCCAAACCCCACCATTGATTGACGCCACTGGCTGCATGCATCCTTGCAAACTTAACCATTCAACATGAATATTCGCTTCTTAGTGGTCTGCAGAGTTAGGGAAACCGGAGAAAAACCCTGTGTATGTTATAAGCATTTGTGTGTATGAGCAGTTTTTCTTTCTGTTGTGTCTTTGTGTCTGCCTGTGTGCTTCTGTGTGCCTGTACGCATGCGCGTTTGTACGTGTCACTGTTTGTCTCTGTGTGTCTGTTATTGAGTTTGCTTGTGCCTGTATACACATAGATCCATGTAAGTGCGTGTCGGATGTATACGTCATCTTTACACTTTAAAGACGAGGGTGTGCTAAAAGCGACTGGACATCCAATGCAACTCTTGGTTCAAGTGTGAATAATCTCTTTTATTCATCCAACGTCTGGCAGTTTTCAAGTGACTGCAATACAAATAGTGTACCATAGTGTACAACGGACCCTGATGCTGCCCGAAAGATTCATGAAGTACCAGCTTAACAGAGGTCGCTTATAAACAGACAAAGGTGAAGTGGGGGAAACGGCAATACAAGTGAACACGGAGCATCCTATATCCTACAAGTGGATACAAAGCGCTCATGAAAGCAAACTGAAAATTTTCACACGAAAAACGGAGCACGCCCTAAACTAGATCAGTGCGGGACTACGTAGGCTAATGGATGGATTTGATTAGGAAAAGGTTCTATTACATGAAGTCCTGATTTTTCATAGTCAGTGAGTAAATTCCATAACTTCGCGGCTACACCGCACAGTGTGCACTATCGAATTACAATATTTGTCATGACATAGTCTTAACAATGTTGAAAATGTTATTGCCACTGTACAAGTCTCAAGTTAAATTCTGCTATAAGAGTGTAACGATGTCCTTGAACTACGTCTTGCATCTTAAAAACATTGCATCTTATTTGAATGTGAGTAGAATTTGTGATAATATAATGTTAAGAATATGATGCATACGGGTGCACAGACAGGTGTTAGAATTGAGTTATCTGACTAATTGCCAGCATCTAAAACCAGCTTCATACGAATTAAATATTAGATAGGATTTGAGGATACGCAGAGGCCCGTTTACACGTAGGCGCACTAGGCGCGCGCCTAGGGCCCCCAAATCTCGGAGGGCCCAAACGATGGAAAATATTTTTTCCAATTACAGAATTATCCAGTACAATTTGTGATGAATTTATCACAATAATGAAGACAATTTAAGAGCTCAATTTATTCAAGAACTAAAAAATGGCCACGTATTTCGCGTTGATTGTTGATTCATCCCCCGAAGTCAGGTTTTTTACGAAAATAATGCATTAAATCAAATAACTTCACAGTCCTTGAAAATTTTAGCTTTTATAACTAATCATAATTACAATGCCAGTGTCAAAAAACGGCTTCAAGTTCAACTTCAGACTCAGTCAACAAGTTCAGAAGGGCCCTTAAAATGTTTGCCTCTAGGGCCCCGTTTTCTGTAAACGCGCCTCTGAGGATACGGTTTGCCGTACTGGACTATTTACACTGTAAAGGAGGGAACCATGATTAAGATTCAAATCCTAACTGTTGGCTCAGATGTCGTCTGCTATTTTAACTACGTATCCGCCGCTAGAGCCTAAGCTGAAGAGAACGATCAGTTGGACTTTTGACTGCACTATGGCGAGATGTCGTGCGAATCTTCCACTTCTGATCATTCGAAATGATCGAATTAGATCAGACGTTTATTCTCAAATGTGAGTGAACGGAGTAATAACTCAATCTGTTTGAATATTAAGCGTTTCGAACTGTCAAGAGTGCGTCGTTCTAACGGGAAGACGGCGTCTGAAGTGCATTAGGCCTACCTTCAGGGACAGTCAAGTGAACGGTTTGCGATTTACACGAAGTAACTTTACGAAAGCGTGTGGAATTATCGTCGATAAAAGGCAGCGATTTTCGATTTGGGATGATATATTTCACCAAGAAGTAAACCTTAGACTATAGCGAATAATTATCCAAAGAGCGTCGGAGAGGTTTGACTGTGGAACGTCAAGATCCGCAAGAAGTGAGGACTGGCAAGAAACATTCCTCTGGAACAATCCAAGTACGAGTCACGGGAAGAGCCAAGCATTCGGAGGTTAGGTTAAGCGTGAAAACATGACTAGCAGAATACAAGATGCCGATTAGGTAGGGTGAATCTAGTGAGTTTGTCAGTTAAGAGTTTATAATAAGACATAAGTGTATGATGACTATGCTAGATTCATATAATATATATCAAATAATTAAACTGGAAGACAAATTGACATCTATAGCTTAACTATAGGCCTGCAATCCATTGATAATGATGATGATGGCGGCTAACGATAAACAAGTAGCAAGTGTAGGATCCAGCACAAAGAGTAAGCGTTACACAATGGGGTGCTCTATACCGGGATTATACCACAGCTTGGATCCGCTTAGAAAACGAATGGAGTGTTGAACCTGATTCAAGATAAGAGAAATTGTGTACCATCTTGAAAATAGTGGCCATTTTTGACGCGTGTTATCGTTTGGAAAGGTGATCATTATTCGTGATGTAAAGGATTACACCATCATTTATAGCGATGTGACCTGAGGTCAATGTGAAGTTCGAAATTTTATGGGTAGGAAGTGGTGATTAATATTCACGATAAAGGGATTAGCAATTGCTTGTAGAAAATTGTTTCAGTGTAGACTGAAGAAGCTCAATATAGCGCTGTAGTTAGCCTATATAGTAAGTACAGTAAGATGGCCTCTGAATACCAAATATGGATTAAGGTGGACCAGGACCTCGGGTTCGAAGGAGAAGGACTGAGGGGACTTGTGAAAGAACGGCCAGAAGAGAAATTGAGGTTGGAGCTGATTGAACGGGGAAAATAGAAAAGTTTGGAACAAGTTGAGGAGAAACGTCGTTTAGAATAAATCAAGGCTGATGAGAAACGTCGATTGGAACAGAATGAGTTGGAAATGAAACGGTTGGATGTTGAAAGCCAAAGAGAGTTTCGATTGAAGAAGGTAGAATTGAGGATGACAGAAGATGCGCAACAAT
The DNA here is from genome assembly GCA_963556255.1 of Allolobophora icterica. Classification (NCBI taxonomy): domain Eukaryota; kingdom Metazoa; phylum Annelida; class Clitellata; order Crassiclitellata; family Lumbricidae; genus Allolobophora; species Allolobophora icterica. The sequence continues at coordinate 49,786,346 of OY744610.1, forward strand.
AGGAGAGGACGAGTGAAAATAATGGAATGAGGAATTGCAAAAAACAGGCCAAAAATGCTAAATATGTCAACTTGCCAGTCTTTAAGGAAGATAGAGATTGTTTGAACGCATTTCTTCTACAGTTTGAACGGATCTGTGTGGCATAAAAGGTAGCTGAGGGTCTGTGGGCACTAACATTAATGAGTTAGTTGGAAGCAAATGTTCTGGAAGTGTATAAAAGAATGAAGTTGGAAGAGTGACAGAGCTATGAGAAACTAAAAGACCTGTTGAGTAGATTTAAATTAACAGAAGGAAGAAGTTTTCACTGAGTTTTCATGAGAACGATATAAAGTGCCGCGCAGTTTGTAGAGCGACTGAAGAGGTATCTGAAACAATGATTACAGATGGCACAGTTTGAATCCGATTTTGAGTGACTGGTGTCATTAATCCTGCGTGTCCAGTTCATAATGTGCGATAATGAACTGAAGATTCCTGAAAGAGAAGGGTAAGTTAGGACTTGGCGAGAGATTAGTCCAGGCACAAAACTTCCTGGAAGCTCAAGATTCAGCTGAGAGGAAATGGGTTTCTGCCAATAAGGGTAAAGACAGAGGTCAAAAGTACCGTAAGAGTGGGGATGATTTTGAGATTAGAGAGAAAACAGGTGTATCTCACGAGAACGGTAAAGATTACCGATACCACAACGATAAATCCAGGTTCAAGAGTAATTGTTCGTTTCACGAGCGTAGAATGGAAAGAGGTAGAGAAGAGACCCCGAAACAAGCTTCTTTAACTATTGGCTCAGTGGAGTACAAAATGGCAAAATGTAGAAGAGGACACAGAAATGTTAAATCCCACACCATTGCTACAATGAGATGTGTGGAGGAAGATGAAGAAAAAGAGTACCGAGAAGCGGTGATCTCTCATTGTGCTACAAGTTCCTATCAGGATGGTAGACTTATGGCCCAGGTAGCTGCATCGGTTAGAGTGTCGGCTGCGTCCCATACTCCTCTGTGTAAGAGAGCGTGCGGATCGCGGTTCGCCTCCCGATGCTCGCTTATATCAGAGATTTAAATCTCGGGCTAGCACGGTCTGTCCACCGGGACCTTAAATGGCGTGGCGCCCATTGAAACGGGCAGCGGTGGTGAAGGCTGTCATCCGATCAATTCATTGAAAAATGAGCAGGGTCGAAGCCATACGGTCGCTGTATAAAATCGTGGACATTTACATTTTATTCTAGACTTGCAGTAAATGAAGGTGAATACACAAGTGAAGCGATAATTAATGGTCGAAAGGTCAACTGCTTATACAACACGGGTGCAACACAGTGTGCAGCGGTTGAGGCTGAGCTGGTGAAACCTTATCAGTATACGGCAGAAACATGATTTGTACATTCGTGAATGGCTCAAGTCAAAAGTATCCGACAGTCATGAGTGAGATACGGAGCAAGTACCTCACAGATAAAATCTGAAGCAGTTTTAATAATGAGCCTTGTGAAAGATTTAATTATTGGGATTGATCCAAACGGAGAGGCGAGAGAAACATGTAGGCCTAAAATTAGTGGAGTTGTGGAGGATGAGAGGAAGCCACGTGACATCATGAGTTGTGAAACAAGAGTTGAACAGCATGGTAAATCTAAACCGCGTGTGGATAGCCAAAATACAGGTGCATGCATTAATGGCGACAAAGTCACCAATAGCTGTGTGAGTAAGGAGGTAAAAGTGAATGGCCGACCACAAGTGCTAGAGAAACAGAGAAAGTTTAAACAGGTACGACGTTTGTACAAAAACTGAGGAAATAGGAGATCAAACGGAGAAATCGTTGAAAGTGTCGAAGATACCGAACTTATAATTGACAGTGAAAGAATTAAATAACTGTGGGCAGAGTAAGACTCATCGTGATGGGAAGATGAATACCAAGTTATTTGTGGATAAGATAAAAAGTGGAGAAAGTGCAAAAACAGTCGAAGAAAAGAACTGTAGACAGGAATTATACAGGAAGCACTACGTGCGTGATTGGAGAAATGCACAACCAGATGTTAGGCGTAATAAAACACGGTATAAAAGAGATAGTTTAAACTGGCGTGGGAAGGCCGAAGCAAAGAGTGAATTTGGGAACGCATGTAGCCAGTGAAGCCAGAGTATTCTGTCCGAAGGTGGAATTGAGAGCGACTGTACAACGGAAGACGTGATGAGAAGATGATCTTCCAGGTGCTGCTCATAACTTAGGCAGAAGAGCGGAATCTACCGCGTGGTTCCTTTCCATCACAGTGGTATATTCCGTATGCTTAGAGGAGCAAACCACTGGACCATGAACAGGACACGAATGTTCTCTTTACAGTGGCGGCGCTGCGATGGGTCGCGGTAGGTCATTTTATCTGCCTGTTGTACTCTTGACCTGCCTTATGGCCTGCCTATTTTACTAATATCCCAACTGCAGAATTTCGTTGATCTAATGCCCGCAGTATGTCGAAATTTCAAAGTTGTCTTGAAGAGGTTATGTCATAGACAGGTCTGGTTAACTGTTTCTGAAATGTGCGTCTTATTAACATACATGTTCATGATGTTCTGAGTAGCTAATCGGTACTTTCAAATCTTTAAGATTAGTAAAGTAACTGCAGTTTAACGTTTTAATTGCTGAATTGTTTCAAATTTGAATATACTATAACAATTGGGCTATAAGCATTCAATAATAATTTTCTTTGTTTTATATATCTAAGTTATGCTGCTTATGTTGAGGTTATGCTGCTTGATGTGTCAAACTCATACATTAATTTCTTCGACCTGCTGAATAACTCAAATGAACCTGAAATTGTATAGCTGGCTGTCTCTTTAGCTTCTATTGTTATTGTCTTCTTCAATGTGCATATTCCTCCCGAATTCATACGAGAGAATATGAGAAGTTCGATTATTAATTAAGAAATAAACATATGTATAAATAATACTCAGGAAAGAGGGGCCAAGGCTAGAATAAGCTATTAGCTTTTTTCTTGGCTCCTTTTGCATTGTACTTGGTGACTCATGCTTGTAACTGTAATACCTGTTTTTGTGCAATAAACACACTGCACTTCACTTCATTATAGCGAGAGTTACGATGATTACGACAGCAACGGCGAATCATAATCTACTTTATCCTGCCCATAAGCGGATAATATTAGTGTCGCTAGTTATTAGACATAGTCAAACCTTACCATCGTCGCCTGATGTTAATTACCAGTCCTAGAGTTTCCCAGACTGCTCTACCCTCGACTTACTCTGACTGTCTGCCTATTTCTCACTGTCTACAACTAATTATAACGAGTAGGCCTATTAAGTTGTTGCTATAGTCTAAAGGGTGCACGGTGGGTTCCAATTGGTCAGGGCTGCAGTGGTAAAATTAGAGGTGAGCACACGCTACCGGTTAGTTTTTCGAAACAAATTAGAGGTGAGTGTACGCTACAGTATTTTGTGAGTATACGCTACAGTATTTTAATATAAATAAATATAAATATTTTGTGAGGTGAGTATACGGTCTCAAGAGGTGAGTACACGATGTATGCCCGCGTATACCCTCGACTACAGCCCTGCTATTGGCTGATGCGTTTACCTACTTGACATTGATTACCCAGGAGCGAAAACGTGAAGAGTTAGTCATGAGAGGGGTTAGCTGTCTCCATTAGTGAACTCGACTATATAACGAATCAGACACTATGTCACTGCAAAGGGAGGGAGTGGTCTGATG
>OY744610.1:49795041-49912541 GCA_963556255.1 Allolobophora icterica
GCATGTCTGCGTATTAAGCATGGACCTACCTATATGCATGTATGTGTGCATGCATTTATGCATGTGAGTGTGCATGTATGAAAGTATGCATGCATGCGTGTATGTGTGTATTCACGCATGCATGAAAGCAAGTATTTTTGTATGTAGGTATGTATGCATGTTTATTTGCATCTAAGTGGACACGTGCTATAGTCACTCCGATTTATCTCATAATAGCGTTGATCTTCAACAGTAAGCTCAATACAAACACACCCAAACAACTTATCAATACGTTTGTGGATTTCTCATCAGCCGAGGCATGTCCTGTTTTGAGTCAGTCATATCTAATTCAGCGGCTTGTTAAGCGCAGGCCAGCAGCTTATTCACGAGCGCTGACGCCGCTGAGTTATGTATGTCAGATGATTTTCCCCAAAGAGATTGCATTTCTGCATGTATGCATGTAGACATTATTATAGCGCATTTTTTAAATTGACAAAGGTTCGATCAAAAACTGAACGGCTCAACACAAACACGCCCAAACATGTTAGCAACCAATTGATAGCACAGGTGTTTCATAGTCATGTATGTTTCAATAATTGATTAACCATGCTGTGTATGGAATTTGAATTTGAATGTTTACTATGTCGCGTGAGAAAGAAGTGTTGTGGGGCCCACGTTTTGTTTACGTCTGTCTGGCAGCTGAACGTTTGGGCCCACCAGCATACCCAGTACTTAACAGCTAATCGATACAGGTATACCATGCGCCTCTATATGTTATTAAACATGGTTGTGAAATGAAATCTTAAAATTAGTTGGAAATAAACTTTTGCGTTTAGAAATGTTGGTTTAGTTCAATAAATACAAATTTATTTGATTCCGGGCAAAAATTTAACTGGCTTGCCTTTGTTGGTTAACAAAATTTGTAATATATAAAAGAATATAAGATGGTCTTAATGAATCTTATCTCCTGTGATGACATTGTTATTATTCAGTGTGAGGCAAGACTTTCTAACCAAGACATCATTCGATTCTTTACTTAAATTTGAGATTAATGCTCAGATTGAGTCCGTTTGAATAATCATTCAAATCCCTCATTGTTCTACCTCTAAGGTCATCTGAGCTATAAAACGCAATAATCGGCAAAGCTTTAATTTTACAAAGAAGTTTCAAATAGGCCTAAATAAGCGTCTTTAGCACAGAACATCACGTCAACCTTTTCGAAATCTTTGCTGATGAATAATTTGGGCCATTAAGAAATGTACTTGCCTCAATAGATACATGTATTTTAAATGTTAAAATCCAGTCTCATATACGTTTTCTCAAGTTTTCAGTGCTCGCTAAGTGGTCACGCGTTTTTATGCAAGACGCAGTTTTTGAAAACGAGTATACCCCTAATTTTTCTGGTTAACGGCTGGCTTGAACAAATTTACGGCTGGTTTTTCGGCTAGCCGTAAAAGAGCGTAAACTAACTTTTTCGGCTAGCCGTAAAAGCGTGTAAACTACCTGTTTTGGCTATAAGTGCATCAATCATTAACACAGTAATACAATATACACGAGGGCCTACTTTTAAATCGAAAGGTGGGCAATATTCACTCAGTCTGAAAATAATTTTAGAAATAAATTCAAATAATTATGTTAAGAAACAAACTAAAGGATATTTCATGTTTCAGTTCACATATACATTGCATTGAGTTCACATTCAATTACGATTACAAGTATGTAAAACTGATTGGAAGTTAGAACCACAAAATAATAGGGCTACCAGACATGCATTAGTAAGCGTAGCCTAGCCGCATAGCACGAGAAAAAAGAAACAGATACACATAAACAAAAAGTGAAAATTCTGGCAATAGACTGCAGCCGCTTTTGAAGCAGAGTAGTAAGAGTGTGCACTGTGCACTAACCTGCATGGGCGATAATTAGAAATATTTAATATTGAATATAAAACCGAAAGTAAAACTCGGAATATAATTATGCAACATAGGACAGCCTGGACAGAGACCTTACAATAGGCGATTAGACGGCCATGTAACTGACGTCAGCACTCACCGCTCATTGCGCTCTAATTACAAACTGGCAAGCCAGCGCGGAAACTATAATCACAAGTGTGTGCATGTTCTAGCCGAACTTTTTTCCGACGGATAGCCATGAAATAACTCTCTTAGATGACGCTTCGTTCGTGAATTTGGTGGAACCCTCCGCTTGCTTTAAACAGCGTTTAAGCAATTTCAAGATTTGATAATAATAATAATGATAATAATAATAATGAAATAATTTTTTATTTTTTGTATCATTTCATGTTTGAATGTAATCTCACTGCGTACTTGTCAGTTTGAATTACTAAAGAAAATTATAATAATAAAATAAATTAATAATATTCGTGTTTAATGACAAGCTCACTGACAAACCTCAGTAAGTTACATTGAAACATGCTGGTACAATTATCAATGACCTTAATTAACACACGTCTTGGCAGCTAATTTTACTGCTGCAACCAGGGAGTGGAAGGCTGAGTCGACCTAGAGGGTGCTTACGCGTATCGAACCGCGACTTTCCAAGATCTAATGCTGTTTAGCCAGAGTGTTACCATTCATCTATCCGCCTCTTGATTATCGATCAGATGCTCCTGAGACGAGTTTAGACGAGAAAGTGAATTCGAAAAGGAAACCGGCATGGCAATGTACACAAATAAATAGCCTGAGAATAGCAACATATGTAACGTCGCCATTTGCTCATGAAATAATAGCGCGAGAACAGCAACACGGCGCTGCCATTGAATCGACACCGTTAATAACATAACATAACATAACATAACAAGGGTTTTAAGTGGTTCAGAAGACGTGTAGTCTGTGTTAGAACCACTGCAAATTTACCTCGAACTCTTAATAGCCCAATTTTCCTAGCTTCTTCTTAAAAGCTGTTATAGTATCCACTGAGACAGTACTATCGTCCAAACCATTCCACAGGTCTACAACTCTTGCACTAAAGAATTTCTGCCCTAATGTTCCCTTCGGCCTCTTAAATAATTTATACCTGTGTCCCCGAGTTGCCTTGTTCGGTGCTAATTCAAAGAACCTCTCCCACTGCAGTGCTTCCTTTCCAGTGATTATCTTATAAGCTTCAATCAGATCTCCTCTGCTCCTCCTTTTCTCCAATGTTGTTAGTCCACACCTTTTCAACCTTTCTTCATAGCTCAGATCCTTGTAGCCCCAAATCATTTTCGTAGCTCTTCTTTGTACTTTCTCCAGTTTTTCCATGTCCTGTTTCAGGTATGGACATAATGTGTGTGTGTGTGTCGTGGCAATCCACTTGTATCGTTGCAGACAACAAAGTCACGTGACCGTATACAGCATACGTTGATAGTTCGTTGCTACTTCCCTTTAAGGTAAGCTTAGACACAAAGGAATTTTTCGATCGTGGTTCTATGAGCGCTAACACTATCGCCTGACGCGGCGGTCTTATTAAGATGGCAAGGGCGCTGCATCGAGTCGTGAGCTATAGAGAGTCATAAATCAAAAGAAGCGTGAGCTATCGCTGCACAATAACTCTCTCACCTGAATACACGCAAATATTTATAGCGCATGACTGAACGCAGGCGCTATTATAACAACGACTTATATTGTGCACCACATGAAATGTGTAGGACTTGTTGCTCTGGGCATAACCATTATTCTGATCCTTATGTTGAGCTTACGCAAAAAAGGGGCATACATGTATTCGAATTACCGTACTTTCAAACGCTGCTGCGTAAGAAATCCGTCACTCACTCACTTGCTAATATACAGATTGCTAGCTACATGAAGAATGCTAGCCACGATTGTTCCAAAATCAAACCTATTAGTTAATTCCAATTGCAAGCCTGGGTAGAGTTTTATCGATTAGATTTTTTGAAATAATTATGTTAAGAACGAGTTCATTAAGAATGATTTTATTAATAATGAGCTTTAAGCAGTGCTTTCTTTCTGGAAAAAGGGTTCCGGAACGGAGTAATTACGGGCGGGCTAAAATACACCGGAATCCTTCAAAGTAGTAGTTGACTTCGAGAGGCGCTATAGAAATATCCGGAATAAATAAATAAATAAAAGTATTTGTATATTCCAGTGTTTGGTGTCAACAACTCATGAACATCAGTGCATCAAATCAGAAGAAAATTCTTATTTCTATATCTATGAAAAGCTTTGTGCAGTATTCATTTATAAATACTGTGTGTTTTTCTGGGCTTAAATTTTTGAGAGTTTGCGTCATTGCTAGCAAATTCTTCAGTGTTTTGGCATAACAGCTACTGCAGAATTTGAATGTTGCTAATAATATATGTAAAGGAGAAGAAAGAAAAAGTAAATGCATATTGTCAACACTACATACTTGGTTAATGCAACAGATCTACAAAAAGAACTACAGGACTCTGTGAATGTTATGATTCTTGAACATACAGAACTTTGTGAAAAATGTTTAATATCTTATTGCATGCTACAAAGTATTCTGTAATATTTCGTTACGTGTTGCGCACTAGATATACGATTTATACAATCAAATTGCAGGATTGCTCAAATTTTACATCTAATTTCTGAACCCATTAATACACTATTCATGAAAGCCGACAGACTAGGTTTGTGAAGTCAGCATTACGACCTGGCAGTACAGTGTATATAGAATATTCTGGCATTGTCAGAGGCTTGTGTGCAGTGGATTAATGCGCATAACGACTGTGGTAATTGTAGTGATCTAAAAAATTTAGCAAGAGCCACTAAACAGCTAGATGCAGGTCACCAGCTTATCCACGACACAGTGGCATTACCACACCATTAATACACTATTCATGAAAGCCGACAGACTAGGTTTGTGAAGTCAGCATTACGACCTGGCAGTACAGTGTATATAGAATATTCTGGCATTGTCAGAGGCTTGTGTGCAGTGGATTAATGCGCATAACGACTGTGGTAATTGTAGTGATCTAAAAAATTTAGCAAGAGCCACTAAACAGCTAGATGCAGGTCACCAGCTTATCCACGACACAGTGGCATTACCACATCATACGTTACCGGTAATGTAAAACTGCGTTAGCGGCAACATAATGCAAATGACACGTACAATTTAAAAAACTACTACTTGCTAAACCTGTGCACATGACGCATGTAAGGCTTGGAAATTTATTGAAAGTACAATATTGATCAGATTGATCGTTCTGCTATGCACGAGTAATTTTCATTGTGTTGCCTTTGACCCTCATTTATCAGCCATGGAGCCCTTTACATGTATACGTTTAACTATGACCAGACACACACAAGTAACATAAATCATTTCTGATGGCATACTACAGCGGTTGAAGTAACATGAACTCAGCAACAACTGAACCTTACCTCGAACGTGACCTTGGTTGCCGACGGCTTGTTAATTGAGCAATCCATACTACGCATAGGTCTACACATGAACTATTTTTTTTCAATAACCATGGGCTCAGCGCCCTTAGGTGTCTGATGCCTTCGTTACAACATATTTCCACTCCGTTCTGTCCAGTGCCGAGTGGCTCAGTTCCTGGAGACTTGCTCCGCACCATTCTTCAATGTCATCTGTCCATTCCCTGTGTCCATTCCTCTTTTGTTTGTGCCTTCCATTATCCCAAAAATCAAAGTTTTAATTTTTCTGTCCTCCTTCATTCTGCAGATGTGTCCGAACAGTCTTAACTTTCTCTGTATAATTTTTGCATGAGATTTTCAGTCAGATTGATCCTTCTGCATAATTCTTCATTGCTGACCTTTTGAGTCCATCCTATTCTGAGAATCTTACGATAGCATTTTCGTTCGAATGCTAACACTCTCTTTTGTGAAGCCTTTGTGAGCACCCATGTCTCGCATCCATACATCATGCTACTGAACACACATGTCTTTAGTACACTCAGTTTAGTCTTCATACTAATTGTCTTGCCTTTCCAAATTTTGTCCATGGTTTTCAGCACGGCTGTTCCTTTAGCTATGCGTAACTTTATTTCACTTTTGCAGTCCAAATCGTAGGTTATGTTGCTTCCAAGATATGTAAACTTCTTCCCATTCTCCAACTCTATGCCCTCGGCCACAATTTGATGACTTATCTCCTAGTCACCAAATACCATAGTTTTTGTTTTATCGAAGTTCATAATCAAACCATATTTCTTGGCTTCAACATTCAGCATCTGTACTGTTCGTTCTAATTCCATCTCAGATTCTTCCAAGATATCAACATCATCTCCAAAGCGAAGGTTGTTTATTCTCATTCCGTGAACTGAGATTCCTTTTTCTTCACTTTTGATTCTATCCATTGCTCTTTCCAGACCGGTGATAAACACAGTAGGTGACACTGGATCGCCTTGTCTCATACCTCTGTTCGTTCTAAACCACGGTCCAACCTCACCGCACACTCTTACCGCTGCTTGCGAGGTGCTGTTGATATCTCTGAGCAATTGAATCAGTTTATTATCAACTCCATAAGACTGCAACACCGCCCATGTCACATTTTGGTCAACACTGTCAAATGCTTTTTAAAGTCTATGAAACAATTGTATATTTTCTTGTTCTTCCGTCTCGCTTTTTCTGCTATCAGTCTCAGAGCCAGAATTTGTTGTATGGTGCTTCTGTCCCTCCGAAATCCCGCCTGTTCATCTGCTAGATGTTCTTCCACCTTACTTCTCAATCTGAAGTATCAATCTGATGTTGGCAATGACCAAACTGTGGTCAGAATCTATATCTGCACCCTGAAAAGTTCGACATTGTTGCACTGCTGTAATCCATCTCCTTCTGATCAAGATCAGATCAATAATATTTTTAGTTTTCCCGTCTCAAGAGCGCCAGGTAAACTTCCGACAATCTTTTTGTTGGAACTTCGTGTTACAAATCATCAATTCATTGTCCATTGCGAATTCCAGTAGTCTGTCACCTCGTTCATTACGATCTCCATATCCAAATCCACCCATGACACTTTCCCATCCATCTCTGTTGGTACCAACTTTAGCATTCCAATCTCCTCCAATAATGAGTACATCTTTCTCCTGAACCTCCTCCACTAACTCGGTTAATTTGGTGTAGAATTCTTCTATCTCGTAATCACCACAATCGGACGTTGGTGCGTAGACTTGAATAATTAATCGTTATGTTGAATGGTTGCGCACTAAATTGTGCCATCATCATTCGTTTATTTACTGGCTTGTATCTCATAAGTGATCCTCTAGCCTTCTTACTGAGCAGGAATCCCACTCCTGCTTCATGCTTGTCAGCATCTCCAGACCAGATGACTCTTCTATCTCGTATTTCTCCAGCTTGTGTCCAACGCATTTCTGATATTCCAAGTATGTCACATCTGTATCGCGCCATTTCCTCCTCCTCCATCAAATCAAGTTTTCCCTTCGCCCAGAGAGTGCGGACATTCCAAGTGCCCACTGATAGTAGGCCTATTTCTTGGACAGGCTTCAAGCTTGATTTTCTTTCGGTAGCCAACTTCTCGATCCAATCCCGATCGCTCGATTGGTATCGCGGACCTTGTTTACCCGGGCGACGTCCGAGCCGGTATGTGTAATTGTGTATGCATCTCGAGTTGCTGACATCAAATTTCAATCGGCTTGTCTTTTTGCTGCCAGAGTATCGACACCCATCTGGCAAACCTTCCTTCTTTATCCGACATTGTATATAATTGGATAAGTCCGCCAGACACTAATGTTTGGTGACGTGAGAGATGCAAACCAGACTCATTCAGCAAAGTTTAACGTTCTAAAGCAGTTGGCTAAACATGCACGATCTTATCATAAGAAGACATAGAACCCTTCAAACACTGAACGGCAAAATGTGCCACTGAAGGTGTGTACAATCAACGAGAAAGTGGGTGCTGCACTGAAATCGTTTTCATAGCAGCAACATCCGAATTTACAACAACTACTGTTGATAATATACACTGGTAGTGTTTATATACACTGTAATTCTGCCATTGTGAGAAAAACAAAGGCGTGCTGTGTGACTGCAGTTTAATAAGTGTCTCAATCTCAAAATAGATAATGTTGGTTTTCTTGCTGGTATGTTGGTAACAAAATTAAGAGGTTTGTTGCATGTGAACTTTGTGTTGCTGCCTTGGTGTTAGCAGATGCAATGGCAGGTGACACTATAGGCACAGTTCTTTTTGTTGGAAACACTAGACTCAGAAGCATAGGCGTTGACCTTGGGGGGGGGGGGCAGCCGGGGCACGTCTCCCCCTCCAATAATTGAGATGGATTGTACGCCAAATGCAACACGTGTAGAATGAATAACCAAATGCCCCACCTCCGCCCCCAATATTTTGGACAAGTTTACGACAGTGCTGAGAAGGACTGACAAGCACTGGTTGATGTCGTGGTAAAAGTGGGACGTGGTGGCTCAGTGGTAAGTTCGGCGCCTTGTGACCAGAGGGTTGCAGGTTCGAATCCCACTCTAGCCGTTGCGTACGGACCTCGGGCAAGTCCTTCACTCGCAATTGCTCGTGGCGCTTCGGCGTGAAAATTCCGGCACAGTATCAAATGCTGTAGTCGGGAGCGCCTCTGAGTAGTAGTTGACTTCGAGAGGCGCTATAGAAATACCCGAAATAAATAAATAAATAAAAGTATTTGTATATTCCAGTGTTTGGTGTCAACAACTCATGAACATCAGTGCATCAAATCAGAAGAAAATTCTTATTTCTATATCTATGAAAAACTTTGTGCAGTATTCATTTATAACTACTGTGTGTTTTTGTGGGCTTACATTTTTAGACTTTGCGTCATTGCTAGCAAATTGTCCAATGTTTTGGCATAACAGCTACTGCAGAATTTGAATGGTGCTAATAACATATGTAAAGGAGCAGAAAGGAAAAGTAAATGTATATTGTCAACGCTACAGACTTGGTTAATGCAACAGATCTACAAAAGAACTACAGGACACTGTGAATGTTGTGATCCTTGAACATATAGAACTTTGTGAAAAATGTTTAATATCTAATAGCATTTTATAAAGTTTCTCTTCATCTCTTCTGTAATATTTCTGTCAGTTTTGTGCTCTAGATATTCAATTTATATGATAAAATTGCACGATTGCTCTAATTTTGCATCTGATTTCTGAACCCATCAATCAGGGCATAACCGGGTAGACATTTTCCACCGACTACCTAATCCGAGTATTTGTATGTATATTTGCCGGATCCGTGTACGAACCGAGTACCATTTTTCCATATGCGAAGCTTCACATTTTCATGTAATAACAAAAAGTATCGAACAAATTTTTGTACTTGTAATAACTGACTAATACATTTTGACTTTTAGAAATAAATAATCAATGAAATAGATTTGACAACTGTTGTGGGCTTCAGGTGTTGGTGTTTTTTGTACTTTTCTTCTTCAAAATGAAATGCTAGATGAAGCTCAACGCTAATATTATGAGCCTACAAATTCCGGCATGTAAGGCAGACAAGCAACTACATGTATTTGCTTGTACAGTATTTGCCGAGGCAAATGGTGCCAAAAAACCCGATATTCGGCCGAGGCAAATGTCCGAGGCGATTTCCGGTTACGCCCTACCATTAATACACAATTCATGAAAGCCGACAGACTGGGTTTGTGAAGTCACACAATTAGCATTTCGGCCTGGCAGTACAATGCATATAGAATATTCTGGAATTGTCAGAGGCTTGTGTGCAGTGGATTAATGCACACAACGACTGTGGTAATCGTAGTGATCTCGAAAATTTATCAAGCGCCACTAAAAACCTATATGCAGGACACCACCTTATTCACGAGACAGTGGCATTACCACGTCATACGTTAATGTAAAACTGCGTTAACGCAACATAAGACAAATGGCACGTACAATTTACATAAAATCCTCTACTATCCGTGCACATGACGAGTGTAAGGCTTAAAAATGTATTGAAAATGCAATGTGTTGCTATACACGAGTAATATTCATGTGTTGCCTTTGACCCTTATTCATCAGCCGTCGAGGGCTTTACATAGGCTACATTTAATTTATGACCAGTGAGAAATGTCCACACACACACACACACACACACACACACACACACACACACACACACACACACACACACACACACACACACACACACACACACACACACACACACACACACACACACACACACACACACACACACACACACACACACACACACACACACACACACACACACACACACACACACACACACACACACACACACACACACACACACACACACACACACACACACACACACACACACACACACACACACACACACACACACACACACACACCTACACACACACACACACACACACACACACACACACACACACACACACACACACACACACACACACACACACACACACACCTACACACACACACACACACACACACACACACACACACACACACACACACACCTACACACACACACACACACACACACACACACACACACCTACACACACACACACACACACAGTATAAATTATTTTTAGGGGCACACTACACAGAAGTTGATGAATATTTAAACTGAATCGCATGAAGTAACATGAGTTCAGCAACAACGGAACCTTACCTCCAACGTGACTTTGGTTGCCGACGGCTTGCTAACTGGGCAATCCATACTACGCATACGCCTACACATAAACTAGTTAGCATAAACTATCTCTTGCAAATTTATGAGCATAACGTAAAACCTTAATCTTCTTTTTTTATTTCTAGATAGAGCATCATGGACTGTGATGAGAGCTGAGGCAGATTCTACATCGTACCAGCACGTTTAATTCGACTCCAAGTTTATGTACGTTTGTCAGAGACAAGCGAACCGTACGACGCCATTATGCAGATTTTAAAGCTACAGAGGGGAAATAAAGGCTTGTTGATCGCCATATTTGTAGTGGCTTGCGTCTTTATCTATTGTAATAACCTGAGTTCGAGATTTTTTAGCGCAGCATCAAGTAGTTACTTTAGATTTCAAAGTAAGAAAACGTTGGTTCAGCAGTGTTTAACTGGAACACCGTGCATTTACGAAGACGAAGTTGACTTTAGAATAATTGTCATTACGTACAACAGAGCACAGTCGTTGATGAAGTTGTTAAAGACTATTGATGAAGTCGAGTTGGACGGAGACAAAGCAGCCTTGGAAATCTGGATAGACAGAAACAAGAATGGTCAAATACACAACGAAACCGTTGAGGCTGCGCGTTCATTTAAGTGGCGACATGGACCAACTCGAGTTCATGTACAGAATGCTCATGCGGGAATCTATGGACAGTGGATAGACACTTGGAGACCAAGAGACCCCGAATCTAAAGAACTAGCGCTGATTTTAGAAGATGACATCAGTATTTCAAAGTACAGCTATCGATGGATTAAGGCTGTTCATCGCTTTTATAATGCGAGGAATGACTTTGCCGGAACTACACTCACAAGTGACGAACAGAAATCACACGATGGTTCCTTCAACGCCCTAAGAGCTCCCAAAAATGAGACTGTATTTATGTACAAATGCATCGGTACATGGGGATTCTCACCTAAACCATCCGTGTGGGTGGGCTTTCAAGACTGGTACCATGTGCATATTAAGAACCCGGAATTTCATCCATATGTTCCTGGTAGTGTTACTACGCAATGGTATAAAAGCTTTGAGGGAAGTGGAACAGCTGATTCAATGTGGGAGCAATGGTTCATCTATTATGCCTACTCACAGAAACTCTTCAATATATACAACAATCTGAAAACCTACAACGGTGACACTTCGTCTTGTCTTTGCATTAATCGTCGTGAAGTTGGACTGCACGTCGGTTCAAAGGGCAGCGAAGATTACTGCAAATTATTAAACAGGTGGGACGACAGCTTCGTGACACTCTCACAGAACATTACGAAACTGGATTGGAATGGAAAAAGAATAGACGCATACTAAAATACTAATCTAGCTTCGGAGATTTTGTCTCAGTTTTATACATGATCTACGAATTAGGGGAATATGGTTTTGTTTTACCAGATTAGGCAACAAGTCGCAGTCTACTTGAAAGCCATTAGTTAGTATTGATGTTCGTCAGAGGTATTTCTGAACAATACCTTGTTTCTCACAATAGGGAACCTTGTTGTAGACAGATATGGATGTGGATCTAGGTGATGTGTGTTTCTGAACAATAGGCCTACCTAGTTTCTCATTATGGGAAGCGTAGCTCTTGGCTAAGTGCATAGCGACTGCATAGCGCCATTGTTCTGAGCACACTGCTATATGGAGCAGAGACTTGGCCAATGACGGCGGCGGACAGGAGGAGACTGGAGGCGGCACATCACAGATGGTTAAGAAGAATTCTTCACGTATCATGGCCGGAAAAGGTAACCAACAAGACCATAAGAGAAAGGACAGTACAGGAGACCCTGGAAAACATCATCAGAATGAGAAGATTGAGATGGATGGGGCATGTCCTCCGTATGGACGACGGCAGGAGAGCGAAGCAGCTGATGAACTGGGACGGTGGAGGGAAAAGGAAAAGAGGAAGGCCGCGAAAGAACTGGCCAGAGACAGTCAGAGACGACCTAAGATATCTGGAGTTGACATGGGAGGAGGCAGAGAGGTTGGTAGTGGACAGAGGGGAGTGGAGGAGATGCGTCGCCCGATGTGCAGACCTGCACGGGAAGGACTAAGTGCTAAGTAAGTTAGCTCTTGGCTAACATAAATTTACTCCTAGTCCTCAGAAACCTATAATAAATCTCTTTTAATGAAACTTATTTCAGATCATAGCATTCGATTTATAATTAGCAGGACTGGTCTGAACATATCGATAATCCTCTACCTGTTATGAAAAAGTGCCACCGAGTCTTGCTAGCGACAGATAACAAGGCTATGATTAGCATTTCAAAGCACAGCAATTGATCGATGGCAGTTATTCATCTGTTTTATAAAGCGAGGAACGACTTTGCTGAAACTTCATTTTCTTTGTTGATAAACAAAAATCGCATGAGATTTTCTTTAAGGCTTAAGCCATTGAATAGGCCAGGAAAATGACAGTGTGCAAGGAAGGCCTTTCAGGACGACCGTCATTCTAATGTTCTAGCATGCGGTCAATAATTGTCATGACTATTGACTGGTCAGGACATGTTTATCGGACAGTCAGTTACTATATAAAGTGCTTCAACAGATTGTTCGTAAACCCAGGTAAATCTAAGGCAATGGTGTGTGCCTCACGCCAACGCCTGTGGTCATTCTCTTCCCATTGTAGCATTGACCTAGGCATTCATTGTAAACTCTGAAGGTTTTTTCTATCATTTCATAAAACTGTTATAACCTTGTCGTTTTGGTTTTAGTTTTACTGATTATAATTATTCGCTTTACTGACTGAAAATTTGCCTGTATTAAATACACACGATAGCACAAGGGTTAAATGACATAACAGCCATAAGGTGCGCGACAGTCTAGTGGTAAGCGGGCTGGTCTGTCAGTGAAGAGGTTAGGGGTTCAAATCCCCACTAGGGCAAAACCTTGTTTCCAGATGTCTGCTTCACCTGCGGGGAGAGACTAACCACCCGCCGACACTAAGAAAATGAGTCGCTAACACTTCATACTCATGGCTGCCTCTCAGGCTGGTTTGAGAGACTGCTCTTCTTCTCTTCTTCAATACAGATAATGTCGTCCAATGCAAGTCTCCCTTATATTTATAGGAACAATAACGACCAATAGGTAGCTATAGCCAATGAAAGTATCGCGTACTTAGACTTTTAAACAAAAGCCTTTGTCCTATGTTGCTACTACTATGTTGCTATTTCAAAAGATTTCTCTTATTTTGCTGTTGTATTGTAATGTTACTACGGCTGTCTGTGCGCAACATGGCTGCTGTCCAAAGTTCCGTAATGCACAAGTTAAAGGCCTATAATTTTGCGTCGGTAGTCGTTACAGATGACCTAGATGGCTGTGGTCCGTTGTGCTCATATGTCACTAGGAAAAATAAACAGTACTATATCATGCTTTCAAAATCAAAAGCGTGTGACCTACATCGAATGCTTTGAAGATGTGCAACATAGCATTTTAAGAGCGTGTGATGGAACTAAACATCGAGGAAGATGGCTTACAAGTTTTATTGACAGTTAGCCTAGCCATTAAAGGTTAAATGCATGGGCGGCGATACCGAGGGTCGAGGGGAACAAGACCTCCCGCCTTTAACAGTGGTGGGGGGGGAAACACCATACATTTGTCCCCTCCCTAAATTTTGAAGAAACACCGAAAAAACTCAACCAATTTTTTTACCTCTTTTTGACCAGATTATTTCAAAACTCTTTCTTAACCAGATCAGTTCTAAAGTGTCCCTCACCTGTCAAACAATATCACCGCCAGTGGTTAAAGGAATGGGGTTGAGTCTATCATCGACGTTAAGTTGGACAAGATCCTTTAAATACGAAAGTCATTCCGAGGACCTTCTAGTGTAATCGACAACGGGTTTCTCTATAGTATTCAAAGTTAAAATACTTTAACTTGGACTTAAGCTGGAATGAGCGGGATCACTGACATTCATTTCGACGATAGTGTAATCTTCTAGTAACGTATTTTATCTGGCATTAAAGTTATCTGGTGCTTTACGCTAATCGCGACTTGATGATTGGTGTTATACATTCATTCTGTATGCACAATGATTTCCATTGGGGGGGGGGCGGTTCATAGAGTAGTGGTAACATCACTGGCGTGAAGAGCAAGAGGTAGCGGGTTCGCTTCCCGCTACCTCCCCAAAGTTAGGTCCACTCAACCTTTCATTCGCGAGATGGCGCGTTGTTAAAATAAGATGTAGGACGTGATGGGCGCCTTGCATGGCTGCCGTGTACAGTTAAATTCGACTCCTGTAATAACTTGTGATCATCCGTTCATACTGATTTGTAATCATACTGCGTTGTTGTCAGTTTGAAGATATTAAAAACGAAGATTACTATTATTATTATTAAGATTATTATTATTATTTATTATTTTTTTTATGCCCAAAGGTACATATGATCCCTCGGGGACTTAGATATTAGACTATTTATTGTTATTTCTGGAAAATCAGGCCTCGTCCTCCGCAAAGTCATTAAACGTGTCACGAAAAGCGATGGCATTATTATTATTATTATTATTATTATTATTATTATTATTATTATTATTATTATTATTATTATTATTATTATTATTATTATTATTATTATTATTATTATTATTATTATTATTATTATTATTATTATTATTATTATTATTATTATTATTATTATTATTATTATTGAGCTACCAAGATGAAACGCTATCAAAAGGAAAGTAAGCGCGTCATTCATTATTATCGAAATGGGGAGAAACAATGGCGACTGCAGCTTAGACAGGAAGACCAATGCTACCATTAAACTAGGTCTCTGTTAGTATCAGATGACTAAGTCTTGAATATATATGTCGTATAACGTAAGCACTGCATGTTTAATATGATTACAATATAGATGGTTTAGAAAATTTTTAGATTCACGACCCATACCGAGCGACGCTGATGCGCTTGAATGATCACTGCAGTTCAGTTCTGACCAGAAGCTATCGATGGAGAGGCGGCATCTACGGATGAGTGGTCGGTATCTACGGATGGCTGGTCGGCATCTACGGATGAGTGGTCAGCATCTACGGATGAGTGGTGATGATTAATGTACAGATGATGTCCTAATTATGCACATTTCATATGTTTTGGTTCATGGCGAACGAGGCTGTTATAAGTGCTGTTTCCATTTCTGTTTTCGGTGGCTTCTGATGTGCCTTTCACAATCGTCTGTGCCTAAGGCGATACATATAAAGTGCCGTAATAGTAAATTTACAAATTCTAAAGCGCTACTCTAAAGCTAAGCGCAGGACTCCAGATTATTCACGAGCGCTGATTCATAGGGCCTACAGTAGAAGGTCCAGAGATCGATGTCCAGCAAAGGTCCGAATCTGGTTGCCACTGAGACCAGCGAGAGGCAGAGCGGCGGCTGCTAAGGCGGGTTTTGTTGTGACAGGAATTCGAAACCGTGGAGAAAGCTTCGAATTAATGTGAAGAGAAACTTTGAACAAAATGAAATTTATTATCTACTGAATTTGTCCATCGATCGAACTTACATAGAGTTTTCCATGCGTATAAATGAATGCATATCAAAGACACTGATGACTCAACATTTAGGGAAAGATATAATACACTGCTCTCGTCTGAGATGTAGGCCTACTATATTGGCTAAATTCTTTTAGGGGGGCACACTGCTGCTTCGCACTACCTTTGAGAAATCCACGCGCCGTCACAACCCCTCCCTCATTCCTGTGGTGTCCCTCAAGGCTCCTTCCTGGGTCCACTACTTTTCATCCTTTATACCACACCCTTAAGCCATCTAATAAAATCCTCCTCTGTCGACCACCATCTCTATGCAGATGACACCCAACTTTTCATATCATTCTCTCCAGGCTCTTTTTCCACCGCCATCACCCAAGTACTCAACGTGGTAAACCTTATTTCACAATGGATGTGATCCAATCTCCTCTGCCTTAACCCTTCCAAAACTGAATTCATCATCCTAGGCCTCCCTGATCAAATCAAGAAAATACCTGATCTTTCCATAAACCTTTCGACTAACTCATCGTCCCTCACCTTCACCTCTGACTCCCCTGTCCGCAATCTTGGTGTTACTTTTGATCCACACCTCTCCTTCTCTAACCACATCTCCAACCTCTCGCGCTCCTGCTTCATGCACATTCGTGACCTCCGACGCATAAGACCCATGCTCAACCTTAAAACTGCCTCCACCATTGAAACCTCCATTGTTCATTCAAAGCTTGATTACTGCAATTCTCCTTTCCTCAACCTTGAATCCACTCAAATCAAGCGCCTACAGCTTATCCAAAACTCACTAGCCAGAGCCGTCACTAGAACGCCAAAACATCATCATATCACTCCCGTCCTCAAATCACTCCATTGGTTAAAAATCCCAGAGCGAATCCACTTCAAAGTTCTATCACTAACCTACAACTCCCTACAATATTCCCAGCCCAAGTACCTCCGCGATCTCTTTACCATTCAGACAACCCGCTCCACCCGATCATCGTCCTATGTCAGTCTTTCTCGACCCCCAGTCACTACTCACCTCAAGTTCTCCAACCGAGCCATATCCAACACAGCACCACGCCTCTGGAATGATCTCCCTCTGAATTCCGCAGTTTCTCAGTGCCTCCATCAGCATTGCAACCTGTCCTTCATCCTCATGTTCCTCTATCTTTCACCCCCGGGCTTTCCACTCAAAACTGAAGTCTCACCTTTTCAAGTAGGCCTACTCCTACCCTGACTCATCTGATCCTCCGCCTTCTAATTCTTCTCGCCGTAAACGACACCCACCTTGACAGCTGCTCTGTCTCTCCAGATCTGGTACCCTGGAAATCGGACTTGGACCTCTTTTGGACTACTTTCTGGAAACCCCCTTTGATTTGGTTTAGCCTCCTGGAAATCGGACTTGGACATCTTTTGGACTACTCTCTGGAAACCCCCTCTGATCTGACGTAGCGCTCGTGAATAGGCTGGTGTCCTGCGCTTGGCCTTCGAGTGGCGCTTTAGAAGTTTTGAGATTACGATTACGATTACGATTACGTTACCTCTTGCTTTGGCCATCTGTTGTCGGGAATAAGCTGATGCCCAGGTGAGCTTAGACATGCCTTTATTACATTAGATATGTGTAAAGGTTCGTTAGTGTTTCAATCATGATGCGAACGAGGAGAGGAACGTTAGTTGCTTTCATTTAATTTTGGATGATTACGTGAACTCGCAGACATCGTCATTAGGTTGTTAGTGTCGAACAGATTTGTGTATAAATGAAGGATGCATCTTGCCTAAATGTACAGCTTGTATATCATAACTCATCTGGGTATCAGCTTTTGACAGCTTGTATAGCTCCTTGTTACTCAATATGACAATCAATATTTAGGCCTAATCATTATCATGAATGGCGGATTGAAGATAGTGACCTTTAGAAATAGCGTCGGTAGAAATGGGCGTCTGCAACAAAAATACAGTTGCTATTGCGGTACATCCAACACAAGGTGTCACAAGCATCGACTGACAAGCCGTATGGGCTATACTTAGGCGTGTGACGTCATGCAGCTGGTGCGTCATCGTGGGAACGCGTTAACACGTAAAGTATTTTGACTTATTTTTAATTTCTTTGCCTGAAACTTCGAATATCTTTGCATATTTAGTGTTGAATAGTAAGGTTTTAATCATGTTACGCTTTTTTTTATTATTCGTTAGAACGTATTAATATTAATAATGGAAGCTTTGAATGCTTGGATTCTGTCGTCGTAGTTGATATCCTCGTTGGGTCACTGTAAAAAACCGTTGGTCTGACTTTCATAGGATTTAACATCGTTAATTTATTCAAATGTACCAGAAATAATTGGATCAGTCCGCCAGACAATAATTTCTGGTGACGTGCGAGATGGAAACCAGACTCATTCAGCAAAGTTTAACGTTCAAAAGCAGTTGGCTAAACTTGCACGATCTTATCATAAGAAGACATTGAAGTTCGAACCCTTCAAACACTGAACCCTTCGTACACTCAATGCAACAAGTGTTGAATGAATAACTAAATGCCCCACCCCCAATATTTTGGACAAGTTTACGACAGTGCTGAGAAGGACTGACTTGCCCAACGCAAGCACTGGTTGATGCCGTGGTAAAAGTATTTGTGTATTCCAGTGTTTGGTGTCAACAACTCAGGAACATCAGTGCATCAAATCAAAAGAAAATTCTTATTTGTACATCTATGAAAAGCTTTTTGCAGTATTCATTTATAACTACTGTGTGTTTTTGTGGGCTTACATTTTTGAGAGTTTGCGTCATTGCTAGCAAATTGTCCAGTGTTTTGGCAGAACAGCTACTGCAGAATTAGAATGATGCTAATAATACATGTAAAGGAGAAGAAAGCAAAAGTAAATATATATTGTCAACACTACAGACTTGGTTAATGCAACAGATCTGCAAAAAGAACTAAAGGACTCTGTGAATGTTATGATCCTTGAACATATAGAACTTTGTGAAAAAATGTTTAATATCTAATAGCATGCTACAAAGTTTTCTTTATCTCTTTTGTAATATTTCTGTAAGTTTTGTGCACTAGATATACAATTTATACAATCAAATTGCAGGATTGCTCTAATTTTACATCTAATTTCTGAACCCATTAATACACTATTCATGAAAGCCGACAGACTAGGTTTGTGAAGTCACACAATCAGCATTACGGCCTGTCAGTACAGTGTATATAGAATATTCTGGCATTGTCAGAGGTTTGTTTGCAGTGGATTAATGCGCATAACGACTGTGGTAATCGTAGTGATCTCAAAAATTTAGCAAGAGCCACTAAACAGCTAGATGCAGGTCACCAGCTTATCCATGACACAGTGGCATTACCACATCATACGTTAATGTAAAACTGCGTTAACGGCAACATAAGAGAAATGACACGTGCAATTTAAAAAACTACTTCCTAAACCTGTGTACATGACGCGTGTAAGGCTTCAAATTCATTGAAAATACAATGTGTTGCTATGCACGAGTAATTTTCATTGTGTTGCCTTTGACCCTCATTTATCAGCCACGGAGCCCTTTACATACGTTTTATTATGACCAGACACACACAAGTAACATAAATCATTTCTGATGACATACTACAGCGGTTGATAATCTGATTCGCATGAAGTAACATGAGTTCAGCAACAACGGAACCTTACCTCCAACGTGACTTTGGTTGCCGACGGCCTGTTAACTGAACAATCCATACTACGCATAGGCCTACACGTGAACTAGTTAACATAAACTAACTCTTGCAAATTTATGAGCATAATGTAAAACCTTAATCTTCTTTTTTGTTTCTAGATAGAGCATCATGGACTGTGATGATAGCTGAGGCAGATTTTACATCGTACCAGTACGTTTTATTCGGTTCCAATTTTACGTACGTTTGTCAGGGACAAGCGAACCGTACGACGCCATTATGCAGATTTTAAAGCTACAGAGGGGAAATAAAGGCTTGTTGACCGCCATATTTGTAGTGGCTTGCGTCTCTATCTATTGTTATTACCTGTGTTCGAGATTTTTGAGCGCAGCATCAAGTAGTAACTTTAGATTTCAAAGTAAGAAAACGTTGGTTCAGCAGTGTTTAACTGGAACACCGTGCATTTACGAAGACGAAGTTGACTTTAGAATAATTGTCATTACGTACAACAGAGCACAGTCGTTGATGAAGTTGTTAAAGACTATTGACGAAGTCGAGTTGGATGGAGACAAAGCAGCCTTGGAAATCTGGGTAGACAGAAATAAGAATGGTCAAATACACAACGAGACCGTTGAGGCTGCGCGTTCATTTAAGTGGAGACATGGACCAACTCGAGTTCATGTACAGAATGCTCATGCGGGAATCTATGGACAGTGGATAGACACATGGAGACCAAGAGACCCGGAATCTAAAGAACTAGCGTTGATTTTAGAAGATGACATTAGTATTTCAAAGTACAGCTATCGATGGATTAAGGCTGTTCATCGTTTTTATAATGCGAGGAACGACTTTGCCGGAACTACACTCACAAGTGACGAACAGAAATCACACGATGGTAACTTCAACGCCCTTAGAGCTCCCAAAAATGAGACTGTATTTATGTACAAGTGCATCGGTTCATGGGGATTCTCACCTAAACCATCTGTTTGGAGAGGCTTTCAAGACTGGTACCATGTGCGAATTGTGCATATTGAGAGGCCGGAATTTCATCCATATGTTCCTGGGATTGTTACTACGCAATGGTATAAGGACTATGAAGAAAGCGGTTCAGCTGATTCAATGTGGGAGCAATGGTTCATATATTATGCCTATTCAGGGAAACTCTTCACTGTATACAACAATCTGAAAACCTACAACGGTGACACTTCGTCTTGTCTTTGCATTAATCGTCGTGAAGTTGGACTGCACGTCTTTTTAAAGGGCCGGGAAGATTACTGCAAATTATTAGACAGGTGGGACGACAGCTATGTGACACTTTCACAGAACATTACGAAACTGGATTGGAATGGAAAAATAATAGACGAATACTAAAGTACTAATCTACCTTCGGAGATTTTGTCTCAGTTTAATATAAGGTTTGGGAATTAGGGAAATATCGTTTTGTTTGACCTTATCATGCAGCAAATGGCAGTCTACTGGAAGGCCATTAGTAAGTATGGATGTTCATCAAATGTGTTTCTGAACAATACCTTGTTTCTCACAATAGGGAGCGTTGCTCTAGACAGACATGGATGTGGATTTGCGTCGTGTTTTTTCTGAATCATAGACCTATCTAGTTTCTCATTTATTATGGGAAGCGTAGCTCTTGGCTAACATGAACGTACTCCTAGTCCTCAAGGACCCATAGTAAATCTCTTAATGAAACTTATTTCAGATCATAACATTCGATTTATAATTAGCAGGACTGCATGGTCTGAACACATCGATAATCCTCTACCTGTTATGAAAAAGTGCCACCGTGTCTTGCTAGCGACAGATAACATCATAACAAGGCTATGCTTAGTATTTCAAAGTACAGCAATTGATGGATAGCAGTTATTCATCTGTTTTATAAAGCGAGGAACGACTTTGCTGAAACTTCATTTTCTTTGTTGATAAACAAAAATCGCTTGAGATTTTCTTTAAGCCATTGAATAGGCCAGGAAAATGACAGTGTGCAAGGAAGGCCTTTCAGGACGACCGTCATTCTAATGTTCTAGCGTTCGGTTAATAATTATCATGACTATTGACTGGTCCGGACATGTTTATCGGACAGTCAGTTACTATATAAAGTGCTTCAACAGTTTGTTCGTAAACCCAGGTAAATCTAAGGCAATGGTGTTTGCCTCACGCCAACGCCTGTGGTCATTCTCTTCCATTGTAGCATTGACCTAGGCACTCTGTGAACTGTGAAGGTTTTTACATTAATGTTCTATCATTTCATAATGCTGCTATTGCCTTGTCGTTTTAGTTTTAGTTTTACTGGTTATATATCCGTTCTCCTAACTGAAAATTTGCCTGAATGATATACAAACGATAGCACGAGGTTTAAATAACATAATACCCAGTAGATAGTCTAGTGGTAAGCGGGCTCAGCCGGGCTGGTCTGTCAGCCAAGAGGTCAGGGTTCAAATACCTACTAGGGCAAAAATTTATTTCTAGATTTCTGCTTCACTTACTCCCTCTAGTCAACTTAGCTATAATGAGAACACTGACAGTTGGTGGAAAGATCAGACGGTGAGGACGGGACTGGCCACCCGCCGAGACCAAGAAAATGAGTCGCTAATACTTCATACTCATGGCTGTCTCTCAGGCTAGTTTGAGAGACTGCTCTTCTTCTCTTCTTCAAAACAGATAATGTCTTCCAGTGCAAGTCTCCCTTATATTAATTAGGGCCATTAGCGACCAAAAGGTTGTTACAACCGATGAAAGCATCGCATAGTTAGCTTTCTAAACAAAGGCCTTTGGCCTATGTTGCTACTACTATGTTACTATTTTAACAGATTTGACTTATTTGTTGTTCTATTGAAACGTTACGGCTGTCTGTGCGCAACATGGCTGCTGCCCAAAGTTCCGTAAATGCACAATTTAAGTTATAGGCCTATGAGTAGGCTATGCGTCTGTAGTCGTTTCAGCTGACCTAGATGGCTGTGGTCCGTAGTGTTCAGGTGTCAATAGGATATATAAACAGAACTGGGTCATGTTTAGAGAATCAAAATCATATGACATACATCGAATGTTTTGAAGATGTGCAATATAGCATTTTAAGAGTGTGTGATGGAACTAAACAGGAACATTATATCTAAGAAGATGGCTTACAATTTTTATCGACAGTTCCCCCAACCATTAAAGGAATGGGTTGAGTCTATCATCGACGTTAAGTTGGACAAGATCCTTTAAATACGAAAGTCATTCCGAGGACCTTCCTAGTGTAATCGACAACGGGTTTCTCTATAGTATTCAAAGTTAAAATACTTTAACTTGGACTTAAGCTGGGATGAGCTGGATCACTGACATTCATTTCGACGATAGTGTAATCTTCTAGTAACGTATTTTATCTGGCATTAAAGTTATCTGGTGCTTTTGCGCTAATCGCGACTTGCTGGCTGGTGGTATACACTTTACATTCATTCTGTATGCACAATGATTTCCATTGAGAAACCAAGATCAAACGCTATCAAAAGGAAAGTAAGCGCATCATTCATTATCGAAATGGGGAGAAACAATGGCGACTACAGCTTAGCCAGGAAGACCATTAAACTAGGTCTCTGTTAGTATCAGATGACTTGAATATTTATGTCGTATAACGTAAGCACTGCATGTTTAATATGATTACAATATAGATGGTTTAGATTCACGACCCAAACCAAGCGACGCTGATGCGCTTGAATGATCATTGCAGTTCAGTTCTGACCAGAAGCCATCGATGGAGAGGCGGCATCTACGGATGAGTGGTCGGCATCTACGGATGGCTGGTCGGCATCTACGGATGAGTGGTCAGCATTTACGGATGAGTGGTGATGATTAATGTACAGATGATGTCCTAATTATGCACAATGTTTGCACATTTCATATGTTTTGGTTCATGGCGAACGAGGCTGTTATAAGTGCTGTTTCTATTTCTGTTTTCGGTGGCTTCTGATGTGCCTTTGACAGTCGTCTGTGTCTAAGGCGATACATTTTAAGTACCGTAATCGTAAGGTAAAAATTTCTAAGGCGTTACTCTAAAGCTAAGCGCAGGGCAAAGGATTATTTACGAGCGCTGCGTCACGCAGAAGGGTTGTCCAGAGATCGATGTCCAGTAAAGGTCCGAGTCAGGTTGCCACAGAGACCAGCGAGAGGCAGAGCAGCGGCTGCTAGAGCGGGTTTTGTTGAAACAGGAAACTTGGAAACCTTGAACAAAATGAAATTTATTAGCTACTGAATTTGTCAGTCGATCAAACTTATATGGAGTTTCATAGTTCTTCACGCGTATAAATGAATATATCAAAGACACTGATGACTCAAAACTTAGGGAAAGATATAATACACTGCTCTCGTCTGAGATGTAACACATTGGCTATTGCCGGTGTCCCGAGATATTCTATCCCCCCTAAAGCGTATCCCCCCGGATGGAATAAACCGGTTTAGAGTATCCGGTGGGATGAACCATTCTATCCCCCCTCGTCATACGCATCACGATAGCCTCGACGAAATTCCAGTCAAAATCACCAAAAACAAAGTAAATTGATTTCTGGTCGACGTACAAACTAAAGATAGGCAATTCAAAAATTTTATGTGTGCAATAAATCCAAACAGTACGACTGAATACACTTAGAAACCGCCAAAAATGCAAACTAAACCGAATACTCCATTTCGCTAAGGGGGATACGCATGTATGGGGGATACTCTATTTCGTGACACCGGCGTACCGTACTGTGGTCCAGGCCGGTACGGACTTCGCTCACTACCTCTTGGATTCTTACTTCCTGAAAAGGACGAGCGCAATTTCATTTATCGAGTACTATTTAAAAGTTTATACTGACTGAAAAACCTCTAACAAATCTAATTAAACCATAGACTCTCCATTGTCTAAAACAAATCTTATTCTGAAATACTTTCATCTGTAGTTTAACCCCAGCTCAATAGTTACTTCTATAATTTGTTTCTATGTAACAAGTTGCGTTGATGTCAACTTGAGTATATGATTAAACGAAATATTGTTTTATGTATTCGCGCTTAAAATTCCCCGCGCTATCCAATATGGCACACATTGTGTAGTTAATAATTCTATAGATATGCTTGCTGTGAATCAACAAGAATCTTCGTGTATTTGCTATGGTGTGTCTCAACATATCAAACTGTCAAGCTGCCCATCTTCAGGGACACAGACAGTGGCGGCGATCTTGTCTGAGAGGTGGGGGGGAGGCAAAGTCGGTCATGGTCTGGTCGATGACCTTTTTTAGGAATTCATGTCCCCAAAACAATTTTTTTACTTTTTAGGAATTTTTTGTAGTCATTCCCCTCTTTTTACTACTTTTTCCTTGTCTCCCAACAATTATCCCATTACCTTTCTTTGAAATTCGTTGTCTACAATGACCTTTTACAAATTCATCACCTGTTAGACTTTCTTTTAACGAATTTCTTCTTCTTCCTGAGAATTTTGGGGGACACTTCTGCTAAAAAAAATTGAGTTTTTACCTACTCTGGTCAAAAAACGCAGCAAAAATTGAGTTTTTACCTACTCTGGTCAAAAAACGCAGCAAAAACCCTCACGCGCAGCTACATTTCTCCGCCTTTTTTGGTATTTCTTAAAAATTTTATTGGGGGACAAATGTATGGCGTGTCCCCCCCACTATTAAAGGTGGGGGAACATTGCCCACCCCCCCCCGTCCTCCACATGATCGCCGCCCATGGACACAGATCCATATGGACGCACGAGCATCTGGTGTCCTCTGGTGATCACGGACGTGAGCTGGAGCTACGCCAGAGGTCAGCGGCAGGGATGACATCTACCGGCGAAAACGAACTGGTCATGTGACCAACAAGGTCGGACGAATGAGACGACGACGCTCCAGTGGCTCTCGAACGAGGAGAATTTATGGGGGTATGTTTCATTTTTTTTAAAGACGATTTACTTAATACTTTTACGATTAGCATATATTAAAATCATTATTAATGTTAATTTTAAGTAATAAAAGACCATTCTTCCTTCTCACGCAACACAAATATAGGCCTATATATCTCCAGAGGCGGCGCTACACCAGGGCGAGCCAGGGCAAATGCTCTGGTAAAAAAGCCTTCGCCCTGGTCGTTGCCCTGCCAGAATTTTTGACCTGCCCATATTTATTCTGGGCATAAATTGCCCTCTGCACTGGTTAATTGTATGACCGCCCTGGCTTTGCCCAGGTTACAAAAATTGTCTGTATATCTCGCAAACTACTGCAACCTGGGCCTCATACTAATTTGCAACTAAATATTCCTCTGTATTACAGCAACGTGTGGCCTAATTAGATTTGCTGCAAAAACTGCACAAAAATAAAATTGAACATTGTTTTATAATGGCACATGTTCTTGGTTGAAGTCCCCATAGGTCAATCAATCAATAGGGATAGGAATATTCGTTTATTGCAAAAATTCCTGTCGACACAAACGCCACAGGATTACAGTCTTTGAAAAAAACATCGGGAGCAATCGATTAAATCAGATCTAAATTAGGTATCATTGACGAGTTAATAAATGTTTTTATAAAGCATGCGGGAAATAAAGTTTTTATCGTTCTTTCCAGGCAATGTGAAATTGTGAGTTCGCACCCGAAGATTGTGGGGGATATTTCGGTCAGCAGGGAAGTAGGGTCGCAGAACATGGCCAGATTCAGCAGAGGCTGCATTAAATGGGCGCTCAGCAGTGGGCGTAAAGTTCTGTCTGTATTCGTTGACCGCATGCGTTAAACTCATCCCACCTTTGCTTATTTTGAGAACATCTTGAACAAATCTACATCAACTGACGATGATCTAAGTTACGTTGAAACCAGTTTCGCGTTTTCTTGCTAGGTGGTCCAAAATTAAGAATTCGGTGTCAATTTCCTTCTGCTCTCATAATCAATTCAGGCCTACGCTCCTCTTCCACCCTAGCGTTTCTTCGCCCTTCCAACATGCACCTCATCGCTAAAATTTGCGAATCGCTCCGTAACCATAGCTGCTCCACCTCTCTGGAACAAAATCCCGCCAGTACTACGACAAATATCGGATCCATCCTACGAACTCAGCAAACCCTCACCTCTTGCTATCTCTGCGCGGGCTTTCACTCAAAACTGATAACACCGCTCTTTCACAAATCCTATCCCTATTTTTCCTCTTCCCCTTACCTCTGTCTCCGTTTCAACTCTGAACCCCACCCACCGTAGCCGTCTGACTGTCTGCCTGCCTGACCCCATTGGATCTTGACCTGAAACCGTTTCACACCGGCCGCCTATCGATTATGATTTGACTAAGCGCCTGTGAATAAGCGACTTCGCTTTTTGAGCGCTGTAGAAATCTCTATACTACGATTAACTGTCTCCGTTACTTATTTTGCGCTCGTTCAACTACAGCTGTTCACTTGACGCCAGCTTAACTGTCGCACGCTCAAGTGTCGTGCAACCTATCATATACTGTACAAATAATATGTTAAGCAAACATATGTATGCCTTTGCATCAATGCATTATTATTCATGTATTTGGATATGTGAGCTGCTCCGGGCTTTGGCTATTCAGGGTGCGGGCGAACGGGATTGGTTGTCGGCTCCCTTTGATGATGCTCCAGCGAAATTTGGACACGGGCAACCGGTTTTAATTAGTGACCCAGACAATTGGTGCTTTGTTTACTGCAAACTAGTCTTACTTTAGGCTGCATTGGCTATACTGTATTGCATTCGCAGATATTAACAGACAATAGGCCGGAGGGATAATATACGAACCAATACTTGATTTCAAAACATGTCTGTGTGCACGATTTTATGTAGCGAGCATGTGGCCTTGACCCTGCTCGTTTTTCAATGAATTGATCGTGCGAGATCCTTCAACACCGCTGTCAGTTTGAATAGGCGCTACGCCAGTTAAGGTCCCCGTTGTAGCCCGAGATTAAACCCACTGGGCTGTCTTTATTGTCTTTAAACCTCGCGTAATGTTTCAAACAATAGCTATTCTATCAACGCAGTGTTCATTATGAATTGTGTTATGTTAAAGTTAAATGCTTGTATTATCTTCGTGTATCAACTTTGTAATTGAGCCAGCAGAGTCGTTAGCGGATCTGTTTTACCCTTTCGGCTGACTCATTGACTTGCATCAATACTGTGCACAAGTTACAGTTGGATTGTATCTGTTTGTGATACGTTCATAAATGAATGCTCGTGTTTTCATGAACTAGTCCATCCATCCATCCATCCATCCACCCATCCATCCATCCATCCATCCATCCATCCATCCATCCATCCATCCATCCATCCATCCATCCATCCATCCATCCATCCATCCATCCATCCATCCATCCATCCATCCATCCATCCATCCATCCATCCATCCATCCATCCATCCATCCATCCATCCATCCATCCATCCATCCATCCACCCACCCACCCATCCACCCACCCACCCACCCACCCACCCACCCACCCATCCATCCATACATCCATACATCCATCCATCCATCCATCCATCCGTTAAAGTCTCGCATGCTTCACGCAGATTCAGTTCTTAACAAGGTATCTGTGAAACAAAGTTTAAATTATCTTCAACCCTTTCAACTGTACATAACACAGCTTTACGGAAAGCAATGGAATGTCCTATTTAATATTATCAGCATTTAGCTGCCTCTTTTAAAGAGAATTCATTTAATTTGCATACTCTTTTTTCGGCTAAGACCGCTTTAACTCTCTTCCAAACGGCATACTTCACACAGGCGTCTTCAAACTTCATACGATTGAATCAGTTCTTGGTTAAGATTCTTGCATCTAATCTCTAACAACAAATCTTCATCATCAGTTCCTGACGCCAGCCATTTGGCGGCGATGGGTATGAATAAATGATCTCCATTGTCCTCGATCATTTGTCAAGTATGTTGACCCCTTAGTGTTACTCCAAGTGATGTACTACACATTACTCGACTATTCGGCGAGGTCATTTGAAAACGAGCAATGTCACAGGTGCCGAGCATCAGGTCATTAGGAACTGCCATCTAGCCACAAGTGACTCATTTTGAAGATGTTGAACAAAGAGGCTTTGATGTCCATACTCTCGATGGAATAATGCTCAGCTATAATATTAGCTGAAGTTGTAAGACTAAGATCTCACGAAGGATGCTCGTGAAAGCCTTAGATAGATATCCGTTATTTTTCGTAATTTTTCTTTGGCTAAGTTGATGTCAGCACAGTATATATTCAGTATATGACCTTCTGTCATTATACTGAAAAAATTACAATCTTGAAGTTCAGCAAAATCTGTTTTGCTCTGCCAAAAGACAAAGTTGGCTGAAAGTATGGATTGGCGTCTTTGGTACACTTCAACTGTCCCCAGTCGTTTTCAGAATTTCAGACTCGGGTGTTGTCTTTTAACACACAAACCCTCATCATTTACTCATGAACCACTATATGAAGGTCATATTGCCAATTATAGACAATTAAACAAGGATAATGTCTAAACCTGCCGGGAACGGAATTACGTCCTGCCTCTGGCAGATTGAATATAGGCCTATGTAAAGAAAAAAATGTGTACATAAAAAATAAATTAGTCATTCAACGGAGTCAGTTATAACTTTCCTGGGAAGAGCAGTCATGGCTTACACTTAAAAGGTCAATTGCGTGGTGGCTCAGTGGTAAGTTCGCCGCCTTGTGACCGGAGGGTTGCAGGTTCGAATCCCACTCTAGCTGCTGTGTACGGACCTTGGGCAAGTCCTTCACTCGCAATTGCTCGTGGCGCTTCGGCGTGAAAATTCCGGCACAGTATCAAATGCTGTAGTCGGGAGCGCCTCTGAGTAGTAGTAGACTGCGAGAGGCGCTATAGAAATATCCGGAATAAGTAAATAAATTAATTAATTAATAATCCATACAAACTAAACGCATACGCTACAAATAGAAGGGCGCATTGGTTTAAACAGCATAATAACTAGGTGAGAAGTCAATAAAACCATTCTGGCAAGTGCCGGCTTTAGTTATAGGCGATATAGGCGGCTGCCTAGAGCGGCATTTCTCACAGGACGGCAAATTCCGGCAAAATAAAAATAACATAATTAGTTAATAAGAAATTAAATCGAAATATGTGATGAGTAGGCCCTAAGGGGCGGCATTTTGTCCTTGCGGCTTGCCTATAGCGCAAAACTGCAAAGGGCCGCCTCTGATTCCGGCGAAATATCACGCAGGAGGTAGCTGTTTTAAATACATGACAACCCAATTACTCTAATTTTAAAGTCAATTAATAATTTAATAGAACTTCATATACACCATTGCTTTCGATTCTGATACCAGCGTTATTCACAGCAGCGTCACAACACTGTTAACATCTTGCAAGTGAAGTTATGCGTCTCTTTTCCACAACTCCATAGTCAACTTCATGAAAAACTAACAAAGCCATCAAGACAATCCGTAAGTTACAGATTTTAAATATTTTTCTCTGGTTACCTCTTTTCCCACTTGAACTGGTCGTCCTTTACATACGTCCATGCATTCTCCCTTAAAGTCAGCCTGCAGGTTACTCGAATAATAGTGCAGATTCCCTGTAGATACGAAAATCCAAAGCACGGACTATTAGGAAAGGAATCGCACAAAAATCGACACGAACTCCAAGACATGCCTACTGACGTCACAATTACGTCATTATCGAGGCATATTCCGGCTGATCGTTTATACTGTGAATTGGGATGAGACGGATATGATGACAGTTTTGTGATGTTTATGTCAGCCTGGATGCGAGTGAAAAGAGGCGTCACCTGGACATCGTTGACATTGTAATTCAAATCCGAGAGACCCTCGTATGAGCCATTCGCATTGTTTGCAAATCCGATTGAATTTAGAGCATGTCTTTTGGGGTTTTTCTGATTCGTGGCGTCTTTTCCGTGAGGAATTGTACTGTAGCGAGATATTGCCGATGGCGGTCTGTAGATGTTAGTAATGTGATTTACCCGAGACCACATGTCATCATCCTCTCCTCCCCATCCAAAGTACCTCAACGGATATCCGTTTATCCTCCGAAACAGTTCTGGCTTAATCGATACAACTCCGCCAAAAGTTGGGTACAGTTGATAGTTGAATCTGTCGACTGACCGCGCGTAATGGCGGGGCTCGTGGCTACAGGTCATCAACGCTCTATCGTCTTCAAGGATCATGTCGACGTCATGGAAGATAACACAGTCAAAGGAGAACCTCTTGGCAGCTTCAAGGAAGCCTATGTTCATAGTGGCGGCTTTGTTGAAGATCGCTGGAAAGCGCTGATCTGCAACAAACACCCGGAAATGGACAAGCTGTCGTTTGAGGATTGGAATCAGGTGACGGAGTAGGATTCGTAAGTGGGGTTCGCGGTCACGGCACGGTATCACAATTGCTAGACGGGTATGTGAAACACAGTCTTGAGGCTTCCACTCCCCACCTACAAGAACATCGTTTCCAACTAAATCAGCAATTCGATCCCAGTCTAAGTAATCGATCATGTTTACGAAAACCCTTCCTTGGAGCCCGGAAGGAGTGCAAGGGCACCAATTGGTTTCAGTCGTATTAGCAATCTTCTGGTCACACCAACGACGTTCTTCTGCATGATATCGCTGAATCGACTCCAAGTCTTCCGGATTAACGGGAGACGGACTTACGAGCAACGGCTTAGAAGTAGATTTGATCGTATGGAGATGGACTTTCGCGTGGCTATTATTCACAACCATATCGCGAACAGGCAATTGTGAATTTGCGTCTTTGTGCCAAGTGTTGAAGCAAAATATCATCGTAATCCCGACAAGAGTTGCACAGGCGAATAACTTCATGATGTGATTTGAATGCGTGTAGGTCGCCATTCTCGATCCTGTAGCTCTATCTCTCTTCCTGTCTCTGAAAAACTGTCAATAGCATTAATAAAGGCATCGTTAAAAACACTTAGGCCTAAGTATTAGAATAATTCTGGTACAAGAAAGCCAAGACATGGATCTCAAAACTAGACCTGCCTTGCAAAAAATACAATGACCTTAAGTTTAATTTCTTGTAATAAACCGTTTCTCGTTTTGGATCCAGAACGAGAGCATTATCACCAGCTTTTGGTGTAGGTCTTGCAGGTAAGCTGGCGCATTTGAGCTATGACGAGAGTAGGCATGAGAGTAGGCATTCATGCCTACTTTTCGACACGCAATGCATGCTGTTTTCATAAATAATAATAAAATATGGCCTAATATTTACTTCTTATCTGCGGCTCTTAAGAAAGTGTCACAATTCAGATAGAATAAATGTACAAATGTATTATTATTGTATGAATGTGCATGCATGTATGCATTAGGGCTGTACCGAATATTCGCTTCGTATTCGCTTCGGGGCCGAATAGCGGGCCAAATAGCTATTCGGTATTCGGCCGAATAGTAGCGGTCGGACCGAATACGAATAGTGGTCACGTGACATCTGTTTCTGCATATGCGGCTGCTATAGCGAGAGGAGTGAACGTTAAGTAAATGACAATTTCTAAGTTTAGTTAAATTAGTTACATTCCTAGTTTACACAGACTGGCAGAAGGATTCAAAAATTACATGTAGTTAACTGTTTACTTTTAGTTTATGTATTATATTTACTGAACTGAAACTTTTGCTTACTTTTGAAATTTTGAATGTTGTCGGTAGATCTACTTTGTACACTATTCGTATTCGTATTCGTATTCGGCCGAATAGTTGGTCCAATTATTCGTATTCGGCCGAATAATGATAATCACCTATTCGGTACAGCCCTAGTATGCATGCATGCATGAATGACGTTATTGCATGTATTATAATTATGTATCTAACTTCACATAGGAGGCCCTGGAAAGCGGGGTTTATGACCCCTTTAGGTTCCTCTGTGTAACAAGATATTTATTTTGTTCACATCATCACATGCATGTTTCCTTATCCACTTGTTTGAAATGTGTGGTTACCAAATAAAACTGATTTCATTTGTTTTGATTTGATTAATGTGATTATGTTCGTGTATACTTTATAATTATGAACATTTGTCAGTGCCTTTGAAGAGACCATCTAAGTCGCTGAAGTATGGGCTTGTAACAGGTATAAAATAAGGCGACTTAAATTAGTTGAAATTCTTTTGGATTGAAGAGAGATATGTTCCAAAGAGAAGAGTCAATGTCAGTGGCGGCGATCTTCTCTGAGAGGTGGGTGGGGGAACAAAGTCGGCCATAGTCTGGTCGATGACCCTTTTTTAGGAATTCATGTCCCAATTCATGTTTCAAACTTTTTTGGGGAATTCATCTCCACAAAATCTTTAAGACTTTTCTACAAATTCATGTCTGAAAAAAGTTGATGACCTTTTTTTAGTCCTCCACCAACTTTCGTTACTTCTTCAAAAGTCATACCTTCAAAATAACTGACGACCTTTTTCTTACCTTCAAAATAACTGACGACCTTTTTTTAGGAATTCATCTCCACATAATGTTTTGACCTTTTTTCCTTCTCTTACACAATTTTATTACTTTTTTTCCTTGAAATTTTGAGGGGACACTTCTCCTCAAAACAACTTATCTGGTCAAAAAGCCACTGAAAACTCATTTTCGCCCTCACACACAATTGCATTTGTTGACCTTTTTTGGTGTATCTTCAAAATTGGGGGGGTCCGATGTATGACGTGTCCCCCCACTCTTAAAGGTGGGGGTCTTGTCCCCCGCGAACCCCCCGGGATCGCCGCCCATGGTCAATGCACGAGAAGGCACTTTTTGAACGCGAGACAAACAGATCCTGCGATATGATCCGCTTACGTGGGTGCAGTGTCGAAACTTGACAGAATATTTGCAGTGAAACGATATTCAACAAATTCTTTTAAATGGCAAACATCCAAGGTAGAATGCTTGAAGAAACTTCGAGTAAACCAAAAAAAAATCATCTTTACCGGAAATTCATCCCATACGAACGAAATGTTGTTCAATATCGACCTCAAGGTGTTCAATCCTGTTGAGTGTTCAATTGTTTGAGTGAGATCCGTCACTACCGCTACCTATTTGAGTGGGGAACCGCGCCATTTTGGGCCCCGTGCTAGCCCGAGACCAGGAAACTTTATCCTGCCAGGCAACGTCTACAAAATGAAATATAAATGTCAAAGCCCACTGTTTTTAATATCGCCCCTAATGACTCGATCCTGCTCACTTTGACGTGAATTAATCGGGTGAGATCCTTCACCGCCTCTGCCCGTTTGAGTGGTGCCACGCCATTTTAGGTCCCCGTGTACGGACCGTACTTACCCGAGGCTAAACTATGACGAACGAAACTTTATCCTGCCAGCAACGACTCTCTTTGTCTCTTTGTGCCGTCGGCTCTAGGAGCCCTAGCGATCGTCATGCCACACAGTCTCCGTTGCCGTCTTGCTACTTCTCCCAGTAGCCCTTGAGTCGCGCTTTGGCCTGGGAGTCCCACCTCAGCGCTCCGGCCTGGGAGTCCCTCCATCCGCGACCATCGGCGTGGTTTGGTGTGTGGCATGACGATTTTCTTGGCATGATTAACAGGGGTGGTTTGCCATTGCCTTCCCCTGGTTTTGCCTGCCGTGCCCGTTCGTTCCCCCTCCTAGGAAGAGTACTTCCTAGGAAGGGTACTAACGGTCCGCACCACGAGAAGGTGGGCACGGAGGACTTTGGTTCACCAGCCCAGGTCGGATCCGAGTCTACGCTCATCAGAGTCGTCGGTCAGGTCGCCTCCCTGCTTTACTCTGTACCAGAGTGACTGGTGAACCTTTGCGGACCAACGACTACTAAATGTAAATAAATGTTATAGTGCACGATCCTCACTAGCCAGTGTGTAATCTAGTCCCGCTGTTCTGGGGGGGCGGGAACAAGGTTTCTCGGGGGAATTTCCCCCAAAAAGGTCTCTGCCTTACAATATTGCTGAGCTCTGGGGGAAACGTCAATCCTGGGGGGGGAAATTTCCCCCCCAAAAGACGTCTAGATTAAACACTGCTCACTAGCGACCGTAGTATGGCCTCGATCCGGCTCAGTTTTGACCATCAGTGTCTGGATGGGATTTCACGCCTTTTAAGATCGTTTGCGGACCGTGCTAACCGATATATGTATAAGACTTTGGTGCCACATGCGATCAAATATTTATTTAACACGACGTATTGTGAAAATACCCATCTCTATTGCTACACGTCTGACATTCTTAACTAAGTTTCTTATACGTTGCACTACCATATAGAGTCACGACTTGTAGACTATGACTTGTATAGTCTACAATAACGAAAGCTGAGTATATTGCTACAGAGATGAACATTGAACATCCGATTATGAGAACTTACTACTTACCAAGAATTAAATGAGCGCAGCGCTAGTTTGATGTATGATCCTTTTGTTTATTCATCGAGGACAGAATCGAAACTCAGTTGTACGACTGGTTCCCTGCCAAAAAGGCTGCTTTGTTGCTTCGTAATGGCCTGCAGGGTTTCAGAAACCTCAGAAAATCCTCTGTGTGTGTCTGTATTTGTGTGTCTGAGCGTCTGTTCCCTCTATTGTGTCTGTATGTTTGTCCGTGTGCGTCTGTGTGCCTGTACGCGTGCGTGTTTGCATGTATCACTGTTTATCTTTATGCGTCTGTAGTAATTGTGTTTGCTTGTGTCTGTAGGCCTATGTATGTGCATGTTCGATGTACAGTACATAATAATTCCTCATCTTAAAAAGCTGTCTTATTCATCCCACGAATATGACAGCTTACATGTGACTGCAATGCTAATTATGTACCACAGTGTACAACTGACCCGGATGCTACAAGAAAGCTTCATGAAGTACCTGCTCAACAGTGGTCGCCTATAAACAGATTAAGGTCAATTGGAAATGGTAGCACAATTCAGCACAGGGCATCATGTACACGAGGACACAAACCGCCCATAAAAACAAACTGAAATTTTCACATGAAAACGGGACACAGAAGAAACTGAAATAAAATTAAACAAACTATATTTAAATCAAAAGAGCCAAAGCCAACAGAGGGGCCTAAACTAGACCCGTGCGGGGCTACGTAATGGATGGATTTTATTAAGCAAACCTTCCATTTCAATTACATGAAGCCCAAATTCTTCATACCAAGTGAGTAAACTCCATAACTTTGCGGTTACAATGCACACTATAAAATTACAATAGACCCTATTTGTCATGTCTTAACAATCTTCAGTATATCATGCCTATAATTCTGTGGGATACGAAAATTTCACCCCCCGAAAGATTCGCCCCCGACATTTCGCCCCCGGGAAGATTCGCCTCCGGGATCTATGATGAAAATGTAACTAAGACTAGAAGCTGGATCGACGGGGGCGAAACTTCCGGGGGGCGAAATGTCGGGGCGAATCTTCCGGGGGCGAAAAGTCCTAGAACCAATTCTGTACACGTCTCTCCAGTCTATAAGAGTAACAAGCAATAGTTTGCATATTAGCGTACCGATGTAGCAATAATTCAGATTACCCCTACTTCACCTTACCCCCACGGTAGCTTGAAATCGCGTTGAGTTTACCGTAAGGTAGGATTAAGGGGCCATACACATATTACGTACGCACGGAGGGGGTCGGGGGTCGGATTTCGGCGATTTTGTGTACGGGTGCGAACGGGGGGGAGGGGGGCAAAATGTGTAAGTACGCAAAATAAATTTCTAATTATGACGTCCACATTAGCCTATTTATAACTCCATTGTCATATAATAGTCGTTCGATGGCATTTTATTACATTATATAAAAGCCATGTGCAGTTATTCTGTGCTGTGAACGAGACACCTATAATTTGTCTATATTGGCCCTCACTTATCCTTCAATCTGGCCTAAAGTGCAGACAGTCGCTGCCGAAACACTTTCTGCAGCTGGTCTTCAGGGGGGGGGGGTGCGTCAAGCGTACGTACGCAGGGGGGTGTGGAAGAAAGTACGCTTGCGAACAGAGGGGTCCAATTTTCCCTGATTTTTTTGTACGTAATATATGGATGGCCCCTAAATCGATTTGAAGTCACCTCCCAGGGTTACTTGAAGGCGATTCATCCTAACCTCTACGATTTCAGATTACCTTCATTATTTTTATTTTTGTTGAATTAAATATTGGACTGAAGTTTAATTCAAAAGTTGCAGTTCTGCATCCAAAACGTGCCAGAAAACTAGCCGAAACATGTTCAATACTGCAATAATTTTTTAAATCGTCAGAGCTCATCATACACTGACATCGCGTATAATTTACTGAACTGTTAACTTACCACTTGCTCCTTTCGGTATTGATAAGTATTGTATTATATATGGGCATTTATAAAGCGCCTCTCGCGGAATAGACCATTCAGAGGTGCTCCCAGTGTGCGAGACCCCGAGAGAAAAAGCAGGATTTAAGGCGAGAAAAGGAAGAAGCAACGCTCAGAAAAGGTTCTCAGTACAGTCATGTAGAAATTTACTCCTTAACACGCGTACAGTTAAACGGTTTGTGCGTAGGCCAACTCTTCAGGCTGAGAAAGATTACGCAGACAACGTCATTGTATGAGTTATTTTTGGTCATATAAGTTAAAGTTGTTCCTCAAGAGAGTTCGAAGCTTTTTGGCCGTGAGCTAAAACTGAATTCATTCTTATAGGCCTGCCTGATCAACTTAAGAAAATCCCAGATCCCTCTATATTTCCCTCAACCTTGACTCTACATCCATTCACACATTCACTGCGAATTCTCCGTTCCGCAACCTAGGTGCATGTGATCTTTGACCAAAAACCTTAGCTTATCCGATGACATCACCCATCTTTCCCGTTCTTGCTTCATGTACATCCGTGACCTTCGCAGAATCCGCCTTATTCTCGACCTCAACACTGCTTCCACAATAGCTACATCTACAGTTCACGCAATATTAGACTACTGCAAGTCGCTTTTCTGAACATGGACATCACCCAAATAAACCGCCTCCAAGCCATTCAGAATCCCCTCGCCTGTGCTGTGACTAAAACCAACAAACACTCCTGTCCTCAAATCTTTCTACTGGCTTAAAATGCCCGAACGAATAGAATAGGAAGTCATATCACTTACCTACAACACACTCCAATCCTCCAAGTCCTCCTCTTTCCGCCAGCTGTTCACGGTCCAGCAACTCTGCTCAACCCGCACCCCGCTCAACCCGCTCCTCTTCTGCCCTAATACCTCTACGCCCTTCCGTCACCTCATCACTAAACTTTTCGAACTGTTCCATAGCTGTCCCACCTCTGTGGAACAAACATCCACCAGTACTCATCCTAAAAACTCACCAAAACCTCTCCTCTTGTTATCTCTCCACAAGTCTTCCATTCAAAACTGAAAACACTGCTCTTTCACAAATCCTATCCTGATTCCTCCTCTTTCTTTTACCGCCCTCGCCGTTTCAACCCCAAACACCACCCTCCTTAGCCATCTGACTGTCTGCTTGATTGACCCCTTTGGGTCTTGACCTGGAGCCGATTTCACCCACCAACCCGATTGTGATTTGATTGAGCGCCTGAGAATAAGCTGGTTCCCGCGACTTCGCTTTTGTGGGCGCTGTAGAAATTTCAAGATTACGATTACGATGCCAATTTTCAGTAGGCTACTGTATACCTCAGGAAAGTCGTGCGCTGTGTTATAATTAAAATACTCTTAACAATAATGGATTGATTTACATTTTTTATTATAGAAGAAATCTTGTGTGGCCAAAACTCTAAAAGCGAATACAGAAATGCTGACCTACCAAAATACCAAACACTATTGGTTGCATAGACGTATCTCAATGGTTTTGTCTGCCTTTCTATGGAGACAGGTCAGTAGTAACCAATGGACCACTTCAGACTACGAGATGACAGATTCTTCTTCTGCATTGCCATTCTCTGCGTATGGCTCTTGACGGATACACATGTTAATTGCACGAGGTTGTGCAAGCTACGCTGACCATAATGATATAGCTACGATTATTGCAACAACTACAAGAACTTATTCTAAACTTCTCAAAATGAACACCTAGTGCACACTTAGCAATAGACATGCCAGTCTGATTCACCCGCAAAATGCCCAGTCTAAGCGTCTTGGTCACTATAGATCATTCTGACTGACTGACTACTTCTCATTCTCTCTACTGACTAATTCATAAAAAGTCATAGAGAGCCCCCTTGGGAAAAGGAATAATCGCGATTGGTTCGTCAACTGTAGGACCTCTACGTCGGATCCTTAGTTTGACAATACTTGAGCCACTGGAAGGTGTAGCCTCAGTCAAAACGTAGGCCTACCTAATTCTACTTAACCAATGGAAAACTCTTTCCAACATGGGTGGTTGACCTTTCCAGTCCATTCTAGAGGTCAGAGGTTCATCTATTATCCTGAAATTATCTTCCCCTGAGTGATCTGATATTCTCGATGCAGCTTGTCTTCGGTGATCTTTAGAAGTCGATGGGGATTTTCTGCCAGCTGAAGTTGATCATTCCTGTTGAGACTGCCAGTGCATGTTCCACTCTTTCAAATTCCTAATACTGTAGTCGCCACAACATGCTGCTGCTATTGATGGTGTCTCTTCGCGGTCAGTGGGCTACTGTTTAAGGCAAGCCATTCGTCAGCTTAGATTCACCAGTCAGAATCTTAAGATATATATATATATATATATATATATATATATATATATATATATATATATATATATCAATCAATCAATCAATCCGTTTATTAAAACACAACTTGCAAGACATAGT
Source organism: Allolobophora icterica (assembly GCA_963556255.1). Taxonomy (NCBI): domain Eukaryota; kingdom Metazoa; phylum Annelida; class Clitellata; order Crassiclitellata; family Lumbricidae; genus Allolobophora; species Allolobophora icterica. The sequence goes on from OY744610.1 coordinate 49,834,417, forward strand.
TTACAGGCAGGTATTTTTAACAGGTAGTGTCGTAAATGGAGACCCCAAAGGGACAAGTCCCGCTAACAGGGGTACCCAGGAAATGATCACTAGCATGACGGACGATTAACATTCAAAGTGTTCAATTTATTTATTCTTAACTAACGCCTAAACCAAATTCAATAACAGCAAAGTAGATGCATAACTCAAGTAATAGTGAAGTACATATTCAAGTAGTACATTTTTATGACCTTTGATTTATGATGTAGGACCTTAACAAGTTTTTAAAACGACTAAAGGGCTGCGCCGAAGTAATCACCACAGGTAAAACATTCCATAGCATAGGGCCATGACATTTAATGGAAAACCTCTTAGCATTGATCCGTGCAAATTCAGGACGATACATATTAGCATTACGTGTCTGATAAGAATGAATGGAAACTCCCATCTTAAAGTAGCAGTTAAAGGACAGAGGCAACATGTTATAATGATACCTATACATAAACAGACCAGTTTGAAACATATTTATTTGGCTTAATGTTAAGATCTGATAATCCTTAAATGTTTGCTTCGAGCTAACACTCCAACGGATGTGAAACACAGTACGTATGGCAGTTTTTTGTAGTGTAATTAGCGGGTGTAGGACAGTTTTATAATTTGCCTCCCAGTTAATGTTGCAGTATGAAATATAAGGAAAGATAAGTGTGTAGTACAAACTTAATAGAATGTTCGAGGGCAGACAATGCCTAACTCGTTTTAGAATTCCTATATTTCTTGCCATTTTCTTTGCTATTTGTAGAATATGTTGTTTCCAATTTAAACAGGAATCAATAGTTATACCTAAAAACCTAGTTGATGTTACCTGGTCAATAGGAGAGTCATCAATAAGAATAGATAAGTTAGTAATAATAATAATAATAGCAGAGATTTAAGTGCCATAGTTCGTAAACAGTCGAAAGGAAATCGATGCAACGATTCAGAAGCACTGGGAGGCAGGGCTTTACGTTTAGAATGGAATATAATAAAATTTGTCTTCTTAAGGTTTAGAGAGAGCTTATTTGCTTTAAACCAGTTTGCTATTAATACCAATTCACAGTTTGCTCTGGAGAATAAATTAGTAATGGATTTGTCGTTAAGGAATACATTGGTGTCATCTGCAAAAAGTACGAATCTGAAAGCAGCAGAGGAGAAGGACAGATCATTAACATAGATTAGAAAGAGTAGAGGACCCAGTATGGAACCCTGAGGCACTCCACATGTAATAGCATTCGAGGAAGAAAGCATGTCCTTAAAGGTAACAAATTGAGATCTATCAGTTAAATAATCGAGTAACCACCTGGCACCCACTCCCCTTATCCCATAACTCTGAAGTTTTGCAATTAAAATAGAATGGTTCACCGTGTCAAAAGCCTTTGCTAAATCGAAAAATATTCCAATGGAGTAGTTATTGCTATTCATGGCCTCAGTTATATTACTTTGAATGTCCATTAATGCCATAAAAGTGGAGTGGTTCGATTTAAATCCATATTGATTGTTATTAAGTAAATTGAATTTTTCCAAAAAAGCAGTAAGTCTAATTTGCATTAATTTTTCAATAATTTTAGAGAAATAGGGGAGTATGGAGATGGGACGGTAATTAGTGATAATATTCTTTTCACCAGCTTTATAGACAGGTACAATTTTAGCAATTTTTAACTCAGTTGGCACTGTTCCACAGAGAAAGGAGGAATTAAATATAGCTGACAGGACATTTGCTATTGGTCCAATAGTTTGCTTAGCGATAGAGGGATTAATATCGTCTGGGCCTGCAGAATCCGAGTCCCTCAAGTTATGCGCTACCAGTTTTATTTCTTCGGGACCTACAGGAAGGATCCCAAATGAACATGGAGGTGGGATAGGCATAAAATGTTTAAAATCCTGGGTACTGTTTGGTATGTTTGAGGCCAAGTTGGGACCAATGTTAGAAAAGTAACTATTAAAAGCATTAGCAATTTGCCGACAGTTCTTAATTTCAGTACCCTCAACCAGAAATGAATCAGGCTCTGCCGATTTATAATTTGTATTTAGAATATGTTTAATAACTTTCCAGGTTTTCCTAAGATTATTATTACATTGTAGAAGGCGGTCAGCGTAATATTGCTTTTCACACTCTACTCTTAATTTTTTGAATATATTACGATATGAATTGAATCTTAGTTTGTTTGCAGGGGTGGGGTTTCTTATATATTTTTTATACAATAAAGATTTTTTCTTACACGATTTTAAAAGTGCTTTAGTCATCCAAGGCTGTTTCATCCTCGCATAGCGGTTGACTGATGGTCTCGTTTTAGGAAATGCAATATCATATATGCTTTTATAGGTATCAATAAATGTCGCATATGCTGCATTTGGGCTGCCACTAGAACACAAGTTATCAACGGGAGTCCAGTCAACATCATTCAGCAGGGAAACAAAAGCAACCTTCAATTCAGGATCGAAGGTTCTTTTTAAGCTGGTAGAGTTGGCTTTGACGTAGAGGGGTCGGAGGTCAAGGTACAGGATGACTGGGAAATGATCTGAGATATCAGATATACAGACGCAGGAATCCTGCTGATTCATAAGTGAGTTCGTAAATATATTATCTATTAAAGTTGCGGAATTTTCGGTTACCCTTGTTGGTCTTAGAATGGTGGGAAGCATTTTATGGGAGGTCATAAGGTCATAGAAGTCGGCTGTCGGTAGGTGATCCCCACTACGCAGTAGATTTATGTTAAAATCCCCTGTTAGATACAGTCTATTATTTGAGGAAGCCAATTTTCTGAGGGTATGGTTAAAGTCTGTGTTAAAGTCAGTAATTGAAGATCCATGTGGCCTATAGATGGACCCGATGGTAATATCCTTATCTTTATCTTGCCGAATTTTAATATAAATTGATTCAAATGTACCGTGCTGAGATCCAAGTCCTCCACCCTCCAGAATTTCAAATATACACTCAGATTTTATAAAAAATCCGACTCCACCTCCTCCCCCACTATCCCTGGATTTATGAACAAAAGTATAACCCGGGATACGTATCAGGTCTTCCTGGTCCTGGTCCAACCATGTTTCAGTGACAGCCAAAATGTCAATATTAGCTTGTAACAAAAGTAAGTGAACATCAGTTAACTTGTTTATAATACTACGACAATTTAGATGGGCGATTCCAAATGGGTATCTATAATTTAGGCTTTGTCGAAAAGGTTATATATATATATATATATGCGAATTCTCACTAAGCTCGTTAGAGCTAAGTTACTATATATTACAGTTCCTAAACTTATGTAACTAAAATGGAGTAGTGAGAGACGAAACGAGATTGTATCAGATTTTCACTTACGTTTTCATCCGCCATTATTTTAGTTAGATTTGCAGAAATTTATCAAATCGTTTTGCGAGAAAAAACGCCGAAGATGACCAAATTATCAGCGACACTTGGCAAATGTTTTAACGTGTTATATCTGGTTTTTGATCCGATAAGATTACGCCTAAGAGTCACGAATTTGGTCTTGTAGGAACACCGTTGTCCCTCAAGTCAGTTAAAGAAGGAAACAGGCTTATTTTCAAAAGCCTGCCTGCACTTGCATCTCAATTAGCCTACGTACATTGCCGGCTCAGGGACTTACGGCAGTGAAATGAGCGCCTTCCCTTAATCCCTCTATCGGACACCGGACCTTTAACTTTATTCAAAGTCATGCACTAAATTGGAACTCCAAGTCATAGAAATGACTTTCCTACATGAATCACCGCAGATGCACGCGGGAAAAGACAGGTTCGAACGGGTCGAAAACATACTGACTTATCACTACAAAACATGAAGTAGAAGTCATCATATCTCGTAGATTCATTATTTCTCAACCAGGTCGCATGATCCACGTTGTCAACGGCCTTTGCCAATACAGAAAAGATTCAGGAACAGAATTGGTTACTCTGTGTTAAATTTTTCAGGCAGGTCTACTTGCACCATTTAAGTGATGGCAGCCATACTGAGTTGGATATATACACCAGAAACTCGTAATAACGCTGTCTATCGGAACCGTCGTGACTTTCTACAGTGGCTTTAGATGTCTCGATGGCGTCACGCCGGCGTTCGTGTAAAAACGAAGTCTGATGAGGCTTCGATGTATTCGTTTTCCGAAAGTCGACAGTAATGATATTATGAAAGTAGACGAATAGTTTCCGTTAGAAAGAGATTTCACTCTTGGCTATTTCACTCTCGATCCTCACTAGGCTAGCTCTAACCCTGTGTGGGCAGTGTTTAATCTAGTACCCCTCTTCTGGGATGGGAAACAAGGTTTCTGGGGGGAGCAAAGAATTTACACAAGATTTTTCTTCCATCTTCAAAAAGTTGATGACTTTTCCAAATTTCATCTTCAAAAAAAGTTGATGACCTTGTTTTAGGCATTCGCCCGATTTTTTGAACTTTTTCTACAGCAATTACTCTCTCAAAAATGTTGATGACCTTTTTTTTTAGGAAATCATCTCTCTGAGGGGGGGAACCATGGATCCACATGTATCCTGGGGGGGGGGAATTTTCCTCCCCTAAAGGTCTCTACATTGTAATATTGCTGGCCTCTGGGGGGAACATCAATCCTGGGGGAACTTCCCCCTCAAAGACGTCTAGATTACTCACTGCCCTGTGGGCAACCATAAAATAAACTCCATCGTCACTTCTCCACCCCACTTCCAAAATCTCTTCCAACCTTTACACTAGCCGAGTCGTTTCGTTTCGGACAAAGTGACTGCCGTCATATTTATCTACAATCACTACTGTCCAACCCACCAACAATCCTCCTATTGATGCTGTCTCCCGCACTCATGGCTGCATAGGATTAGGCCTAGTTCCGATCCTAGTACCTATTCATTTTCTTTATGAATTTGTTCGCGGCACCAATTTTTTAATAATACAATAACCAGTGATGGGCACTAAACTATTTTTTTTAGTTAAACTAAAACTATTTTCCAACTAAAAAAATTGTTTAACTAAAGTTGGCAACTGATTTTAGAAATTAGTTAACTAAACTAAAAAAAAGTAGTTAAACTTTTTCCAACTTGTTTCGACAAACATTTTCACAATAAAAGACGTTAAGTGAACTGTAATAATGCAAATGCGTCAATGACAATTTCACCTTCAAACTATGCAATGTGTACTGTTCTGGCATGTGTACTGTAAGTACTGTAAGAATTTGAAAACACAGGCTGTTAATGCTAAAACCACGCAGTGTTAAAATGTTGTTTGCTGACATTGTTCAATGTTCACTGTGGAAAAATAGTTGCGTATTGCTGATTTTGTTTACTTAAACTTTTTAGTTAGCAACTAAAATTTGTAAGTTAAACTATGGTTTTAACTAAACAATTTTTTTTAAACTTCTTCCTTAACTAACATTTTTTAGTTAAACTAAAAGTTAGCAACTTTTTAGTTAACTATTGCCCATCACTGACAATAACACTAAAAAGATTACATTACATCCCTGTGTATTTGTATGTAGCAACAATGGCATATCTGTGTATCTGTGTGTGATTGTTAGGCTGGCTGTATGTACGAAGGTGTGTGTATATCTCAACATTTGTATAGCGCATTTCCAGAACAGTATAAAGGCGTTGTGTGTAGGCATGTTTTTATGCAGGTGCATAGATAGTAATTAGTATGCATTAAATGCATTATAGTTGGTCAAATATTTTTATTTGCGACCATTTGGTATGAGGCTCGACAACTGTGTTCCCAACTTCAACGTGTATTAAGCGATCAGGCGAGAGTAACGTTACCAACATTTGTCACCTATTCGGTTCTTATGTTCAAGAAAATCCGTAGTTATAGAAATGTATCTAGGTTTCTAGGTATTCATGCACACGAATAAAGTCAATTTCTCTACCATGTGGGCGCCGGTACACCTTCTTGTTCCTGCTTTCGAGCTAGTCCAGCTGAACTAAGCTGCCAATTCCGCACAGAGATACCAGCAGATTTCCAACTTAGGCAGCTTTGCCACGTACGTCCCGAGAACGTTGCACCCCTTCACAGTCTGGGGAAAGAAAATCTCCCTGTATTTAAGGAACAGGGAGCCGTATCTTTACGTGGATGAGTGCAAAAACAATGACTGATGTCGTTCGTCGAGAGCGTTTCTCATTATTTAACTGAAAAACGGTCTCGTCAATAAGCGGCTTGCACGTGAACGCGGGCGGATGATTCAATTGCTAAATGTAGCTTCGTGCGAACTAGACTAAGTACAACAAGTGGCAAGAGTTTGTGTCTTATCAGGTGTAAACAACGGCCCGGATGCTGGTGTTCATATATAGTTATAATAATACCAAACAGAACGCCGCAAATTATCCGAGTTTTAATCACCTCGTGCACACGTAATTTACTGCCGTTAATTAGGGCTATAGAAAGATCACACTAAAATTAGCCTACCATAATACAGATAGATCATAAAACAGAGGCTGAGTTTACTCAACTATTAGTCACAATAGGCAAACGCTGGGAAACTAATTTATGCCATTGAATGCACGTTGGCAAGACTACTGTTTGTATAAGTTTCTGCCGTTTAACATGACCTACTTCTGACTAAAGCATCAACTGTCTCATCGGCTACTAAAGCAAAATAGCCTACTTACTCTTTCACCAGCTTCATATCACACTGACAGTTCAGTAAAATGGACATGCTTATTTCCGAGACTGGTGTTCTAGTTATATCAGTGTATACTGTTGGCAGTGGTGTTTTCTAACCTCATGGGCATATCTCCTCGCCCGAAAATGCTATCGGAACTTTACTAATTGTATAGGCTAGATGAACCCTTCAAATTCAGTTCAATTCGTTTAAATAAACCAGTACTACCATTGTAACTTTATCTAATTAAATCTAGCGACTTAAATAGCCCCCGTACTCCGGGAAGTCTCCTAACTTTATACTTTTTAATCAGTTCTTGGCTAAAGAACATAATTATGATATCTTAATATGATACACTAAGTCTAGTAAGTCTACAATATAAAAGAATATATCAGATTCGCATTTCCGCGCCTCAGATTCGCATTTCTGTGTGACTTTGCGCGCGTTAAAAATGTTCGTAATAAGTAAATAATATCAAACCAAACTATCTCATGAATCGTCAGTTGTAGCGTGTGCAATATATTAACAACATCAGATTTTGATCAATATTGCCTTAAAAAGGCGGATGTAGGCAGGCCAGTGCAGCCATGCCACTATCTCAATTTAAACGAATGAGTTAGGCCTCTATTCCCGAACTTAAACTCTAATACGGACATAGACTGAGCGAGTTAACTCAAGAACTGTTATCATATTAAATTGTAATAAACCTTGTATGCAGACTATGTATTTAGAACTGTTTGCCTGGTAATTTGAAAATAAGTGGAGTAGTTATCATTGAGTTTCAGGAAACAACTAAATGCCATAATTATAGTCTCACTGGTGTCCACTGCTAAATACGTTAAATGCAAGTTTAGGGGCCATCCACATATTACGTACGCAATTAGGGGGGAGGGGGGTCGGATTTTGGCGATTTTGCGTACGGGTGCGAACGGGGGGGGGACGGGGGTGAGGGGGGACAAAATGTGTACGTGCACAAAATAAATTTCTAATTATGACGTCCACATTAGCCTATTTATAACTCTGTATTGTCCTATAGTCGTCCGATGGCATTTATTACATTATATAAAAGCCATGTGCAGTTATTCTGTGCTGTGAACGAGACACCTATATAATTTGTCTATATTGGCCCTCACTCATCCTTCAATAATCTGGCCTAAAGTGCAGACAGTCGCTGCCGAGACACTTTCTGCAGCTGGTCTTCCGGGGGGGGGGTGCGTCAAGCGTACGTACGCAGGGGGGGGTGGTGGGAGAAAGTACGCTTGCGAACAGGGGGGAGGGGGTCCAATTTTCCCGGATTTTTTTGTACGTAATATATGGATGGCCCCTTACAGGCGTTGCTGTCTATATTTTCAATGGTGTACAGCACAACGATAAGTCCATGTCGTAAGAGGATGATGGCAGTCAAACACAGATGTTTTCAGTTTTTGATTAATTGGTTGAGACCTGTCTGACTTTCTGCCGCATGCAGTAGTTAACGTACAGCTCCTCAAGAAGGCAAACTCTCCATTGTGACAGTAATAGCTGCAGGTCGGAGTCGGCATCCTTGGAACATTAAACTTTCCAGCTGAATACCATGATCTCCAATCCTTTTCGAGAAGATAAAGGTGGGGTGTTGGGTTTAGGCCCTGGAACTCTCATCATTTACTCATAAACCACCTTTTAAAGTTCACTCTGCCAACAGATAATTATAAACGGCGTCTGAAGAACCGTTGGTGTTGGAGTCTTGATCTAATGATGACTTATGATGGCTAAATGTCTAGTTTAACAAAAAGATCATGATCCAGGTTAGCTATTATTCAAGAAAGTAAACTGTAAATCCCGTTGGAAACAACGATTAAAAAATTAACAAAATAAGTAAAATTCTCACCGGTAATGTTACAACAATACCAATAACATATTGGGAGTTGCGTCTATTAGTCAGACTAATGACAAGGTTGAAAGTCAACAAAGCAAATCTTTACTAAAAATTCTGGCCGATGGTAATGATTTTATTCGCACAACATTACTAGTCGTTTACGCAGTAGACCTAATTACCCTTTCATTGTCAGTTATCGATACCTTCTCCCCAAATCTTATTTATCTTTTTTTCATTTGAACTGGGCGTCGCTCACATACGTCCATGTATTTTCCTTAAAAGTCAGCCTGCAGGAACATCGTATAATTGAGCAGATTCCCTGGAGATATGAAAATCCAAAGCATGGCCTGTTCAGAAGGGAATCACACAAAAATCGACATGAACTCCAAGACATGACAACTGACTTCGTGATTACGTCATCGTCGAGGCAGATTCCGGCTGAGCGTTTATACTGTAAATTGGGATGAGACGGATATGACGATAGTTTTGTGATGTTAATGTCAGCCTGGATGCGAGTGAAAAGAAGCGTCATCTGAACATCGTTGACATTGTATTTCAAATCCGAGAGACCATCGTATGAACCATTGACATTCTTTGCAAATCCGATTGAATTTAGCGCATGTCTTTTGGGGTTTTCCTGATTCGTGGCGTCTCTTCCATGAGGAATTGTACTGTAGCGAGATATTGCCGACGGCGGCTTGTAGACGCTCGAAATTTGACCTACCCGAGACCACATGTCATCATCCTCTCCTCCCCATCCAAAGTACCTCAACGGATATCCGTTTATCCTCCGAAACAGTTCTGGCTGAATCGATACAACTCCGCCAAAAGTTGGGTACAGTTTATAGTTAAATCTGTCGACCGCTCGGGCGTAATGATGGGGCTCGGGGCTACACCTCATCAGCAATCTATCGTCTTCAAGGATCATGTCGACGTCATGGAAGATGACGCAGTCAAAGGAGAACCTCTTGGAAGCCTCGAGGAAGCCGATGTTCATAGTGGCTGCTTTGTTGAAGATCGCCGGAAAGCGATGGTCTACGACAAACACCCGAAAATGGACAAGCTGTCGTTTGAGGATTGGAATCAGGTGACGGAGTAGGATTCGTAAGTGGTGTTCGCGGTCACGGCACGGTATCACAATTGCTAGACGGGCATGTGAAACACAGTCTTGAGGCTTCCACTCCCCACCTACAAGAACATCGTTTCCAACTAAATCGGCGATTCGATCCCAATCTAAGTAATCGATCATGTTTACGAAAACCCTTCCTTGGAGCCCGGAAGGAATGCAAGGGCACCAATTGGCTTCAGTCGTGTTAGCAATCTTCTGGTCACACAGTCGGCGTTCTTTGGCATGATATCTGTGAATAGACTGCAAGTCTTCCGTTTTAACGGGAGACGGACTTACAAGCAGCGGCCTAAGACTATTCGTGGTCATATGAGGATTGACTTTGTGGTGGCTATGGTTCACAACCACACCGCGAACAGGCAGTTGTGTCTTTACGTCTTTGTTCCAACTGTTGAAGCAACATATCATCGTAATCCCGACAAGAGTTGCACAGGCGTATAACTTTATTATGTGATACGAATACCTGTAATTCGCCATTCTCGCTCCAGTAATTCTAGCTCTCTTTATGCCTCTGAAAAAAGGTCAATAGCATTAATAATTTTGCAAGATTAGACTCGCTAAAACGCTTCATTATAGGACTAATATTGGTAAAAAAGGGTAAAAGACATCGATCTCAAAATTCGATCTGCCTTCCAAAAATCAATCACCTTAATTTATATTATACTTGTTATAAGCGTTTCTCGTTTTGGATCCGAATGAGAGCGCTGTAACGAGCTTTTGATGTAGATCTTGGAGATAAGGTGACACATTCGAACGATGAGCAGACATTCATAACCACTTTTCGACACGGAATGCATGCTGCTTCCATGAATAATAAATACATATAGTATCGATTTCTTAGTTGTGGCTCTCAAGAACATGTGAAATTTTAAATAGGAAGTATACAATTGCAGTATAATTGTATGCATGTGCATGTATATGTGCAGGCATGCATGCTTTGTATGTATTTATATTATTTACTTCCGTAGATTTATACCTAGACTATATTTGTCAGTGTCTTATGTGATATTGTCCTTCACTACGCAATGTTTCTAGTAAATGGTTGTAGAATGTGTGTGATTATATAGTTTTAAGCATATGATGCACAGGGTTGTGTAGATCGGTGTTTTAGTTGTGTTATCTAACTAATTACCAGCATCTCAAACCAGCACATAGGAATAAATTATTAGATAGGATTTGGGGATGCGGTTTGCAGTGCTGAACTATACTCTGTAAAGCAAGAAACCATGACTGAGGATTCAAAACCTAACCGTTGGCTCAGATGTCATCTGCTACTTTAAGTACGTACGCCTCCGCTACAGCCTATGCTGAAGGGAACGATCAACTGAACTTTTGACTGCACGATGGCGAGACGTCGTGATAAAACAGAACGAATTCATCCACTCCTGATAATTTGAGAGGATTGAATAAGATCAGCCGTTTAGTCGCAGATGTGGGTGAGCGGAGTAATAACTCAGTTTGTTTGAATATTAAGCGTTTCGAACTGTCAAGAGATCGTGAAGCTCCACAAAATGAATGTGGTGAAATGCCTCTCCATTTCCGTCGACTGGGAACTCGCTCAAGGTTGGATCAAAAGTTTTTGGCGCCAACGACCATCCAGCGGCTGATAGCATGTAGGGTCACTGGTCTAACTATTATCAAATAACGCTGAAAATAAACCAAACTCTCTATTTAAGAACTAAAGATTTCTTTTCTTCAAGTCCTTCATTATTTCCATCTCCTGCTTACTCACAAACAGCTACTTGAAAAATGAACATACTGAAGGAAGTAGACTATTTGTTAACAAAACAGATTAATAAACAGATAGATTCATCGGTTTTTATGAGATTTCTGTCATTATAATTAATTGACATACTGATTACACGTACACATATGGATCAGATGTATCAAAACTTGAAAGGAAAGTCTCAGCATCGTTTCATATCCCTACTTTGGGAGTATGAAAATGTAAATGCAAAAACAATTTCATATTACCTACAGATTCGTGAAGTGTAGCCAGATGTACTGCATCAAAGAAAATAAATCTAAATCCCGTCCAAACCTTTTCTAAGAATGTCCGCAAAATGCTAATAAATTACAAAATAGCAAATTAAAATAGATTGGATTTCTAGCCATTTTGTACTGGCAGGAAATGAGATGGCAGACTCTCTCGCAAAGCAGTCTGGAATTATCAGATTAACGCTACAAACTATTTAAAATTAAAATAAATATATTCATGAATTAAAGATAATATAATTAATTAATAGTAGGATGAATATGACATTGAGGCTATAGGAAAATTTTATTAATCGATTCAACCTCTTGTTTCCACGGACATTAAAAATATGTACAGACCAAGGAAACGAGAAGTACAAATCACTACACTTAGGATGAGACGTCTTCTTTGTAATGCATATCTGACTAATATAGACAAAAGTGAAACCGAACTCTGTACAGAATGACAAATGGCAGACTATAGGGGGTGGGATAGATGAATGGCAACACTCAGGCCTGAAGAGCATTAGATCTTGAAAAGCCGCGGTTCGATACCCGTAGGCCTCCTCTAGGTCGACTCAGCCTTCCATTCCCTAGAGGGCAGCAGTAAAATGAGCGGGCGCCTTACAGGCTGCCAAGACATGTGTTAATTAAGATCTTGATAATTCTACCGTCATGTTTAAATTATTTCAATGTAACTTACGTTGTCAGTGAGCTTGTCAGTAATTATTACTATTATTCATTTAGAATTATCTCATTATCTTAACCCACTGTAAAAAAAACGCAACATTTCAAAAGTCTTATTATGAAAAATGCTTAGAGAAAAAAGCTGACTTTGAAACCAAGACTACATTATCTGCCAGATGTTTATATCTCGAAGCATACAATTTAATTATGTAAATTAGAGATGAGAAATGTTTTTAGAAATATTATAAAAATTTTAACATTGTAAATATTTTATGTAAATATTACCTGTATATGCCATTCTCTTTCTACCCCCTAACAAGCATTGTATAAATGTATCTGACCAAAGTTGAATTTATATATAAACTGAGTTTTTCAATAAAGGTTTGCAGCTGTCAGTTTAAAAACTATGTTTCTGTTTCTGTATCACTGTAAAGTTAATTTTAACATTTTAATATGAATTTTTTATTATATACTTTTAAATAGCTACTATTGTCACATGTTAAAATTTAACATACATGTAGGTGAATCTTCAACTGGGTTAAATATAAATAAATATGCTTGATAAATTATTTGCATATATGAAAATGTTAAAATTTCGTGAAATAACTTGCATTTGATCTGTAATCAACATTTGTATACTTTAAGTACTAGATAACAACTGTATACTTTCTTTGTCATTTGAGCATTGTATATAAATATGATATAGATGGTTTAATGTTAATTAGTTAGATTAGAGCTCTGTAACTGTTTGTAAATAATTTTTTTACATTAAGAAGAGTCTAAAGGCCACAAATATTAATAATGGGCGTATGGGATGTAATTAAACAATGGTTTACTACTACTAAAAGCCTAAGCTGCAGGTATCGATCAATTGGACTTTTGACAGCTCAATGACGAGAGGTCGTGATAAAGCAGAACGAATTCATCCATTCCTGATTATTCGAAAGGACCGAATTAGATCAACAGTTTATTCGCAGATGTGAGTGAACGGAGTAATAACTCAATCTGTTTGAATATTAAGCGTTTTGAACTGTCAAGCATGTGTCGTTCTATCGTGAGTTGTCCAAAAGTCTGAAGTGCATTACCTTTAGGAACAGTTACGTGAACGGTTTGCCAATTGTCCGAAGTAACTGTGCGAAAGCTTGTGGAATTATCGACGATCAAAGGCAGCGATCTTCGATTTGGGATGTTGAACTTCACCAAGAAGTGAAGTTTGTATCGAACTATTAAATCCAAGGAGCGTTGGAGTGGTTTCGCTGTGGAACGCAAAGAGCCACAAGAAGCGAGGTCTGCGAAGAAACATTCTTCTGGGACAATCCAAGTACAAGTCACGACAAGAATCAAGAATTGGCGGGGGGACCGTAGAGTAATGGATTACACACTGGCGTGAAGAGAAGTAAGTACCAAGATCGAATCCCGTAGACCCCGTAAGGTTTATTCAGCCTTCCACTCGGTAGGTGGCGGCGGTGGTTAAATGAATAGTAGACCGCGACTGGCGCCCTGTTGGCCGCCGTATAAACAGTCAGATTCGACTCCTGTAAAACTTATCATGTGCTTCTACTGTATACATGTATGTAAGGCGCCCTGCGTGGCTGCCGTTTCTACTATATGTATGCTCACTGTACAGCGCAGTGCGGTTAACAGCCGCTTAAATAAAGAACAGATGAGTTCTCTGCACGAAGGCAGGTCCGCTGCCTCTAAGTTTATACCACACGGATGAGATGAGTGTGGTGGTTTACCCTTACCTTTCTCACAGACAATTGTGGGTGAGCAACTTGTCCAAGATCGCTACGCAGTGGCTTGAGGCTGATTCGAACCTACGACCCTCCGGTTACAAGGCATAGAACATACCGCTACACTACCGCGTTGATTTCATGCTATAGACTATAATTTCATAAATAGGCTATTGAATAGCTAAACTGAAAAACAGACTGACATTCCTTGGCGTTAAACTATGCAATCCATTGAAATGCTGATGAGGGGGCGAACGATTAGAAAGTAGCGAGTGTAAGATCAAACACTAAGAGTAAGCGTGACATAATTTTGGTGTTCTATACCGGGATTAAACCATAGATGGGACACTTAAAAACGAGTCAAGTGTTGAATAAGAGAAATATTGTGTACTCACTTGAAACAGGTCGCCATTTTGAGGCGTGCTATCGCCTGGAAGGTGATTATAATTCGTGACGTAGTGTATTACGACAGTACTTGCTATTTATAGCGTTGTAACGTGAGGTCAATGTTAAGGTCGAATATGCAAGGACCTACGTATTATGCAAAGGACCAAAGATTTTAAGAATGTAACTGTAAATGTACGCGATTTTCTAGAGCGACCCTGCTCATTTTTCAATGAATTGATCGGGTGAGATCCTTCACCACCGCTGCCCGTTTGAATGGGTGCCACGCAGCATATCTATTATGAGTGCGCAGACGGAAAGAAATTGTTTTACCATGATTGGTTTCGGTTATTATTGATACGTCTGAAACTTTGGTTGCTCTAATCACAGTATAAATAACTACACAGTACGTCGACTCCTCGCCGCTGCTGCAGTCAGAATGTGTGACATTATAAATAACTAAGCCCCGCCCACTGTGACGACATTATAAGTACCTAAGCCCCGCCCACTGTCGTTTACCATGCCGATACACCGGAAACAATCACATCAAATATTTTTTTAAACGTTAAAACAACATTGAGGACTACACGCCGATACACCGGAATCTATCAAATAAAATATTTTTTAAACGTTACAACAACATTGAGGACTTCATTAGAATTAACAATATTATTTTTAACGTTAATTTCAGCTTAAATCTATAATTCAGGAGCTCAGGTTCAAAATGACGTCGTAATCACGTGACCAGATGTCGTAATCACGTGACCAGAAAAACTTGTCAACAGCCAGCAATGAGAGTCGACGTACTGTGTAATTATTTGTACTGTGCTATAATGGCAGAATGTTTAGTTTTAATGGTAGATTTAACAGCATTAGAATTAGAGTGGAGAGGTCCAGACAAGTAGATCCTATCTAGAGAGTGCTCTTTGTGAGATGGACCTTAAAATTCGACATGAAGTCCCATTTCTGTGATGGAAGTCGAGGGTAATTGTCTCCAGGCAAGAGATTAATTGATCAGATTTGTATATTGGCCCTGAATGATGATATAGGGGTCACAGGAGCGCCCGGAGCCAAAGTTTCAACCAAATTTTCAGACGTATCAATAACCGAAACCAATTATGGCAAAACAATTCCTTTCCCTCTGCGCGCTCCTAATAAATTTGCTGCTTTACAATCCTTCCTTTTGGATCTCTCTTGGGACTTTAGTCTCCTCGGAAAGCAATCTCTTCGATTCTGTCTTGGATAGACTCGGCGATAATTAAAACTACGAATTCCTGAATTAATAAACTACTAGCTGTAACCCGTGAAAAATCACGGTATATAGAACAATTATTGCAGTGACAACAATTAAGCTTACTTCCCCGTTATATTATGACGTCATATTATGACGTCATATTATGACGTCATATTATGACTGTCAAGACAGCCGTCGCCAAGGCGGCAGTATAGTGACGTCACAATAGTGTTTGTTACGGGACAGACAGACGTACATCGGTTATTATGTTGTTTGATGACGTATGGTCAAAAGGATCCATCTCTACCACTGAACGTCTGACATTCGTAACTCGTTGCGCAACCACAGAGTTACGACTTCATAATGTGGTGAGAATGCGTCTTGTTCGTCTCTGTCCCTCTTTCTGTTTCTGAAAACTGTCAATGGCATTAGGGGCCATCCACATATTACGTACGCAATGAGGGGGGGTCGGATTTAGACGATTTTCCGTACGGGTGCGGACGGGGGGGGAAACAAAATGTGTACGTACGCCAAGTAAATTTCTAATTATGACGTCCACATTAGCCTATTCATAACTCTGTATTGTCCTATAGTCGTCTGATGGCATTTTATTACATTATATAAAAGCCACGTGCAGTTATTCTGTGCTGTGAACGAGACACCTATAATTTGTCTATATTGGCCCTCACTCATCCTTCAATCTGGCCTAAAGTGCAGACAGTCTGGAGCTGTCGAGACACTTTCTGCAGCTGGTCTTCCGGGGGGGGGTGCGTTAAGCGTACGTACGCAGGGGGTGTGGAAGAAAGTACGCTTGCGAACAGGGGGGAGGGGTCCAATTTTCCCAGTTTTGGGTACGTAATATATGGATGGCCCCTTAACAATTTTGCGAGAAAAGACTCGTTAAAAACGCTTCATTGTGGGATTAATTTGCTATAAGAAAGCCAAGTCATGGCTTTCAAAACTGTAAACATCTGCCTTGCAAAAAAAAACAATTACCGTGATTTTCATTTCTTGTTGTAAAGCGTTTCTCGTTTTGGATCTTAATGAGATCGTGATAACGAGCTTCTGGTGTAGGTCTCGCAGATAAGCTGGCGCATTCGAACGCTGACCAGATTACATGACTACTTTTCGACACAGAATGCATGCTGCTTCCATGAATAATTATTGAATAGAGGCCTAATATTGAATTCCTGACTGCGACTCTTGTGAAAGTGTCAGAATTTAGATAGAAAATGTACACTAGTAGTATTATTGTATGAATGTGCATGTATGTATGTATTTATTTATGTATGTATTTATATAACTATATACTTCTGTGATTTATATGTACATTTGTCAGTGCCTTATGAGAATCTCTCTGAGGCTTGGGTGTGTGACAGGTGCATATCAGGGGACTTAAATTAGTTGAAATTCCTTTGGGTTCTCAAGAGAGAATTGTTCCAAAAGAGAAGGGTCAATGCACAAGAAAGCACGTTTTGAACGTGCGACAAACAGATCCCCATGCGCTGCGAAATGATGTGGTCGCTTACGTGGTTTTCAGTGTCCAAAACTGACAGACTAATTGCAGTGAAACAATACTCAAGAAAGTCATAATAAAATGTCTCAAAATCCAAAGCAGAGTGCTTGAAAAAACTTCGAATAAACAACTCCAAATCATCTTTGCGGTAAATTCATTCCATATGAATGTAAATGCAAATGTTTTTCGATATCGACCGCGCGGCCTCGACCCTTCTCAGTTTTCAATGAATCGGTCGAGTGAGATCCTTCACTACCGCTAGCTATTTGAGTGGGAGCCACGCCATGTTAGGTTCCCGTGTACGGACCATGCTAACCCGAGACTAAACTATGGCGACGAAACTTTATCCTGCCAGGCAACGTCTACGACATTTAAATAAATTTCAAAGTCCACGATTTTCAATACCGACCGTTTGACCTCGAAACTGCTATATTTTCATCATCGCTACCTGCTTGTATGGAGTCCACGACTTTTAAGACCAGTCCGTGCTAACTGATACGACTTTGGACGCCATCGTCGTCGTCATCATCATTAATGCCAAAAATTAATGGTCTCCTCGCAAACCAAGGGGCCGTCCACATATTACGTACGCAATGAGGGGGGTCGGATTTAGGCGATTTTGCGGACGGGTGCGAACGGGTGGGGGGAGGGGGGACAAAAGTGTACGTACGCAAAATAAATTTCTAATTATGACGTCCACATTAGCCTATTTATAACTCTGTATTGTCCTATAGTCGTCCGATGGCATTTTTATTACATTATATAAAAGCCATGTGCAGTTATTCTGTGCTGTGAACGAGCCACCTATAATTTGTCTATATTGGCCCTCACACATCCTTCACTCTGGCCTAAAGTGTAGACAGTCAGGCTGCCTGGAGCTGTCGAGACACTTTCTGCAGCTGGTCTTCGGGGGGGAGAGGTGCGTCAAGTGTACGTACGCAGGGGGGGTGGAAGAAAGTACGCTTGCGAACAGGGGGGAGGGGGTCCAATTTTCCCGGATTTTTGCGTACGTAATATATGGATGGCCCCAATCTCTTCGATTCTGTCTTGGATACATAACTGAAACCATATTTCCCGAATTCATAAGAAATAACGTGCGGTGAAAATACCCAACTCTATTTCTGAACGTCTGATATTCTTAGCTTTACGTTGCAGTACCAAAGTTACGACCGCTGGACTATGACTTGCATAATCTGCATTAACGAAGCTGAATCACTCGTGCCAAATGATGTGCCAAATGTTGTTCGGAGTAACTTGGATCCGCTCGGAGTAAGGTCTGAGCAGGGAGAAAGTGCACCTCCACCCTCGTTCAGAAGAAGTGAACGGTTACAGTTGAAGTCGAGGTTAAATTATATAGAGAGATAGGGAATCGCTGGAGTCGAATCCCAGCAGATTCTGTTGAATCTCATGGATCAGACCACCCCACTGGATTAGAGGTTCTTCCATCCACGGACTTGCGAAGACGCGTACCCGTCCCATTTCAACAGCCTGACTTAGCACCCAGTGCTACGGGTGGGTCACGGCGTAACAAAAGGCATCTGAAGAACCGTTGGTGTCGGAGCTATGTCCTGCTCTAACGAAGACCTATGATGGCTTATTGACTATAGTTTCAACAATCATCCAGATTAGATATTATTCAAGAAAGTAAACTGTAAATCCCGTTGCAAGCAACGGTCAAAATTCACATTATAAGTAAAAATTCACATCGGTAATTATGTTCCTGCAATACCAATAACATATTGGCGGTTGCGTCCGTTAGCCAGATTAATTACAAGGTCTAAACTAAACAAATCTTTACTAACAATTTAGTCCGAAGGTAACGATTTTATTCCCAAACATTCCTAGTCGTTTACGCAGTAGACTTAATCACCCTTTGAAATTCGGCGATCAATATTTCTCACCATATCATATTTATCTTTTTTTCCCTTGAACTGGGTGTCTTTCACAAACGTCCATGCATTCTCCCTCAAAGTCAGCCTGCAGGCTGCTCGTATAATAGAGCAGATTCCCTGCAGATACGAAAATCCAAAGCATGGTCTATTAGGAAAGGAATCGCACAAAATCGACATGAACTCCAAGACATGGCAACTGACGTCATGATTACGTCATTATCGAGGCCTATTCCAGCTGATCGTTCATACTGTGAAATGGGATGAGACGGATATGATGATAGTTTTGTGACGTTAATGTCAGCCTGGATGCGAGTGAAAAGAGGCGTCATCTGAACATCGTTGACATTGTAATTCAAATCCGAGAGACCCTCGTGTGAGCCATTCGCATTCTGTGCAAATCCAAGTGTCCTTAGCGCGTACAGTTTTGGGTTTTTCTCATTCGTGGCGTCTGTTCTGTGCGGAATTGTACTGTAGCGAGATATTGACGACGGCGGCTTGTAGATGCTCGCAATGTGACTTACCTGAGACCACATGTCCTCATCCTCTCCTCCCCATCCAAAGTACCTCAACGGATATCCGTTTATCCTCCGAAACAGTTCTGGCTTAATCGATACAACTCCGCCAAAAGTTTCCCATATTACATAGTTATGACTGTCGACCGCTCGGGCGTAATGACGGGGCTCGGGGCTACAGGTCATCAGCGATCGATCATCTTCAAGGATCATGTCGACGTCATGGAAGATGACACAGTCAAAGGAGAACCTCTGGGCAGCTTCAAGGAAGCCGATATTCATAGTGGCGGCTTTGTTGAAGATCACTGGAAAACTCTGATCTGCGACAAACACCCGGAAATGGACAAGCTGTCGTTTGAGGATTGGAATCAAGTTACGGAGTAGGATTCGTGAGTGGTGTTCGCGGTCACGGCACGGTATCACAATTGCTAGACGGGTATGTGAAACACAGTCTTCAGGTTTCCACTCCCCACCTACAAGAACATCGTTTCCAACTAAATCGGCGATTCGATCCCAATCTAAGTAATCGATCATGTTTACGAAAACCCTTCCTTGTAGACCGGACGGTATGCAAGGGCACCAATTGGTTTCAGTCGTGTTAGCGATCTTCTGGTCACACAGTCTGCGTTCTTCGGCATGATATCGCTGAATAGACTCCACGTCTTCCGTTTTAACTGGAGACGGACTTACAAGTAGCGGTCTAAGACTATTCGTGGTCATATGAGGATTGACTTTGTGGTGGCTATGGTTCACAACCACACCGCGAACAGGCAGTTGTGTCTTTGTGTCTTTGTTCCAACTGTTGAAGCAAAATAGCATCGTAATCCCGACAAGAGTTGCACAGGCGTATAACTTTATAAAGTGATATGAATACCTGTAATTCGCCATTCTTGCTCCAGTAACTCTAACTCTCTTTATGTCTCTGAAAAAAGGTCAATAGCATTAATAATTTTGCAAGAATAGTCTCGCTAAAACGCTTCATTATAGGACTAATTTTGGTTAAAATAGGGTCAAAGACATCGATCTCAAAATTCGATCCGCCTTCCAAAAATCAATTACCTTGATTTATAGTATACTTGTTATAAAGCGTTTCTCGTTTTGGATCCGAATGAGAGCGTTGTAACGAGCTTCTGATGTAGATCTTGGAGATAAGCTGACACATTCGAACGATAGCCAGACCTTCATGACTACTTTCGACAGGGAATGGTTGCAGCTTCCATGAATAAAAATTAAATATAGTATCGATTTCTTAGCTGCGGCTCTAAGTAAAATGTCAAATTTAAATAGAAAGTAAACAGTTGCAGCATAATTGTATGCATGTGCATGTATATGTGCATGCATGCATACGTGCATGTCTTTTCACTTCTGTAGATTTATACGTAGACTACATTTTGTCAGTGTCTTCACTACGCATTGCATCTTATTTAAATGTGTGTAGAATGTGTGGTTATAAGCAAGTGATGCACAGGGTTGTGTAGATCGGTGTTGTAATTGAGTTATCTAAATAATTACCAGCATCTAAAACCAGCATATAGGAATAAATAATTAGGTAGGATTTGGGGATACGGTTTGCAGTGCTGGACTAAACTCTGTACAGCAGGGAACCATGACTGAGGATTCAAATCCTAACCGTTGGTTCAGATGTCGTCTGCTACTTTAAGTACGAACGCCTCCACTACAGCCTCCGCTGCAGTGAACGATCAGTTGGACTTTTGACAGCACGATGGCGAGACGTTGTGATAAACAGAGCGAATTCATCCACTCCTGATCATTCGAAATGATTGAATTAGTCGCAGATGTGAGTGAGCGGAGTAATAACTCAATCTGCTGGAATATTAAGCGTTTCGAACTGTCAAGAGTGCGTCGTTCTAACGTGAAGCTCCATTAAATGAATGTGGTGAAATGCCCCTCCATTTCCGTCGAGTGGGCAACTCGCTCAAGGTTGGATCAACAAGTTTTGGCGCTAAAGATCGTCCAGCAGCGGATACCATGCAGGGTCACTGGTCTATTCCCATATCGCCAGGATGGGAATTGCCAGGAGGGTTCAATCTCCCTAGGCTTTCTTAGGACCCCCAGTTAAGTCTTCATTGCACACCCCAGGGGGTCGTTTCAAACCTCCTCAGTTGTGCTAGTGTGATTTAGCATTATAGGGCTCGGAGTCTCTGACAAAGAAAAGAAATTTTCATAGTGTATTATGGATGCATTTTTTTTCTCAACAAAGGAATTGATTTTGATTCGAGTCTGACTTGCAAAACTGCTAGCCTTGAAATCTGCTGTTTTAAAATTTCATTGACATTAGTTTGTAACATACGGATAAAATGTTCAATTCCCCAGTCTTTTTTCCACAATTCCCACACGGCTTATCGCTGGTAATAAACTAAACTCTCTATTTAAGAGAACTGAAGATTGCTTTTCTTCAATTCCTTCATTATTTCAATCTCCAGCTTGCTCACAAGCAGCTACATGGAAAAATGAACATATTGAAGTAGACTTTTCGTTAACAAAATAGATTAATAAACATATAGGTTCACCGGAAAAATTAGATCTGTGTCGTTATAATTGATAGATATAATGATTACACACACATACATGGATCAGATGGATCAACACTTGAAAGGAAAGTCTCAGCATCGTTTCATATGCCTACTCTGGGGTTTGAAAAGGATTTAGGATTGCTGATGATTCCTGTGTTTATTCAACTGAATTGACAGCTTTAGTTGAATCCCTTTAATGGATACTTAAAAATGAAAATGTCAATGCAAAAACAATTTCACAATACATGCAGATTCGTTAAGTGTAGCCACATCTATCAAAGAAAATAAATATGTATCCTGTCCAAACCTTTTCTAAGAATTTCTGCATAATCCTAATAAATTGCAAAATAGCAAAATTAAAATAGCCATATTGGATCTGCAGGAAATGAGATGTCAGACTTTCTGGCAAAGCAAAGTCAGGAATTACCAGAGATTAACTCTACAAACTATTTACAATTAAATTAAATATATTCCTGAATTAAAGATTAGGCCCTATATAATTAATAAATAAGAGTATGAATATGACAATGAGGCTAGAGGAAAATTTTATAAATGGATCCAACCTATTGTTTCCACGGTCAATGCGGTCATTAATAATATGAACAGATCAATGAAACAAGAGGTTCAAATTTATAGACTCGGGATGAGATGTGTCCTTTGTAATGCATGTGTGAATAATATGGGCAAAAGTGAAACAGAACTACCAAATGGAGGAGACAATAGGAGGTGGCAGAGATCAGGGGCGCCGCAGCGTGACGCACTGGACGCACGTGCGTCCACCCACCAAATCAAATCCATACAAAGAATGGGCATCGCATCGATATTTTTAACGGCAATACGGCATGTTAAAGCATTAGATGTTATCTAAATTGAATATTTTATTACGCTTGTCACTACTCACTACTCCATGTATGGCAGCTATTTCAATTTTCCTACTTATATCTATGATAGCAAAGCGGGGAAGCGGCCATTATTATTTGTTTACGAGAGGGTGTGCGTCCAATTTTTAAACCCTGCGGGCGCCCCTGGGAGAGACGAATGTTAACACTCTGTCCTGAAGAACATTAGATCTTGAAAAGTCGCGGTTCGATACCCGTAAGCCTCCTTTAGGTCGACTCAGCCTTCCACTCCGTAGAGGGCGGCAGTGAAATGAGCGGGCGCCTTACAGGCTGCTAAGACGTAATATGTTAATTAAGATCTTGATAAAAATTATGCCGTCATGTTTCAATTGTTTCAATGCAACTTACTGCTCAGTGCCAGTGAGCTTGCCTATGGACATCAGCATCATCATCATCATCATCATCGTCGTCGTCGTCGTCATCATCGTCGTCGTCGTCGTCATCATCATCATCATCATCATCATCATCATCATCATCATCATCATCATCATCATTATAATTCATTTAGAATTATCTTATTATCTCCACTCAGTGTAAAATATGCAACATTTTAAAATTCTTATATGAAAAATGCTTAAAGAAAAAAGCTGTCTTTAAAACCAAGAAAACATCAACTTCCAGATGTTTATATCTTGAAGAATACAATTTAATTATGTAAATTGGAGATCGGAAAATGTTTACAAATACTATAAAAATTTAAACATTGTAAATATTACAGGTCTCTTAATGCCATTCTCTTTCGACCCCTAACATACATTGCATAAATGTACAGTATCTGATCAAATTTGAATTAATATATAAACTGAGTTTTTCAGTAGTTTTGCAACGTTCTGTTTCTGTATCATTGTGAAGTTAATTTTAACATTTTTAGCATGAATTTTTTATTGCATAGCAACTATTGTCACATGTTAAAATTTAACATATGTGAATCTTCAACTGGGTTAAATATGCTTGACAAATTATTTGCACATAATTTTCTTATTTGACAATGTACAAAAATAACCTGAAATAACTTGTATTTGATCTGTAGTCAATTTATAATACCTTAAGTCTTCTCTCCCTTCCGTCAGGCGTGCGCCGACGATGAGGCCTCAACGTGACGTCTCCAAACAGCTCTGTCCCTGATTTTTTTCAACAGCATCCCTCATCTCCATGTTCTGTGCTTTCAGGTCTTCTTTTATGTTGTCCATCCATGTCTTTGTTTGCCTCCCTCTGCTTCGTTTTCCCTCTACATGACCGTACATAGCTGCGGCCGGAAGCCTCCTGTCATCCATTCGTGTCACATGCCCGAACCATGTAAGCCTTCTTTTCCTGATCTTGTCCACCACTGTCTCCATCTGACCAAGCTCCTCCCTGGTACTTAATACCTTAAGTACTATATAACAGCTGTGTACTTTCTATATCATTTTGAACATTGTACATAAATATAATATAGATGGTTTAATGTTAACTGGTTAGATTAGAAGCTCTGTAGATGTTTGTTAATAAATTTAAAAAAACATTTTAAAAAGGGCCTAACGGCCACAAACAATTAATAATGGGCCTACAGAATGTTGTTGTAAAAAATGGTTTACTACTGCTAGAGCTTAAGCTGCTGTTATGATCAATTGGACCTTTTACTGCACGATGGCGAGAGGTCGTGATGAAGCAGAACGAATTTATCCACTCTTGATCATTCTAAAGGATCGAATTAGATCAGACGTTTAGTCTCAGGTCTGAATAAACGTAGTAATGACTCGATCTGTTTGAATATTAGGCGGTTCGAACTGTCAAGAACGCGTCGTTCTAACGTGGACACGGCGTCTGAAGTGCATTACCTTCAAGGACAGTTAAGTAAACGGTTTGCGAGTTGGACGAACTGTGCGAAAGGGTGTGGAATTATCGACGAGCAAAGGTCGCGATCTACCATTTGGGGTGCTATACTTAACCAAGAAGCGAACTTTATATCGAACTTTTAAATCCCCTTGCTGTGACCCCTGCGATAATCAAACAATATAATTTCCGATGTACGTCGGTCGCGTGCATTTGGTGCATCGACTAATGTTAACCTCTTTGCCTCTCTCTCTGTCTCCGTCTCCGTCTCCGTCCCTGTCTGTCTGTCTGTCTGTGTGTCCGTCTGTCTGTCCGTCCGTCTGTCCGTTTGTCCGTCTGTCTGTCTGTTCGTCTGTCTGTCTGTCGTTCGTCTGTGGTTCGTCTGTGGTTCGTCTGTCTGTCTGTCTGTGTCTGTCTGTGTCTATCTGTGTCTGTGTCTGTGTCTGTGTCTGTGTCTGTCTGTCTGTCTGTCTGTCTGTCTGTCTCTCTCTCTCTCTCTCTCTCTCTCTCTCTCTTTCTGCAGATACGGCTGCCAGCTGGAGCTGGCGGAGTCCACCCGCCGCGGTCAGCAATAGCCAGCCCTGAATTAACGTCGAGCTGACCTCTCCCTCTGTCTGTCTGTCTCTGTATGTCTGTCTGTCTGTCTGTCTGTTTCTCTCTCTGCAGATACGGCTGCCAGCGGGAGCTTGCGGGGGGGCCTGAATTGACGTACAGCTGACCTCTCCCTCTCTCTCTCTCCCTCTCTCTCCCTCTCCGCCCCTCTCTCCCTCCCTCCCTCCCTCCGTCCCTCTCCCTCCCTCTCTCCCTTCCTCTGTCTCTCTGTCTGTCTCTGTCTGTCTCTGTCTCTGTCTGTCTATCTGTGTCTGTCTGTCTGTCTGTGTGTCTGTCTGTCTGTCTGTGTGTCTGTCTGTCTGTCTGTCTGTCTGTCTGTCTGTCTGTCTCTCTCTCTCTCTCTCTCTCTCTCTCTCTTGTTCTCTCTCTCTCTCTCTCTCCTCTCTCTCTCTCTCTCTCTCTCTCTCTCTCTCCTCTCTCTCTCTCTCTCTCTCTCTCTCTCTCTCTCTCTCTCTCTCTCTCTCTCTCTCTCTCCTCTCTCTCTCTCTCTCTTTCTCTCTCTCAATTATTGCAATGACAACAATTTAGCTTACGTATTTTTAACGTTTCTAATCTCAAGCACATTATTGTCTGTAAACTAAATTTACATACCGTGATTTTTCACCGGTTACAGCTAGTAATAATAATAATAATAATAATAATAATAATAATAATAATAATAATAATAATATTAATAATAATAATAATATTAATATTAATAATAATATAATAATATTTATTTTAATGATAATAATAATAATAATAATAATAATATTATTATTATTATTATTATTATTATTATTATTATTATTATTATTATTATTATTATTATTATTATTATTATTATTATTATTATTATCGAATATAATTAGTATCAGTGTATAAGGCTACAAAAATTGGCCCTGTCTAGACCACAGTCACGCCCCTGGCCATAGTTGCTAAATCTTACAATGCGTATTAACTTTGATCAAAATGTATTTTTTTATCTTTTCAGTTACTCGCTAGATTGCAATGTTGTATAAATAAGCTGACCATTGATTCTTCCAAAAATGCTATTGAAACACGTCACTAATTAAAATCAGCAGATAATAAAAGTGTTTGTTTCTCAACCAGATTTTTATGAATACTTGGTATTCATAAAATCAATTCATGTTCTTGATATAAAGTTACCTATAAACTGTGATAAATTGGGTATAATTATAATTTGCATCCGGATGGCTGAAACCACTCAAGGTAAACCGGCGGCGGAATGCTGAGTACAGGGGTTAGGCAATGTTTCAAATATAGGCCTATTATCATTCAAAGTCAACTACCAAATTTACACTGGAACGTGGCGCAACTCAGGAAAACCTTGCCCCCCCACGCAAGAAATCCTGGATCCGTCACGGCCTACTAGACTATTTTACCTAGCGTATTTTAAGCTGAGTTTTTTTTATAATTTATTAACTCTCGATTCGATCATAGCGACCATCTGTCTTTTCATAACAGCTCACCTGTAGTGTTGTAATTCTTTTACTTTAATAATCGTAACTTGCTTTCTAAGGCGTTCATGCTATTATTTGATAATAGCAGACTAAAGTTGTAGCCGGTTTATAAATCCTTTCAGGGATGGCACTTGTTTAAACATTCAGTGCCAGTCCTGACAATTTATTTTGATGTTCTAAAAACTTCGTGTCATATTCCGAAGTAATCGCACATAATTTATCTTACAAGAATTTTACGAAAGCTATCCAAACCATATTCTTGAAACGTGTACGAAAACTAGCCGGAACATGTTCAATACTGCAATAATCGTTTAAAATCTGCAGAGCTCATCACATACACTGACATCGTTTATAAATACTGAAGAGTTAGCTTAGCGCTTGCTTCTTTAGATATTGATTACTAGGTTCTCAGATGCTGCCGAGTGCACTTAACGGTTAGTAGTCTCTAGGCTGAGAAATATTGCGCGCACAACATCAGTGTGTGAGTTAGCATTCGGTTATATAATATGGGTTTCTATACTAGTTGGTCTAGTATATTACTATCCGAGGAGAGAGGTAACTAGCCCACTCTTGAGTGAAATGATAGAAGTGAGATACGACAACGGTATTAAAGATTTAAATTGTATTAATGATTCAAAACATGTGTCAATGATTTTACGTTAATTACATGACAGAAAACTGAATGTAAAACTTACACTGAAAATATAATGAACTCTTTACTTCACCAGTCACGACATGATCCAGAGGTTTCATCAGAACTCGTCGTGAACTCTCTGAAATCTCTGAATGCTCATTCTTCCTTGCGGGCTGTATTAAAAACCCTTCCTTGAATGTTTAACCACGCTACGCTTCTCCGTGGCAACTCTTGATTGGACGGGGCAATGATAGTCATCTGTCAGCTCTTACATTTAACCAATGGAAAGGGAAACGCTTATCAATTACGTCATTGACTACGACAAATATCTCACAGACCATATATTAACCCATAATTATATTATATTGAACTGCCCACCTGTAATACCTAAGAATTGTAGTGTGCCCAAGTGGGAGTGACTAAATATCGTTATCATAGTTACATCAGTAAAAGTTGTTAGTCTATAGGCAGTAATCAAGAAAGTTGGTAACCTTGAGCTATAGACCAATTTCAGTACTGTACAGTAGTACGCTGTGTTACAAATAAAAATTATCTTAACAAATGGGTTATTTTATATTAAAGAAGAAACCTTGCGGGAGCAATTTGTTAAAGGTATAATACGGAAGAAACAGGTCTACCGAATACCAAACAAAGTCAGTGCAATTCGCTTAAGTAAACCAATACTACAACGTGTGTCCTTACATGTTCTAATCTAACGACTTTTAAGCTATAGAGCTGTAAGCAGGAAAGCCTTCTGACTTAGTACGCTTTTAATCGGATCTTCACAAAAGAAGATATCGTTTCTTAATAAAATATAGTAGGCCCTATATCTATATATAAAAGAAAACATAATACCAAAGTCTAATGAATCGTCAGTTGTTTCGTGTACAATATTCATTCATTCATTCCGAACATTTATTTAGCGCCTCTTCAAGATATCTACTCATATTTTACCAGGCCCGGCCCTAGGGCAAGGCGAACGAGGCAGCCGCCTTGTGCCCCACGCTTTGAGGGGCCCCGCGCTGATGGCTATAATGTTTTTTCTGTGATGAAACTGAACAGATATTCAAATAACTAAATAAAACATAATTATTGCTTTCATAGTAAAATGATATAATATTAAGAGCCTGATTTGCATGTTGTATTCCTTAACCAATTTAATTTCGATTTTGTATTAGGCCTGTTTTAATACGTGTGGCATTGCCCGTGTTGGCAGGAAATCAACTGCGCAATGACATTTTTTGTTTGGGGCTCCTCATCGCTTGCTGCCTTTGGCCCCGCACACACTCGGGCCGGGCCTCCATTTTGCACCATTAAATTTGACCTCGCATCTAGTCTGTAAGAATAGTAGAGTAGCCTACGCGTGGACTGATAGAGGCCCCTGGCAGGCCAAATTCAGCCATGCCCCGACCTCACTTGAAACGAATCAGGAACTATGCCTTCGGGCCCGAACTTAAACTTAAATGGGTGCATAGACTGAGGAAGTTTACTAGGCAACGATCATACTTGTAATAAACAAATGTTGACCTTCTATATATAGGCTATGCATAAGCTTACTATTTGTAAAAAAAACTGTTTTCGTGGTCATCGAAAATCAATGAAGTCGCAAAACTAAATGCCATTTAGTCTAACTGGTGTCCATTGCTGAAAAACGCAGAATGTGAATTTAACGGCTCTGATGTCCATATTTTCAATGGAATAGCGTACAAACATCAGGCCATTTTCTAAGGGGATGATGGCAATGTAACACAGATATTTTCAGTTTTTGTTTAATTGGTTGAGACCTGTCTGACCTTTTTCAGTCAATGTACAGCTATTCAAGAAGGCAAACTCTCCACTGTATGCCCCAGAAACAGTGAAAGCTGCAGGTCGAAGTAGGCATCCGTAGAACATTAAAGTTTCCAGCTGAATACCATGATCCCGAATCTTTACCGAAAAGTTGAGGCTGGTGGTGTTTGGTTTAAGCCCTGGAGACCCATATCATTAACTCATAAACTACCTAAGAAAGTCCATGCCAAAGGCCCTAGCAATTAGCGAACAGCTTCAGACTTGTCTAAGGCGCCTGAAGAAACGTTGGTGGCGGAACTATATCTTGGCCTAATGCTGACTTATGGTGGCTTAATGACTGCTTTTAAAGTCATCCAGGTTAGATATTATTCAAGAAAGTAAATTGTAAATCCCTCCCGCAAGTGTAATAAATTACATTAAACATAACAATCGCATCGGTAATGTTCAAACAATACCAATAAAGTTTTGGCGTTTAGGTTTATCCAACTTAATGACTTGGTCCAAAGTCAACAAAAGAAGTCTTTACTAAAAAAACAGGCTGGAGGTAACGAATTTATTCCTCCAACATTCCTAATCCTTTACGCAATATACCTAATTACCCTTTGAAAGTCAATTATCAATACCTTCTTCCCATATGTTATTTATCCTTTTTCCATTTGAACTGCGTGTCTCTTACATACGTCCATGCATTCTCCCTCAAAGTCAGCCTGCAGACTGCTCGAATAATATGGCAGATTCCCTGTAGATACGAAAATCCAAAACATGGTTTATTAGGAAAGGCATCGCACAAAAATCGACATGAACTCCAAGACATGCCACCTAACGTCATAATTACGTCATTATCGAGGCATATTCCGGCTGATCGTTTGTATTGTGAATTGGGATGAGACGGATATGATGACAGTTTTGTGATGTTAATGTCAGCCTGGATGCGAGTGAAAAGAGGTGTCACCTGGACATCGTTGACATTGTAATTCAAATCCGAGAGACCTTCGTATGAACCATTGACATTCTTTGCAAATCCGATTGAATTTAGAGCATGTCTTTTGGGGTTTTCCTGATTCGTGGCGTCTTTTCCGTGAGGAATTGTACTGTAACGAGATATTGCCGATGGCGGTGAGTAGATGCTCGTAATGTGACTTACCCGAGACCACATGTCATCATCCTCTCCTCCCCATCCAAAGTACCTCAACGGATATCCGTTTATCCTCCGAAACAGTTCTGGCTTAATCGATACAACTCCGCCAAAAGTTGGGTACAGTTGATAGTTGAATTTGTCGACTGACCGCGCGTAATGGCGGGGCTCGGGGCTACAGGTCATCAGCGATCGATCATCTTCAAGGATCATGTCGACGTCATGGAAGATGACACAGTCAAAGGAGAACCTCTTGGCAGCTTCGAGGAAGCCGATATTCATAGTGGCCGCTTTGTTGAAGATCGCTGGAAAACGCTGATCTGCGACAAAAATCCGGAAATGGACAAGCTGTCGTTTGAGGATTGGAATCAGGTGACGGAGTAGGATTCGTAAGTGGTGTTCGCGGTCACGGCACGGTATCACAATTGCTAGACGGGTATGTGAAACACAGTCTTGAGGCTTCCACTCCCCACCTACAAGAACATCGTTTCCAACTAAATCGGCGATTCGATCCCAGTCTAAGTAATCGATCATGTTTACGAAAACTCTGCCCTGTAGACCGGACGGTATGCAAGGGCACCAATTGGTTTCAGTCGTGTTAGCAATCTTCTGGTCACACCAACGACGTTCTTCTGCATGATATCGCTGAATCGACTCCAAGTCTTCCGTTTTAACGGGAGGCGGACTTACGAGTAACAGCTTAGAAGTAGATTTGATCGTATGGCCATTGACTTTGGCGTGGCTATTACCCACAACCAACCCACGAACAGGCAATTGTGTCTTTGCGTCTTTGTGCCAACTATTGAAGCAAAATATCATCGTAATCCCGACAAGAGTTGCACACACGAATAACTTCATAATGTGGTTTGAATGCGTGTAATACGCCATTCTCGATCCTGTAGCTCTATCTCTCTTTCTGTCTCTGAAAAATTATGAGCAGCATCAACAATTTAGCAAGGAAAGATTCGTTAGAGGAACTTAATTATATGACTAATTTTGGCCTAAAACGGCCAAGATGTGGATCCCAAAATTATATCTGCTTTGCCAAAATATGACCTTAGGTTATCATTTCTTGTTATATTATAAAGCGCTTCTCGTTTTGGATCCCAACAGTGGCGTCACTAGGGCTGGTGTCACCCGGTGCGATAAGTCATGGAGTCACCCTAAAAAAGTGATGACATTTTTTTTAGGAATTCGTCTCCACAAAAAAGTGATGATTTTTTTGGAATTCGTCTCCAACGATTTCATCTTCCAAAAAAGTTGATGATCTTTTTTTAGTCATTAGCCTGGTTTTTACTTTTTCCATCCTTCTTTTCGGTCTCCAACCATAATACCATCACTTCCTTACCTTTGAATTCGTCTCCCGAACTAAACCTGATGACCTTTTTTAGGAATTCGTCTCCCCAAAAAAGTCATGACCTCATCTTCAAAAAATTTCATCTTTTTCTCATGTTGGGTGTCACCCCCCCTCTGAGAGTGTTACCCGGTGCGGTCCGCACCCCCGCACCCCCCTCGTGACGCCACTGGATCCCAATGAGAGCGTTATAACGAGTTTCTGGTTTAGGTCATTTGAACAATGACCAGACTTTCATGCCTATTTTTCGACACGGAGATTGAATAATAATTAAATATAATATTGAATATTGAATTGTCAGCGTCGACTCTCAAAAAGTGTCACAATTTAAATAGAAAGTGCACAGTTACAGTATAATTGCATAGATGTTGATATCGCCTATGTATGACATTGTATGTATTTATATGACTAGGCCAATGTACTTCTGTAGATTTATATGTTCATTTGTCAGTGCCTTAAAAGAATCTCTCGGAAGCAAGGGCGTGTGACAAATATAAATAAGGCGACTTAAATTGGTTAAAAATCGTTTAGATTAACATATAAGAATTGTTCCAAAGAGAAAGGTCAATGCACGAGAGAGCACGTTTTGAACACCAGACAAACAGATCTAGGCCTATATGTGATGTGATCGCTAATGTGGTTTTCAGTGTCCAAACCCGGCAGACTTTTTGCGGCAAAGCGATATTCGGGAAATTCTTTAGAAAATGGCTCAAATTCCAAGGCATGCAGAGTGCTAGAAGAAACTTCGAATAAACAATTACAAATCATCTTGACTGTAAATTCATCCGATATGAATGGAAATGTAGGTGTTTTAAATTGACACAAATTCCATAAATTGAATCAGCTAACGCTATTTATTTGAGTGGGTGTAGGTTCACGTGTACAGACCGTGCTATGACGAAGGAAACTTTATCTTGCCAGGCAACGTCTACAAAATGTATTAGGAGTCAAAGTCTACGATTTTTAATAGCGACCGTATGACCTAGAAACTGCTAAGTTTTCACCGCCAATCCTGCTTGAATGTGGCCCACGCCATGTAAGCCGTGTGCCGACCGTACTAACAGCAGCAGCAGCAGCAGCAGCAGCAGCAGCAGCAGCAGCAGCAGCAGCAGCAGCAGCAGCAGCATCATCATCATCATCATCATCATCATCATCATCATCATCATCATCATCATCATCATCATCATCATCATCATCATCATCATCATCATCATCATCATCATCATCATCATCATCATCATCATCATCATCATCATCATCATCATCATCATCATCATCATCATCATCATCATCATCATCACCATCAGTTCCTAACGCCAGCCATTCAGCGGCGATGGGTAGGAATAAATAATCTCCAGTGTCCTCGATCATTTGTCAATCTCATTGCTCACTTTAGTCAACTGATGGTATGTCCTCTTTATTTACTGAATTATTCAATGCCATAATAGTCTCATCGGAAACCAATCTCTTCGATTCTGTCTTGGATAGACTTGGTCATAATTGAAACCATGATTTCCAGAATTCATAAAAAAATGACGTGTGGTCGAAATGACCCTTCTCTAGTGCTGAACGTCTGACATTCTTAACTCGTTATGCTACCATAGAGTTACAACTAGTCGACTATGACTTTTATAGTCCACAGAAACGAAAGCGAAGTATTTGTTGTACAGATAAACAGCCGGTGAAATAACTTTCTACTTAAAAATGCACTGGCTTAGAACTGAAGCACGGAGCGGGAGGTGGCTATAGGCCCTGTGATTTGTTTATCTATGCGACGAGGACAAAGTCGAAACCCGGCATCCTTGCAAAAGTAATCATTCAATAAGAATATTTTTAAACGTTCTTCGTATTACTTTCGCTTAGTTGTCTGCAGAGTTTCAGAAACCAGAAAAAATCGCTTTGTATGTGTGTGTGTCCGTAGCTGTGTGTCTGAACATCTTTTCTTTCTGTTCTGCGTGCGTCTGTATCTGTGTCTGTGCGTCTGTACGGATGCGTGTTTGCACGTGTGTACAATTAAAATCGCTTTTTTTAGTAATACTCAAGATGTACTATCGTGTATAATTCACCCGAAGGCTATAAGGAAGATCCAACAGTGCTCGCCTAATATAGGGGTCGCCTGCAGACAGACACAGATCACGTGGGAATGAAAGTACCGACCATACTCATTCATACCATATTCTTTTCTATGACGAATTCGACTGTACATCAAGTTGAACACCCTACTCGCTGAGTTTAACAAATTGCAATTCTCTACTGGTCGCTTTCGGACTGGCAAAATGCTATCAACAAGACCAGTTCGAACCCGTAATATCATTAACATGATTAGGTCATCATTATTAGCAGGCCCTAATGCTCTAATCCGAATAATAATAATAATAATAATAATAATAATAATAATAATAATAATAATAATCGTCGATGCTGCCCGGAGCCGAGGAGCGACCATCTCAACGTCTCTAAACCATTCCAAACAATATCGATGCTTTTATAATAATAATAATAATAATAATAATAATAATAATAATAATAATAATAATAATAATAATAATAATAATAATAATAATAATAATAATAATACATTGTACCCATCCAAAGGTTAGAAGACCATTGATGAAACACATTCCACTAGCAACAAGAACAGCGTGTAGGAACTTACTTACCAAGATCCTAAGGACCGTTATACAAGAACCAAATAACCCCTCAAAATGGCAAGATCTACTCCAATTTCCATCAGTAATTCTATCAAAGCCCAAGAGAGGAGGCAAAAAGCGGAACCTGGGCAAGATAATTCTACAGCGCATCGAAGCCTGGCATAGTGGGATGGTCTTTTCTGATGTAGCTAAAGAAATTGCGCCATCTGACACACGAACCAGGAGGAACGACAAGATCTACGATGGGAGAAAATATCTTGCCCAGGCAGTGTCTAGCAGACTCGAAGACGGCGACATAAAAGCGGCCCTTCGTTTGCTATGCTCTGATGATGTTCCTGTAGAAGATTCGCCTAGAGTGATGGAAGAACTGCAGAAGAAACACCCAAAGGCTTGCGATGACCGGAGAACACTACCATGCCCTCAGGAAGATAGGTTTGACGCCATACAGGTTTCTGGAAAGATGGTTTGCAATGCTATAGCTTCCTTTCCAGCGGCATCTAGCGGAGGACCAGATGGCTTCACACCACAACATCTAAAGGACCTTCTGTCCAATACAACAGACACGGATTTTGTGGAGACTACTTCTGACCTAATCAATCTACTACTGAGAGGCGGGCTACCGAAACACATTGCAGAGATTTTATACGGCGGTAGATTAATGACACTTGGGGGAAAAAAGGCGGAATTAGACCAATCACAGTAGGATACACGTGGCGACGTCTTGCTGCCAAGTGTATCTGCCATGCTGTCACTCCATACCTATCTCAAAGTCTGTCACCTCTCCAAATCGGCGTGGGAGTGTCAGGAGGGGCTGAGGCTGCTGTCCACGCAACCAGACGATATTGCAGTCTATGCCTGAAAACCATATAATAGTGAAACTGGACTTCTCGAATGCCTTCAATGCTCTGAGAAGAGATTCAATGTTAGAGGCGGTAGCAACAAAGGCTCCAGAAATATACAAGTACGTCTTTGACAACTATGCCTACGCACCCCAGCTACAGACCAGACAGCACACTATTCTTTCAGAGGAAGGCACCTAACAAGGCGATCCCCTAGGACCATTGGAGTTCTGCCTGACGATGCAGCCACTTCTCGAGAGTCTAACAACCCCACTAAATGTTGGCTACATGGACGATCTCACTCTCGCTGGACCGATGGATAAAGTTGAGTACGACCTCAGCTTGATAGAGAAACACGCGTCCATGTATGGTCTACAGCTTAATCGAGCGAAATGCGAAGCATCTTTAATAAGTCATGATGAAGCAAACAATAGTCAGGCCTTCGCCGAGTTTGAAAATGTGGCCGTTGAAGATTTGACATTGCTGGGTGCACCGCTACTTCCAGGCAGAGCTGTCGATGCATCGATTCAGAAAAAGATTAAAGATCTGGAGAAAGTCATCACAAGACTTGAGACACTGCGTTAACACGACTCATTTACTCTGTTGAGGTGCAGCTTAAGCATACCGAAGCTGCTATACATAGGCCTATTAAGAACATCAGCCTGCTTCTTAAACGATGGACTTCTACACGACTTCGACGAAGTCTTGAGAACGGGACTCTGTGGCCTTCTTAACATTCACATGAGCGACGATCAATGGATCCAGGCATCTTTGCCTGTGAGAAACGGTGGTCTTGGCATTCGTAGTGCCGATATGCTGACAACTTCCGCCTTTTTGGCATCCGCCTCTGGCACGCGAAGCCTTCAAGACCAACTGCTGCGCAATGTCGTTGTATCGGTCACAGATCCATTGGTAGAGGAGGCTTCTAGTTCGTGGACTTTGAGATCGAACGCACCTTCTCCCATCGAACAGAAGGCTCATGCACAAAGAGAATTTGACAGCGCACTGATATCGGGTGCACTTGAAGGCCTTTCAGAAAGAGCTACAGATTCTGCTGCTAAAGCCAGATTGCTGAATCACCACACTCAGGAGACTGGCTTCATGCACTTCCCGTAACAACGGCAGGATTACGGATGCCAGGAGAAGTACTAAGAATAGCTTCAGGCATCCGGCTGGGCACTGCGTTGTGTGAAAAACACACATGTAGATGTGGTGCCGTAGTAGAACCCAATGGTCATCGCGGATTCTCTTGCGTCAAAGGAGCGGGAAGGCAACAACGATATAGCATGATTAATGACGTGATTTGGAGGGCTTTCACCAGAGCAAAAATACCGGCCATCAAAGAGCCCAATGGCCTCTCCAGATCTGACGGCAAAGGCCTGATGGAGTCACCATAAAACCTTGGTCTAGAGGTCGTTGCCTAGCGTGGAATGTCACGGAGCCAGATACATTTGCAGCATCATATGAACAGGTAACGTCGCAAAACGCAGGAGCCGCAGCGGAAAGAGCAGCCCATAATAAGGAAAGCAAATGTGACGCCAGGGGTCAAAACCCGTCACATGTCGGTTTCTGACCTTTTTATTAGTCATATTCTACAATTAATCTGCTTCAAAATACTTTTTACAGAATGAAAATATCTTTTTGCTAACTAAAGTTATGCTCGTTTGATTCTTTCATTAATATATAGTGAGAAAATCGAATAAAAAATTTCGGAATATTAATGTCATCATAGTCTTCAGCAACCATTACTTGATTGTACTACAATTTTGCTGGGCAATAAAGGGCTATGTTCTGCATCGAATGTAACAAACGGCATCAAAGTCGGATTATTACGTTGCAAATTATGGCAAATTCATAGCCAACTGGTGAATGGAAGAATGTTCAATATCTTGGACCCCTCTCACCTATTTCGGCTTCTAGCTCAATATCTAGGAAGCGACAAGCGACGGGTTTGTAGCCCTGGCGTCACAAATATGCTGCCATCTCACAATCGCACCATTTCATCCCTGTGGCAGTCGAAACATCAGGAAGCTGGCATGATGATTGCTGAATCACTGAATTTCGTCCAAGAACTTGGAGCCAAGATAAAAGCAGCGACAGGTGACCAGCGTGAGACCAGCCATCTGCTCCAGCGTCTATCAGTTGCCCTACAAACTGGAAACGCCCTATCTGTTCTAGGCACCTTGGATTTGAACAATAAGGAGACGGTGCATCCAGGACTGTATGACAGCCTATAGGCTATAGCCTAGATACAGTGACTGGAAACAGTAAACAATTCGTCTGTATACATATGAGTTTATTGGTTGTATGAAGAAATAAATTCGTATAATAATAATAATAAGTATTAATAACATTCTTACCCGAATACGAAAAACAATAATAACAAATAACATTAATATCAGTGCAATAGGTTACAAAAATTTTTGACCTTAATAGATCACAGTCTCGGCCCTCCCATAGAAGCTAAATTTAATAATGCATGTTAACTTTGTCCATAATTTTTTTTCATCTTTTCAGTTACTCGCTATATTGAAATGTTGCATAAATAAGCTGAATTTCGATTCTTCCAAAAATGCTTTTGAAATACGTTTTTTATTTATTTTATTCCGGATATTTCTATAGCGCCTCTCGAAGTCAACTACTACTCAGAGGCGCTCCCGACTACAGCATTTGATACTGTGCCGGAATTTTCACGCCGAAGCGCCACGAGCAATTGCGAGTGAAGGACTTGCCCAAGGTCCGTACGCAGCGGCTAGAGTGGGATTCGAACCTGCAACCCTCCGGTCACAAGGCGCCGAACTTACCACTGAGCCACCACGCCCCACTAAGTAAAATCAGTAGTTAGTAGAAGTTAGGACAATTGTTTGTTTCTCAACCGGATATTTCATGAATTTTCGGTATTTTAAAATTCAATTCACGTTCTTGAAATAAAGTTATCTGCTCTGTTCACAACAGACTCAATAGCTCACCTGTAGTGTTGTAATTCTTTTACTTTTATAATTGTAGCTTGCTTTCTGAGCAGTTCATGCTCTTATTCAATAATAGCAGACTAAATTTGTAACCGGTTTACAAATCCTTTTACACGTAGGAACAACACTTATTTAAACATTCAATGCTAGCCTTGACAATAAAAATTATATTATGTTCCTTTAACACCTT
This sequence comes from Allolobophora icterica, assembly GCA_963556255.1. NCBI lineage: Eukaryota > Metazoa > Annelida > Clitellata > Crassiclitellata > Lumbricidae > Allolobophora > Allolobophora icterica. Next base: position 49,872,809 of record OY744610.1, read on the forward strand.
GTCATCTTCCGAGGTAATCGCACATAATTTTTCTTGCAAGCATTTTATAAAAACTAGCAGAACAACTTTCTCGAATAACTTGTACGAAAACTGGCTGAAACGTGTTCAACACTGCAATAATCTTTTAAAATCTGCAGAGCTCAACATATGCACTGACATCGTTTATACCGCCCTGTAACTTATCCTTGCTTCTTTACGTAGGATAAGTACGTTCTCAAGTGCAGCCTAGTAGAAATTTGCACTCTCAAACACGTATAGTTAACGACTTGTACTCTTTAGGCTGAGATATATTACTCAGACACCATCAATATGTGAGTAAGCATTAGATTACACGAGTAAAAGTTGTTCGTCTAAAGGCAGTTATCAAGAGAGTTGGAAGCCTCTTGGCCGTGAGCTATATGCCAATTTTCAGTACTGTGTCATAAATTTAAATAATCTCAACAATTGGGTTGTTTTATATTCAAGAAGAAACCTTGCGGGACATATCAATATGCCAAGGGCACATACGGAAAGACAGACTACCAAATACCAAACAACAGTCAAACTTACTCTTTCACCCACTTCATATAGACTTGTGAGAGTCGAAACGACATTGTTTCAGGTTTTCACTTATGTTTATCTTCATCATTTAGTTCGCTTTGTAGAAATTTAGTAGAATATTATGCGAGAAACCTACGGTCGAAGATTATCAAGTTATCTGCAACACTCGGTTAATGTTTTTAACATATTATCTTGATTTTGATACGATAAGAATATGTCTAAGAATTTGGGCTTCTAAGAACATGGTTGTCGCTCAGGTCAGTAAAAGAAGGAAACAGGCTTATTTTCAAAATCATACCTCCTCGCAGCCGAGAGCCACCTTCTTCTTCGAGCTCCTTCAGCTGGACTATACTGTCAACTCCGCAGAAAGATTCTAAGGCAGCTAGGCCCACTTAGGCGGCTGTGCCACGTACTCCACCGAGGACTTTGCCCCCCAAAACAGTTCAGATGCATTCCTGTAGCCTATGTTATCGAATACCAGCAGCGGCTAGGATGCTGGTGTTCATAGACTAAAAAGAACTATGCAAATGAGCCGAGTTTTAAACGCCTCGTAAACACTTACTTATAGCAAGATCACACTTAAAATTAGTCTAGGATAATTTACAGGCCGAGCCTACTCAACCATTAATCCAGCAGGGAGACGCTAAGAAATTTATTTGCTATTCTATTTAATGCACGCTAACAAGGCTACTGTTGAGGGCATAGTTCGAGAATTCGTGACTTTCGGTTTTAAAATTCGTAAAAATTCGCGAATTTTAGGTCTATTTTAAAATTCGTAAAAATTCGTTAAAATTCGTTTGGCCATTGTTGCGCCTTTTTTTACATTGACAGTGGAGTTTTGCAAAAACGGCGTAAGCAAAACAACAAATGTGATGACGTCATGATTTGTTGTGTTAAGCTTCTGCTTAGAATTTAATGTAACATTCAGTACCCCGGTATAAAAGTTTATTAGGTAACGAGTTAATTGAGTCAAAATCTAATTTCATAAACATGAAAGAACATGGATCGGAGTGGAAGTATGTAGTAATTTTGGAGGAGAAGGAAAGAGTAATCCAAAAATACAGTGTTGTTTTGTGACAATAAATTTGTTGGTTGTTCTGCCCGATATCGGAAGCATTTGCATTGCGAAAATACAGAAACCAGAGTCGAGTGGGAGCAGTGGGCTGTTCCTGACTCAGAATCTGAGGACGGTGAAGTACAAGACACAGCTCGGTGAACGTTGCAACCCTTTTAAAACAATGTTTGGTTGCAAGCTGTGTTAGTGACTGACTAGTCACACTGGAGCTGGGGGCCAAGGGCACTGCTGGTTTTTCGTTCTGCTGACTGACACTCACAATCACAAACCCCAGCTATGATAGAAATCGAAGTTCAAGACTTCAAGTAGAACATTAACTTAATATCAGTACTATTGTGTTGCTAGTCAGCAAACTTTTACGGCTGATTGATTGATTGCCTATGGCATTGACATTTACTTGCTTAAAAAGTTGAAAAGTAAACAAATAATAAAATTCCTTGCCATGGCAAAGAATTCTATTATTTTATTATTTTAACGAATTTTTAAACTGCAGTTTTAAAATTCGTAAAAATTCGTTAATTTGTGAAATTCTTAAAATTCGTAAAATGCGAATTCTCGAACTATGGTTGAGGGTCTTTGCGAAAGTTCTATCCTTTAAAGTGATATGCCTCTGACCAGAGATGCGTTTACAGAAAACGGGGCCCTAGGCGAAACATTTTTGGGGCCCTGCTGAACTTGATGTCATTTTACACAATTGCACAAGAATGAATTATTAGCCCAAATGAACAAAACAATTATAAATTGTAATAATATACTTTTATGTGAATGCTAAACTGTAAAAATATAGAAAATAGGTTATATTTTAAAAAATTCAAAATTCTAAATGTTTTTTATAATTGAAAAAAAATATTTTCGTTCATTTGGGGGCCCTCCGAAGTTTGGGGGCCCTAGGCGCGTGCCTAGTGCGCCTACACGTAAACGCGCCTCTGCGTCTGACTAAAGCAACAGCTGCCTGATCGGCTACTTAAGCAATGAAGCCTACTTACTCTTTCACCCACTTCATATCACTGACAGTTCGGTAAACTGACTTGCGAAGTTCAGAGACAAGTGTTCCAGTTATATCAGGGTATACTGTTGGCAGTGTTGTAGTTTAAACACTCCTCGACTGATAATGCTATCGGAACATTAGTAGTGTAGCGAAATTGGGGGGGGGGGAAAGACCGGCCTCCATCGCTGACCCTGATACAGCGAAAATTTCAATTCAACTACTTCAAGGGGGGGTAGCGTCTGAGGCGCGCATCCCAGCAGGGGCCTCTAGCCTTTTGCTTGTCCCTGAGGCACTGATGCCTCCACCGAAGACTTGGCCGATGCGGCCTAGTGCTTCGACGGACTCAAGGAGGGGGGTGGCGTCTGAGGCGCGCAATTCTAGCAGGGACCTCTAGCCTTTAGCTTGTCCCTGAGGCACTGATGCCCGGCCGAAGACTTGGCCGATGCGGCCTAGTGCTTTGACGGACTCAAGGAGGGGGGGTAGCGACTGAGGCGCGCATCCCAGCAGGGGCCTCTAGCCTTTTGCTTGTCCCTGAGGCACTGATGCCTGGCCGAAGACTTGGCCGATGCGGCCTAGTCCCTTCGATGACTTTAAGGGGGAACCTCGACGCTCTTTAGCTTGTCCCTGAGGCACTGATGCCTGGCCGAAGACTTGGCCGATGCGGCCTAGTCCCTTCGATGACTTTAAGGGGGAACCTCGACGCTCTTTAGCTTGTCCCTGAGGCACTGATGCCTGGCCGAAGACTTGGCCGATGCGGCCTAGTCCCTTCGATGACTTTAAGGGGGACCTCGACGCTCTTTAGCTTGTCCCTGAGGCACTGATGCCTGGCCGAAGACTTGGCCGATGCGGCCTAGTCCCTTCGATGACTTTAAGGGGGGACCTCGACGCTCTTTAGCTTGTCCCTGAGGCACTGATGCCTGGCCGAAGACTTGGCCGATGCGGCCTAGTCCCTTCGATGACTTTAAGGGGGGACCTCGACGCTCTTTAGCTTGTCCCTGAGGCACTGATGCCTGGCCGAAGACTTGGCCGATGCGGCCTAGTCCCTTCGATGACTTTAAGGGGGGACCTCGATAGCCTTTTGCTTGTCCCTGAGGCACTGATGCCCGGCCGAAGACTTGGCCGATGCGGCCTAGTGCTTTGACGGACTCAAGGAGGGGGGGTAGCGTCTGAGGCGCGCATCCCAGCAGGGGCCTATAGCCTTTTGCTTGTCCCTGAAGCACTGATGCCTCCACCGAAGACATGGCCGATGCGGCCTAGTACTTGACGGACTCAAGGAGGGGGGGTAGCGTCTGAGGCGCGCATCCCAGCAGGGGCCTATAGCCTTTTGCTTGTCCCTGAAGCACTGATGCCTCCACCGAAGACATGGCCGATGCGGCCTAGTACTTGACGGACTCAAGGAGGGGGGTAGCGTCTGAGGCGCGCAATTCTAGCAGGGACCTCTAGCCTTTTGCTTGTCCCTGGGGCACTGATGCCCCGCCGGGGACTTGGTCGATGCGACCTGGTGGCCTACGATGAACTCCCGGAGGGGGGGGTTTTCGCGCGCTGGGGCCCCTCTGAAACGTATAAAAGGCGACAGAATCGCACAGTGGCAGACAGTCGATCGCAGTGAGTTGCCGAGAGAAGCGCAGTCGTCGTCAGTCCTCAGAAGAGAGAGAGAGAGTCAGTGAGAGAGTAGAGAGTCCGAAATTGCGAGCGGCGACAGTTCGAATCCGACTGTGGCGCATCTTTGGAGTATACGTGGATATAGAAGCAGGTGATTAGTCGTCGTTGAGATATTTCTTGCGGTATTTGATTGCATTACGAGTTGTAAAGCGATCGTTCTGTGGAATATATGGATATAATTTCTAGTCACAACCAGTGTTTCTGTTTCAATTGGAAATATCGATTATTGCGTTGATTATCGTGGATATAATACAAGTCTTCAATCGTTATTCGGTCTTATGATTTGCTATCGATCAGTTGCGGGTAACTCGTTAAGTCCTTCGACGACATCGGAGGCCTTATCTACGCACATACGTCCAGGGCCTTCTTAACCACTCGGCTGGCCTTGGAGGTATACGGTATAGAGATATACCCCGGCGAGAGAGGAGTAGCATTTCCGCCACACTAACCCAAGAAGTGAGATAGTGAAGGGCGCAGTTTCGCCACACTGACTTAAGAAGTGAGGTACAGGGAAGTGCAAGTTCGCCACACTGGTACCAGAAGTGGGGTGTTGAAACGACGAGTTTGATCGACAGCGACCTCGTGACACCGGAAAAGCGATGGAAGACGAGGAGGTGATTATTCGACGAAGACCGCGGGATATCGAGGATCCGGTCTCGGGCACTTCAACTCCCGTGAGAAGACGGCGAACGACGGAGGCGTCGCCAGAACGGATTCTTTTGGAGGACATTGGCGATGGTGACCTGAGGTCCGATGAACTGGGCGGACGAGAGAGACCAGAAAAAGAAATGTCGCCACAGAAATTGCTGGAAGGCATCGGGGGCCTACTGAAGACGAGACCGATGCAGATGAAACCGGGGAAGTTCGACGGAACAGGATCGTTGGAGTCATTCCTGGCGCAATTCGAGGTATGTGCAACACATAACCGATGGACGGCCTCGGATAAGATCGACTTCCTCCGATGTGCCTTGGAGAAAACTGCGACTCAGTTGTTATGGGACTTCGGCGCTCGCCAGGATGTGACATATGAAGAACTTGTCGGACGTCTGCGACAGCGGTATGGCATGGAAGGCCAGGCCGAGATGTTCCGTGCGCAGCTCTACTACCGACGCCAGCGCGCCGATGAAAGCCTTAGCGATTTGCTTCATGACATTCGGCGACTTGTGGTCCTCGCGTATCCGGTGCCATCCAATGAGACTACGCAGATCATCGCCAGGGACTCTTTCTTGGAAGCCATGCGGGATCGCGAACTTTCACTCAAGGTTCGCGAACGAGAGCCAAAAAGTTTGGATGAGGCCTACCGGGCGGCGCTTCGCCTTGAGGCCTATCAGCAAAGGACGGATGCGGACGATCGGAGAAGACAGCCGAACAGAGTAAGGGGAACGCAGGAGACCGACGTCAACGCTCAGATCCGGTCACAGCTCGACCGTTTTATCGCGGAGCAGCGCGAAGAGCAACGGAGATGGCAGCGAGAGATGGAGAGTAACATTGAACGACAACTTCGAGAACTGCGGGGCCCAGCTACGATGACCACTGCGACCGGGCGAGATGCTCGGCCTTCGGAAGGTGAACAAGGAGTTTCACGGCGGACGGCGGCCTGCTTCAACTGTGGCCGACCCGGTCACTTCGCTCGCAACTGCCGGCAAGGCCGCCGGCCCTTCAATCGTCAGCCAGCAACGGCAACGGTCGGTACGGAACCGACCGATGCAACGGAGGAAGTCGTCACTAATCACACTGCGCGGTCAAGGCTTCCGAACCGCGCAACCAACAACGCCATCTACATACGAGGTATAGTCAACGGACGACCGCAGACCTGCCTGATCGACACTGGATCAGAAGTAAGCCTGGTACCGCTTTCTACTGTTGAGGGGTTAGACTTACGTCCTTGTAATCGCTTTTTGATGGCTGCAAACGGGTCTAATATACGGGTCCTTGGAGAGGTAAACATTCCGATTAAAATTCGGACAGGTTTCGAAATTCACACGGGTTTTCTGGTATCCGATCAGATTACCGAACCTATGCTAGGTATGGATTGGCTAAGGGAGCACCGATGTCGCTTGGGTTTTGGTACGGGGGCCTTGTTTGTTGGCCGTCGGCGTGTTGCTCTTGTAAGGGGCAATGGGTCCATGTGGTGCCGGCGCGTGATCGTCGCTGAGGAGGTTGTGATATCGCCTAAGTGCCAACAAGATGTGATAGTTAAGACGCAGTATGGGGACTTAGCTACTAAAGCGCCTGCATGGATGACTGAGGCCTCGGAGGTCCAGCCTGGTGTTCACTTAGCCCGAGTAGTAGTAGGAGATCGTGCGCATACGACCCAGGTAAGGGTGGTAAACCTTAGTGAAGACCCAGTTAAGTTAAGTAGGGACCAGGTGCTAGGAGGCTTACACCCAGTAGAGGATGAATATAGCAGCGTTCGTGAGGAAGGTAGAGGTCAAGTAAAGGGTGATTTTTCCCTTGACTTTTTGCTAGAAGATCTTCCGGAAGAGGTGAGGCCGGATGATCGTATACAGCTGCGGAACTTGTTGGCAGAATATAAGGATATATTTTCTGCAACGGAAAGAGATCTTGGTAGGACGACTGTGACTACACATAAGATAGACACCGGTGATGCAAGACCGGTACGACAGCCATTAAGACGACAGCCACTGCCGTATAGGGTCACTATAGATGAGCAATTAGATAGTATGTTGGCTGCTGGGACTATTGAACCTGCTGTTAGTGAATGGGCAGCCAATGTAGTGTTAGCACGGAAGAAGGATGGCACCTTGAGATTCTGTATTGATTACAGGCAGCTGAACGATAAGACTAAAAAGGATTCGTATCCGCTTCCCCGGATTGACGAATGTTTGGATGCACTCGCTGGTGGTGGGTGGTTTAGCACCCTAGATTTACGTAGCGGCTATCACCAGGTGGCTTTAGACCCGAAAGATGCGGACAAGACTGCCTTCGTTACACGACGAGGTATCTTTCGATGGAATGTGATGCCGTTCGGGCTCTGTAATGCGCCGAGCACTTTTCAGAGGCTGATGGATATCGTCCTCTCCGGTTTGAATTTTGAGATTTGCCTAGTTTATTTGGACGATGTGATAATTTTTGGGAGCACCATAGAAGAGCATCTAGACCGATTGAAGCAGGTGTTTCAGCGACTAAGGGAGGCCAATCTAAAGCTTAAACCGAGCAAATGCCGTTTGCTGCGTAGAGCAGTTAATTTCTTAGGACATGTCATCACTCCAGAAGGAGTGTCGATGGACCCGTCAAAGATACAGGATGTTGTTGAGTGGCCTGTCCCTCAACAGCTGAGGGATGTACGAGCATTCGTAGGGTTGTGCTCGTACTACCGACGCTTCATTCGTGATTTCTCGATGGTGGCGGCCCCGCTGTTTGCTTTGACGAAGAAGGGAAGGGCCTTCGTATGGGATTTGACCTGCCAAGAGGCGTTTGAACGGTTGAAAACCGTTTTGACAACCGCACCAATCCTTGCACTGCCTAACGATGAAGGAGTTTACGTGCTAGACTGCGATGCATGTGACCTAGGCATAGGAGCAGTTTTGTCTCAACGCATCGAAGGTGAGGAAAGGGTAATAGCTTATGGCAGTCGCCTTCTGTCCAACGCGGAGAGAAATTACTGCGTCACCCGTAGGGAGTTGCTCGCTATCGTGCATTTTACGAAGCTGTACAGACAATATTTGTTGGGTCGCCCATTTGTATTAAGGACGGACCACGCTGCCTTGCAATGGCTCCAGCGTACTCCAGAGCCTATTGGGCAACAGGGGCGTTGGTTAGAAAGGTTGGCTGAGTTCGAATTCCAGATAATACACCGACCAGGCCGACAACATGGGAATGCGGATGCGCTTTCCAGGAAGCCATGCCGTCAATGCGGTTATGAGACATTGAGTGAGGTAGCCGCGGTGACTGAAGTGGCGGGACCTGGGGTTGCAGATAATGAGCCTGGGCCCACGGAGTCGATAGAAAAGGCACAAGAGGAGGATCCGGACCTCGGCATAGTGAGATCGTGGTTGAAGGAAGGTGGGCAGGTCCCCGATCTCGTACAAATCTTGTATGAGAATGCAGCTATAAAGACGTATTGGCATCAACGTGAGCAACTGTATCTGCTAGGAGGCGTGTTGTATCGCCGAACGCCTGACGATGTAGAACAATTAGTAGTGCCTAAGGTCCGACGCGAAGAGTTCCTTAGGTTGGCTCATACGGGTATCACGGGAGGTCACTTGGGGGTCCGACGCACAAGATGGCAAGTGCGACGTATAGCATACTGGGTAGGTTGGTCTAAAGAGACCAAACGCTTCTGTCAGCGTTGTTCACAATGCGCCCAGTATCACCGCGGACAACCTCCTCGGCAGGGCCCGCTGCAACCTCTGCCTTGTGGTGAACCCTTCGAGCGACTTAGCCTAGATATAACTGGTCCTCACCCGAGGAGCCGTCGGGGTCATGTTTATATTTTAACGGTCATGGACAATTTCACTAAATTTGTTGAGGCAATTCCTATGGCAAATCAGGAAGCGATATCGGTGGCTAGAGCGTTAGTCGAAAATGTTATTGTACGGTATGGGGCCCCGCTACAGATCCTTACGGATCAAGGGACTAATTTCGATGGGAATCTGTTCCGGGAACTCTGTAAAATATTGGGCATCGATAAGGTCAGGACCTCTGCTTACCACCCAAGCGGAAACGGGATGATCGAGAGGTTTCATAAAACTTTAAACGCGATGTTGGGGAAAGTTATTTGCAGCCATCAGAGGGATTGGGACGACGTCTTGCCCCATGTCCTGGCCGCCTACCGGGCGTCGCTGCATGAAACGACGGGCTTCAGTCCGAACTTCCTCATGTTCGGTCGTGAGACAAGAGCCCCACTGGATCTCGTTTACGGTCGACCTCCGAATGCCGACCGCAATGATGCTACCTATGTGAGCTATGTTCGAGACTTCGCTGAACGTATGGAGAATGCATATCGACTAGTCCGCGAACAGCTGAAAGTCGCGGCGGAACGACGCCGTCATACTTACGATTTACGAGTTCGTCTCGCGCGGTTCAAACCGGGAGACCGCGTATTCTACTACACACCGCGTCGCCATCGAGGGCGCACCCCGAAATGGACCCGTATGTACACTGGGCCATTTACTGTGGTGGAACAGAGAGGGGCTGTGAACTATATACTTCGGAAGACGGCCAGCTCTCGACCGTTTACTGTCCACGTTGACAAGTTGAAACCGTGCTTTAACGAAGAAGTGTCGGAGAACGAAGACACGCTGCTTGAGCAACCGCCAAGCGACGGGATTGTCGATAGTCGGCCCCGGCGTCAAGTTCGCCGGCCCGCACGCTATTTGCAGTGAAATTTATAGATCCTTGCGATCCGGTGGCTCGGTGACAATGCCGCTGATGATTTAAGGAATCGCAAGTGGATGTGAAGGATGCAGACATATTGATGTTTCGTGTAATTCAGTTTGGTTAGGGTGAATCTGTTGCTTGCGTAGCCCTGATCTTTCTTAGACTGCATTTTACCGTTATAGATAAGCAGTTTATGATGTGACTTGTTGAAATTATGGGATCTTGTGGCGCATTTAGATGATAATTGCTGTTTTAGTTGATAATTGCTTTTAATAGCAAAGAGCAGGTTCCGATGCGGCCCAGTGCCCTGCGCCCGATGCGGCCCAGTGCCCTGCGCCTTCGTGTGGCCTAGTGCCCTGTGTGTGTTAAATGTTCACAGTTACGATTGGTCTTTTTGTAGTTAAGTTTCGATGTAACGTGATGTTTCTTATGGTGTTGCAATCGAGGATGGGGACATCCTCTCGCCCTGGTCCGCCGAGGATGTAGCGAAATTGGGGGGGGAAAAGACCGGCCTCCATCGCTGACCCTGATACAGCGAAAATTTCAATTCAACTACTTCAAGGGGGGGTAGCGTCTGAGGCGCGCATCCCAGCAGGGGCCTCTAGCCTTTTGCTTGTCCCTGAGGCACTGATGCCTCCACCGAAGACTTGGCCGATGCGGCCTAGTGCTTCGACGGACTCAAGGAGGGGGGTGGCGTCTGAGGCGCGCAATTCTAGCAGGGACCTCTAGCCTTTAGCTTGTCCCTGAGGCACTGATGCCCGGCCGAAGACTTGGCCGATGCGGCCTAGTGCTTTGACGGACTCAAGGAGGGGGGGTAGCGACTGAGGCGCGCATCCCAGCAGGGGCCTCTAGCCTTTTGCTTGTCCCTGAGGCACTGATGCCTGGCCGAAGACTTGGCCGATGCGGCCTAGTCCCTTCGATGACTTTAAGGGGGGACCTCGACGCTCTTTAGCTTGTCCCTGAGGCACTGATGCCTGGCCGAAGACTTGGCCGATGCGGCCTAGTCCCTTCGATGACTTTAAGGGGGGACCTCGACGCTCTTTAGCTTGTCCCTGAGGCACTGATGCCTGGCCGAAGACTTGGCCGATGCGGCCTAGTCCCTTCGATGACTTTAAGGGGGGACCTCGACGCTCTTTAGCTTGTCCCTGAGGCACTGATGCCTGGCCGAAGACTTGGCCGATGCGGCCTAGTCCCTTCGATGACTTTAAGGGGGGACCTCGACGCTCTTTAGCTTGTCCCTGAGGCACTGATGCCTGGCCGAAGACTTGGCCGATGCGGCCTAGTCCCTTCGATGACTTTAAGGGGGGACCTCGATAGCCTTTTGCTTGTCCCTGAGGCACTGATGCCCGGCCCAAGACTTGGCCGATGCGGCCTAGTGCTTTGACGGACTCAAGGAGGGGGGGTAGCGTCTGAGGCGCGCATCCCAGCAGGGGCCTATAGCCTTTTGCTTGTCCCTGAAGCACTGATGCCTCCACCGAAGACATGGCCGATGCGGCCTAGTACTTGACGGACTCAAGGAGGGGGGGGGGGTAGCGTCTGAGGCGCGCATCCCAGCAGGGGCCTATAGCCTTTTGCTTGTCCCTGAAGCACTGATGCCTCCACCGAAGACATGGCCGATGCGGCCTAGTACTTGACGGACTCAAGGAGGGGGGTAGCGTCTGAGGCGCGCAATTCTAGCAGGGACCTCTAGCCTTTTGCTTGTCCCTGGGGCACTGATGCCCCGCCGGGGACTTGGTCGATGCGACCTGGTGGCCTACGATGAACTCCCGGAGGGGGGGTTTTCGCGCGCTGGGGCCCCTCTGAAACGTATAAAAGGCGACAGAATCGCACAGTGGCAGACAGTCGATCGCAGTGAGTTGCCGAGAGAAGCGCAGTCGTCGTCAGTCCTCAGAAGAGAGAGAGAGAGTCAGTGAGAGAGTAGAGAGTCCGAAATTGCGAGCGGCGACAGTTCGAATCCGACTGTGGCGCATCTTTGGAGTATACGTGGATATAGAAGCAGGTGATTAGTCGTCGTTGAGATATTTCTTGCGGTATTTGATTGCATTACGAGTTGTAAAGCGATCGTTCTGTGGAATATATGGATATAATTTCTAGTCACAACCAGTGTTTCTGTTTCAATTGGAAATATCGATTATTGCGTTGATTATCGTGGATATAATACAAGTCTTCAATCGTTATTCGGTCTTATGATTTGCTATCGATCAGTTGCGGGTAACTCGTTAAGTCCTTCGACGACATCGGAGGCCTTATCTACGCACATACGTCCAGGGCCTTCTTAACCACTCGGCTGGCCTTGGAGGTATACGGTATAGAGATATACCCCGGCGAGAGAGGAGTAGCATTTCCGCCACACTAACCCAAGAAGTGAGATAGTGAAGGGCGCAGTTTCGCCACACTGACTTAAGAAGTGAGGTACAGGGAAGTGCAAGTTCGCCACAGTAGTTATACAGATGAACCAGTCAAAGTCAGTGCAATTCGTTTAAATAACCGAATAGTACCGTGTGTGCTCTTATCTGTTCTTATCTAACGACTTACATAGCACCGACCTACGGAAAACCTTCTAACTTTCTGCGTTTTTAATCAGCTCTTGGCAAAAGAAGATATGATATCTTAACGAGGTATACTAATATTATGATATGTCTATAATATAAAAAAAGATATAATACCAAATATCTCATGAGTCCTCAGTTGTTTCGTGTGCAATATATTAATAACAGTAGATTTTGACCTCGCGTCTAGTCTATTATATAGAAAGAGTGTGGACTGAAAAATGCGGAAGTAGGCAGGCCAAATTCAGCCAGACCCAAATATTACTTGAAATGAATCCCGAGCTAGCCCGAACTTAATCCTATGTGCGGGTATATTCTCAGTGAGTTAACTCAGTAGCTTAGCACAGTTATAACAGGAGCTGTTAACGTTGTGTATACGCATTGTGTGAAGTCAAAATTAATGAGAATCAGGACACAAGTATATGCCATCTAGTCTCACTGGTGTCCACTGCTGAATTGCATGGTATGTGAGTTTGAAGGAGTTGATGTCCATATTTTCAATCGAATTGCGTACAGCGATAAGGCCAAGTTGTAAGTGGATAATGACATGGTTTCGGATTGTTGACTCTTCGACCGTTCCATATATACCCGGGATCTTCTTAGTCTTCTTATTGCGCGAAGTCCACTGAAGCAAATATTTCGTAAGCTTCCGCCTAGCAAGGATGTTTTCAGTTTTTGTTTAATTATTGGTTGAGGCCTGTATGACTTTCTTCCGCATGCGCCAGTCAATGTACAGCTCTTCAGAAGAAGAAGGCAAACATCTCCATTCTATGACGCAGAGACAGTGAAAGCTGCAGGTCGAAGTAGGCATCTGTGGAGCATTATACTTTCCAGGTCAATAGGCCTACCATGCTCCCGAATCTTTACCTTGGATATTGTGAATTTGGATGGGACGGATATGATGACAGTGTTGTGATGTTAATGTCAACCAGGATGCGGGTGAAAAGAGGCGTCATCTGAACATTGTTGAAATTGTAATTCAAATCCGAGAGACCTTCGTATACGAGCCAATCGTAATCTTAGCTAAGCCGATTGTATTTAGCACACGTCTTCCGGGTCTGATTTGTGGAGTCTTTTCCTTGAGGCATTGTACTATAGCGAGATATTGCTAATGGTGGCTTGTAGATGCTCGTGATGTGACTTACCCGAGACAACATGTCGTCATTCTGTAGGTAAGCTTACTCTTATCTAAAGTAACTCAACTGATCTCTCTATATATGTATATATCTCTCTCTAAATATATATATGTATATACAGGGCTTTTTTTCAGCCGGAACGAGCCGGAACGGCGTTCCGGCACCTTTTTTCAGCTACTAAAAATATTTTTTTTATTTTAATAATAAAAACAATAATTTTGTTATTTTAATTTAATTTCAGTGTTTTTGAACTGTTTTCAGTGTTTATTCAGACCCTACCAACACCCAATCCCGTTTTTTTAGCCCGCCCATAAATGTTGCGTTCCGGAACCTTTTTTTCTAGAAAAAAGCACTGTGTATATATACATATATATACATATATATGTGCATATATATATATACTCAACTGATCTCTCTCTATACATATATCTCTCTAAATATATATATGTATACATATATATATATATATATATATATATAATATATATATATATATATATATATGATTATTGATTAGGTTCTTCGTGCACAGGCACTGGGTTCTTGATGTGCCGATGTGATAATTCGATCTTGTTGTATGTACTGCCTGATGTGAGGTGTCTCTTGTTATCAGAGCACATGAAACAAATAGTAAATATAAGAAGTACTACCAAGCTGATTAAAGATACTGATTCTACCTTCTGTTCTTTACCATAGTTAAGATTATTGATGTTAAAATATCGTATATTACCTGGCTGTATATCAGCCGCTGTTGGTGTAAGCCATTGTTCGCGTAACCTCAGATGAATTACTTGTCCGATAGAAAACTGAACAAGCTCTAATGCAATCTATATGGAACTTTAGTCGACTTTATTAGCATATCGTGCGGGGGTGGCTGTGAGAGGAGCGCACCAAATTTAACGATCGACTTACCTGGTTTGGTCCCGCAGTGTGGCATGTGCACTTTATCGGCAGTTAATTCAAAGTTACTCACCAGATGCTCCCGCAGTGTGGCATGTGCACGTTATCGGCACTTAATCCAAAGTTACTCACCAAATGCTCCATGTGTGATACTATGTTCAACCGGCATTGTATTCGAAGTCTAATGCCATAAATCTTATGGAATTATTTGACTAATTCCATAATTGAAATGGTTCGAAGTTTAGTTGTGCTAGCCTAAGGTTCACCTCCATCTTTGTCCAGTCTGAGGTGAAGCGAATTCTTGTGGCTACTCACAGTGTGCCTTAATCTGTTTTGAAACCAAATAACTTAGATATCTGAATATAGGCGTTCTGTTTTCTATGCAATTATCAGTTAATTTCTAATTGTTTCTATAACTTTATTGTGAGGTTTAACCTTTATAGCCATTATTCGTTTGTTTTGTCTGCAGAAGTTATTCTTTCTTTATCTTCTGCTAAGTTGGATTGCAATGTCTGAGATACTGCTATCATTTTTTATACCTGCAGAAATGTGATTGTTACTTTTTATGTGGTGATTCACAACATTGTTAGATAGAATTGTTAATCACTAGTTAAGAATTTTCGCGGTACACTTTGGCCGGTACTTGATTATGGCTGCGGCTGGGTCGTCTGGAACTCTCATGTCCAGCGCTTCCTCTCATCTGGGCTCCGGGCTGGGCTACCCTGTTCTCCCGACCACACACAGTACTAGGGTATTATCAGAATGTACTGACAAGCGACAGGCTTCTAATTTAGGTACAGATGGACTGACTGGGGATAGGATAGGTGCAAGTGTATTACCGGTTAAGGATGCGGACGAGGGCTCCTCATGTACTTCGGAGGAGGAAGAAAATAGCGTAGATAATGATTCAGAAATTGATTTAATCTATACCCAGGAGCTGGAGCTAGAGGTCATTTCAAGAGAGCCCGATAGTGAATCAACAGTAAACAATGATGATATAGACCCTGATCGTAACTTGTTTAGAAATAAACCCTGGTCCAGTGACTATATTTCGTTAGATAGACTCCAGCAGCGTTTAATAGAAGATCCTAAAAGTGAAATGAATTTAACAATTATTCACATTAACTGTAGAAGTATCACGAATAAAATTCCTGAAATTATGGACATAGCAAATAAAACTCATCCCGATGTTATTGCACTAACGGAAATCTGGCTGGAAGAAAATCTTTTAGATACCATTCATATCCCTGAGTACAAATTTATTGGGAAGGCTAGGAGAGATGGTAGAGGTGGAGGAGTTGCATTTTTTGTAAGTAATCGTTTGAGTTACCAAATTTACATTCCTCTCATGGATGAACCTGACTTAGCATCTTTTGAGCATCTCTTTATTAGGATTAAACTAAAAACTAGTGCACCGATTCTTGGGGTTATTTACAGGTCACCGGGTCAGGGATTAGATGAATTCTTGCAGGAATTTGATAGACTGATACTAAGCATAGAAGCAAAATCAAAAGAAATAATCCTAACTGGTGACTTCAATATAGACTTACTGAAAGTAAACGATCATCAGGGAACGAACATTTTCTATAATAATCTAATTGCTCATAATTTTCTTCCTACGATTACCAGGCCTACTAGACTAACCCCATCCTCTAAAACGCTAATTGACAATTTGTTCTGTACAAATTGGTCTAAATTAATATTGGCTTCCATTATTCTGTCAGACCTTTCGGATCATCTCCCAATTTTAGCACAATTTCACTCTGATAAGTATAATAAAAAGGAGCAATTAAAATTTGAGCGAAGAACAGTAACTTCTGCAGGCCTAGAAAAATTTTCGAACGAGCTGAAAGGAAAAAACTGGGAACTTGTTATAAGATATTCGCAGGAGGGAAATGTAAATGAAGCGTATGAATCATTCTTAAATTCGTACAAAGAAGCGTATGATGGGGCCTTCCCGTTGCACTCTCAGACTAAAATAAAAAAACCAAAATTTGTTAATCCCTGGATGATCCCAGGACTCTTAAAATCTTGCCAAAAGAAAAATCGATTATATATTAAGTATTTACGAAATCCAAATGATGAAAATAAAAAGAGATTTGCTTCTTTCAGAAATAAATTTAAATCAATAAGGAAAAATGCAGAAAAGAGCTATTACGTAGCTGAATTTCTCAAATGTCATAATGACTTAAAATCAACTTGGGGACTAATACGTAACGCTATGCAGCTCGAAGAAAAATCTACGATAATAGAGGCCCTGGTAATAGAAGCAAATAGAATTGAAGATTCCGAAATAATGGCCAACAAGTTCAATGAATATTTTATAAACTTGCCCAAAGAATTGGCAGCACGACTGCCTAACTCCTCTACCCCCTTTCTTAATTACCTACCTCAACCGAGTATTGTATCTATTATTAACGTCACCGGAGGAGTTGATAAGAGTAGGAAATGGTTTAAAAAAAACACACTCCAAAGGACTCGATGGCATAGACCCGTACATAGCGCTTCAGAACTTAAATTTAATTACCCTTCCTCTTTCGGAAATAATTAATAGCTCATTAACTAATGGGATAGTCCCGGAGTCACTTAAAGCGGCAAAAGTTATTCCTGTGTTTAAAAAAGGTAATATTGAAAGTATTAATAACTATAGACCAATATCTGTCTTGCCATTTTTTGCCAAATTTCTTGAGAAGATTATGTATGATCGGTTGTCTTCGTTCATTCATAAACTGAATATAATACAACCTGCCCAATATGGATTCCGTCCGGGGCATTCGACGTTTATGGCACTTCTTGATCTTGAAGAAAAAGTCTCAACTGCAATTGAAAACAATGAATATACGGTCGGAATCTTTTTAGATGTGGCCAAGGCTTTTGATGCAGGGGATCATAATATATTACTAGAGAAAATGAGCAACTACGGGATTAGGGGGGTTCAACTATCTTGGTTCAGAAGTTACCTCGACTCGCGAACACAAAGAGTTGTTTGTAATGGCTCCATTTCTGGGTCTAAAACCATCTCCTTTGGAGTTCCTCAGGGTTCGAACCTAGGCCCGTTGTTATTTTTACTATACATTAACGACTTATCTAAAGTGTCTTCAATCTTCTCATTCATATTATTTGCCGATGATACGAATATGGTATATTCTAATAAATCCCACGTAACCCTTATGGAAACGGTAAATAAAGAATTAAACATTGTTAATAATTGGTTTATTTAAAATAAACTTACCCTAAATGCCGACAAAACTAATTTCATCATTTCCAAGTCCCATAGGAAAATTAAGCCGATTAATTGGTCACTAGCCCTCAATAGCTCCCCAATTTCCCAAGTGGAATCTACAAAATTTTTAGGAGTTTACGTCGATAATCACTTAAACTGGAAAGTCCATGTTAATTATATAGCTCAAAAGGTCGCTAAAATATAGGAATAATCTCTAGAATTGGGTACCTGCTCACAGTCGAAATTAAGAGGAACCTCTATTACTCATTAATTTTTCCCTTTCTTAATTACTGCAACTTCATCTGGTCCACGAACTATCAAACGAGGCTCAAGAAGTTAATAACTCTGCAAAAAAAGCTAGTAGAATGATCCAGGGAGCAAGGAAATGGGAACATTCCGTCCCTTTTTTCAAAGAACTAAAAATAATGAATATCAATCAGATAAACAACTTTCAAATGTCTGACTTCATCTACTGCTACGAGCATGATCAACTACCGGCCTCCTTTAAAAATTACTTTGCGAAGGCCTCGGAGGTGCACAAACATGATACGCGGGGAGCCTCACTATACCGTCCAATTAATAGTCGTACGAATGTGAGACGGTTTAGTATCAGATCAGCTGGTCCGTTAATCTGGAACCAGATCCCAGTCGAAATTCGTTCGTTACAGAACAGGCATTTGTTTAAGAAGCAAATAAAAAGCTTTCTTCTGTCGCATGTAACGATACTGGATAAATAACCAAAAAGCACGAAGTGATTTTGACTTTAGTGGATTGGTGGAGACGGGGCCCGGCTCGTGAGTGTTGTTACTTAAGGTTTGTTAGTTAAGTTTAGTTAAGTTTATTTAAGCCATAAGTATTAAGCGCCTCCAAGCGGGGAGGGAGTAAGACGATTGAGCCAGGTACTGGATTGTGCTACTGTGAGGCGAGCAACCATGCTGTGCCATCCTTTGAAATTGTAATTAGTTATTAGCAGGGCATCCCCGTTCAGCGGGATCTAGGTCCCTTAGGGGCGCCCATTGCCTCTTGTGACTACAAGAACTCAATCAACTGCATAAACTCAGCTAAGCCATTAGTATTACAAGACTACAAGAATTCAATCAACTGCATAAACTCACCTGTTAGAAGTGGATATGAAGAAATGGGAAGTTGCATAAGTATTAATTCTTTTTACCTTGTAATTCATAGTTACTGAGTTTACAGATTCTGTACTAATTATATAAAAAATTTGGTTGTTGTAAATGACTGTCAAATGTTGTCATTGGATGCAATAAAGACAGATGTTATGTTATGTTATGTTATATATATATATATATATATATATATATTTATTAGGGTGTCCCAAAAATAGTTTTTGCTGAATTTTTATATGCAGTCCTACTGAAAAGTTTCTTTATGGTCCCATAATAACACCTTTAAAATTTTATGACATTTAAAATATATTTAGGGGTCCCCCAAGACCCTCAAATTTTCCCCATTTTGCAATAATTTGCGCCCGACGTGTCCATTGTCTAAACGGTTTAGACATGAATCTTGGATCCCATGATAACATGTTAAACACCATTGGAAAGCACTTAAATAGTAGAATCTACAAGTATGTAACTTTATTGGATATTATATGTATGGTTTTACGATCAAATAGTACACAAATTAAAGAAAACTTAAGATTGTTTGACTTTTGCAATATCAGTTATTACCACTAATAGTTAATAGCAATCATCAGAACAAATCTTTTATATTGCAACAAGCCCTGGTTTCAGCTCCTCCATACCTTCATCTGCTTATTCTTCATCATTGATTACACCTTCAGCTGCTTAATTCTTCATTTCTACAATCCACATTCTACATATCTACATGATTGCACTTAGAAAAGTCTTGCCTATGTCAACAACTTCAACAAGTTGTAGAAGAAACTGTTTCTGTTCTTCGTTATTGTTGAACATACTGTTACATACTGTATACATACTGTTACATACTGTATACATACTGTATAAGGGCAACACAACGTTCAGCACTCTGATTCACACATGCCAAGTTATTAACAAATTCACAAACGATCTTATGTGATTGGCTTTCGAGCAACTCTGCAACTGGAATATCGAGAAAACTGCCGTCGATGGCGTTAACTCGGAAGAAGCTTCGAGAAATAGATAATTCCGTTATTGTGCGGGGAAGAGACTGAACCACATGCAATCCTCGATCATCTTTCATTAATTGAGATAAGCTGTGCTTTCTCTTCAGAAGACAGATGCTGAGAGAAGAGACAGGGGTTCGCTAGCTCTTGGCTTAGGTACCAAGAATGACGCTGTATCATCTTCAGTCCTGTGTCTACAGAGCAGCATGAAGCATCAGCAGTGACTCAACATGAGAACCACGAGTGGTTGTAGATGTTGACTACAAATCTGTTGAAACGTTAGATGCCCTGTAATTCACAGGCCATCAACTAGAGAACAGATTCGTTTTCATCAAAAGGGCTTGGGTTTGTGGTGGAGCCGGTCGGACCATTTATCTCTAAATCAGTTGAAGAACAGAATGTCAGGCCCAGTTGATGGACAAACTTTATTAAGGCACAATACGAATGCATTAGACAACATTTCATGTCGACAAGCCATCCACAGCAGATTATGGCTGCTGGCTGTCTCTAGAAGAGTGCAGGCTCCATTAACTTTGCCGGTGTTTGAGGCCGTTGTGTCAAAGTACATGCTGATAGCAAATCGCGCTGCCATTACTTCAAAAGGTCCAGAACTGCTATCACTGCTGCCTGTCCTGACTCAGAGGCCAACTTTGGCACACCCAGAAGCATTAGTACTTCCATCAACTAGAGAAGAAATCAGGACTGGCATTCTGTCCACTTTGTCCACGTCTACTGCAGTGGTGTCACAGATAGCAGCTTGCCTCTCAGCACACGACAGATTTACAGGCTTGAAAGTCATCCTTGCTTTGCTTGGCCTCTTCACTACGAAAATGTTTTGTTGACGGTGAATGGTACCTTAGAAAGCACTGCTTAAGATGTTGAGCAGCCTATTTCGTTGACTAGAGAAGCTAGGATCGTCATGAATAATATTATTGGGAAATTTATGTAAAACTATTGCAAAATACAAGTGAAGCCAAGAAATCTCGATTTTGCATGTTTTCTGTCTTTTTCATACTTGAAACTTTATTCATATATACAATAAGGTTATATTATGTTGACATTGTTTGTATGTTGTACCATTTAAGAGCTTCTAATGGTACTAAGCTTGTTATTATGGGATCAAATTCTGATCCTATGGCAATTTTCAGCCTCAGAGACATCATACGTACTTTAGGAAAAACTGCCCTAATTCTGAGAGCCTTGGGGGACCTCTAAATATTTTTAAAATGCAATAAAATTTTGCAGGTGTACTTATGGGATCATAAAGAAACTTTTTAGAGGGACTGCGTCATAAGTTTAAAAAAAACTTTTTTTTCTTGTTTGTGTTGGGACACCCTAATATATATAATATATATACTCTCCACTGTAGCTATCAATCACGCTGAGATCGTCGTTTCTTTGATTTGTCTGTGTGCGTGCGTGTGTTTGTGTGCGTGTGTTTGTGTGTATGTATGTGCCAATGTGTGTATGTGTATGTCATGTGTGCGTGTATGTTTGAATGTGTGTATGTATGCATGTATATAATACGCACTATGTATGCATTCATACTTGTTTGTTCGCATGTGTTTATGTCCACGAAACCTTTTGTCGACACTTGAAAAGCAAAGCAACAACAAAACTTATGAAATACAATCGACTAAAACACGAACTAGACCAGCACGTGCCGCTGTTTCTAAAATATATGCTCAATGTGCACGTGTCATTGAACTTGCTATACAACTGACTCTAGACCACGTGCTTGCTTAGAGGCGTGTCTTTATATTTAAATACCGATTTAAGGCCATAGTCGTTATGGCAAATGTTAGTTATAATAAGGTTGTGAACATCAATATTTGAGTAGTGCAATTGGAAAAATTACAGCAGCTGATCTTCGAGAGGGATATAGACGTTCCTTCTCTTAAAGTGAATTCAGTTGAATGCAAAGCGATATATAGGATCATAGCATACACCCAATTCATTAAATTATCTGGTTGAATCAAGCAAAGGTGGAAGGGAAGTCGGTGAATAATGATATCATTTAAATATCGCATTTTAATACTGATGGCAGGGACTGTAGATTCAGTTACAACAATCTCAAGTGCAAATCCTCGAGCGAATATACATGCATATACTAATCAAAGATATACAATAAGAATAAGATATGCATAGAGCAGGTGCTCTATACTAATCAGTCGTCCGGATCACGAGCCTTACCAGTAGGCAAGGTTCTCAAGGCCGTTGGTGCCTCTAATGCCATTAATTTACTGGGTTGATTCCCTTAAGTATTTGGATGCGTATTTAGCGAGTGATCCTTTGAAGTGGTCGTTAGCTCTCGTTGACCCTATGTGCTTTTTCTTTTTTATCGGTTTTGAATGTTGTTTAATTCTGCCTTCTTTGGCACAAAAAGGTGTATATCAGTTATAATGGGTATCAGGGGCTTTCACCTCCGGACGATTCACCTCTAGGGGTATTCACCTCCGGACGTTTCACCTCCGGACGTTTCACCTCCGGACGATTCACCTCTAGGGGCTTTCACCTCTAGGGGCTTTCACCTCTAGGGGCTTTCACCTCTAGGGGCATTCACCTCTAGGGGCTTTCACCTCCAAATGTAAAATGGGACCTTTTGAAGAGATTTATTTACGCAAGTTATTTACGCCGAAAACATAACAGACAACATACAAACTATGAAACTAATTATCACTAAGCAATGAAGTAGATTTCTTAGTGTCAACATGCAAACTATGAAACTAATGAAGCAGATTTCGAACACAAGAAATGAATTGAGATAAGAAGACAATGAAAGCTTCTAGAACCTAGCTAAGTAGACACCTAATAACCTGATAACGGCAGATGATAAGGACAGACCAATTCGCGTGCCAGTGACTGTAGGCCTATGCCCTAATTAATCATAATTAATCATAGGCGCATAAGAAATGAATTTAGATAAGAAGATATCGAACAATTTCTAAATTGTAGGCTCTAAACGAGAAGTAATTATATAATACCACGGTGTGCAGTATTTAAGCATCCAACAAGAGAAACGGACATTCAAAAGTGAACTTGTCGTCTGACAGAATGTCTGATTTGTTGGAATACGGCGCTTCTAAACGAGGTAAGGTAGTTTGTATGTTGTCTGTTATGTTTTCGGCGTAAATAAATCTCTTCAAAAGGTCTCATTTTACATTTGGAGGTGAAAGCCCCTAGAGGTGAAAGCCCCTAGAGGTGAAAGCCCCTGGAGGTGAAAGCCCCTAGGGGTGAAAGCCCCTAGAGGTGAATCGTCCGGAGGTGAAACGTCCGGAGGTGAAACGTCCGGAGGTGAATACCCCTAGAGGTGAATCGTCCGGAGGTGAAAGCCCCCTGAACCGTTATAATGATAGGCTCTCTGAACAAAGCGTCCATGCGTGTTAATCGTGCATCACCCGAAAATTCTGTTTGCAGTTACTGAAGTTGCAGGCCTATTGAGGCATTTTTTTCGCAACGTCCGAGTTACTACAGCAGCAAGCAAAATGAATTGGCGACTTAATTCTTAAAGTTCTAGATATTTAGATTAACAAAGAATGCACATATAGGAACCTGTAACTTCTGTTTTCAAATGTTTTGCATTGGCTTACGGTTCAGTTACGGATTTATTTTTAAATTCGGCATCATAGTCTACGAGGCATTAGTTTACAAAGCATGTTGGTCAACTAGATTATTCGATCAGTTTTGACACCTCACATTCACCGACGATTATTTGTCACAGTTTAACATGTTTCTATGTTGATGGACCTACATTTTGGAACTGTCCAGTATCTGTTCGCTCGACAATATGTATAATCGTCAACTTAGCCAAGTCTTACCTTTTCCAAATTTCTATCCAACATAGGGTGGCTCTTTATCATCTGCACGTTCTGCACCGACGCATTCAATATCGTTCTCAACTTTTGTCTTATCTTTTCCAAATTTCTTATCCGCCGTAGGATGGTCTTCTGTTTCAGTGGACTGATCTTCAGGAAACTGACTCGATTACAACTTTGTTTTGGTGCGCCATCTGCCGCGGCATTGTGCATTAAACATTGGCGCGATACCCTTTACTAATCAAAAATTAAAAATTAATCACTTGGATTCTGATATTTGATTAGTAATTGTAATATCTGTTTTGTTAGTATTTGTCTATTATTTTTCCATTCCAATCCAGTTTCGTAATGTTCTGTGAGAGTGACACATAGTTGTCATCCCATCTGTCTAATAATTTGCAGTAATCTTCGCTGCCCTTTGAACCGACGTGCAGTCCAACTTCACGACGATTAATGCAAAGACAGGACGACGTGTCACCGTTGTAGGTTTTCAGATTGTTGTATATATTGAAGAGTTTCTGTGAATAGGCATAATATATGAACCATTGCTCCCACATTGAATCAGCTGTTCCACTTCCTTCAAAGCTTTTATACCATTGCGTAGTAACACTACCAGGAACATATGGATGAAATTCCGGCTTCTTAATATGCACATGGTACCAATCTTGAAAGCCTATCCACACGGATGGTTTAGGTGAGAATCCCCATGTACCGATGCATTTGTACATAAATACAGTCGCATTTTTGGGAGCTCTAAGGGCGTTGAAGGAACCATCGTGTGATTTCTGTTCGTCACTTGTGAGTGTAGTTCCGGCAAAGTCGTTCCTCGCATTATAAAAGCGATGAACAGCCTTAATCCATCGATAGCTGTACTTTGAAATACTAATGTCATCTTCTAAAATCAACGCTAGTTCTTTAGATTCCGGGTCTCTTGGTCTCCATGTGTCTATCCACTGTCCATAGATTCCTGCATGAGCATTCTGTGCATGAACTCGAGTTGGTCCATGTCGCCACTTAAATGAACGCGCAGCCTCAACGGTTTCGTTGTGTATTTGACCATTCTTATTTCTGTCTATCCAGATTTCCAAGGCTGCTTTGTCTCCGTCCAACTCAACTTCGTCAATAGTCTTTAACAACTTCATCAAGGACTGTTCTCTGTTGTACGTAATGACAATTATTCTAAAGTCAACTTCGTCTTCGTAAATGCACGGTGTTCCAGTTAAACACTGCTGAACCAACGTTTTCTTATCCTTAAATATAAAATAACTACTCGACGCTGGTCTGAAAGATCTCGAACTCATGCTACAACAGTAGATGAAGACGCAAGCCACCACAAATATGGCGGTCAACAAGCCTTTATTTCCCCTGTGTAGCTTTAAAATCTGCATAATGGCGTCGTACGGTTCGCTTGCCTCGGACAAATGTACGTAAAATTGGAACCGAATAAAAAGTTCTGGTACGATGTAGAATCTGCCTCAGCTATTATCACAGTCCATGATGTTCTAACGCCCTTTGTGATCTATGAATTAAAAACAACAAGATTAAGGTTTACATTAAGCTAATAAATTTGCAAGATAGCAAAGACAGACAGACGGACAGAAGACAGACAGACAGACAGATAGACAGACAGACAGGTAGGTACATAAATTTGCAAGAAATACTACCTCAGACTAGTTTAGATCATTTAGCACCGATTGCTCAGTTATCAAGCTACAAGTAACCAATATCACGCTTAGCGGAAGTTCAATAATATTGTCGTTGCTGAATTCACGATACTTGTAGTGAATCGGCTTTAATATTTTCATTGGCAGTAGTATGGGTTTAAAAAAATATCTTCTAATTTTTTTGCATGGACATTTCGAATTGGTCATAACTGAAATTGAGATACAGCAATCCACAGCTGAAGAATGACGGCCAAAGGCAACACAATTCAAACTACTCATGCATAACAACCACTATACTTCAAATATATTATTCAAGATTTACACTCGTAACGTGTATGGGTTAAAAGTAGTGGTTTTATTATTGTGCATGTTGTGTGTAGGCCTATTACGTTGCCGATAAAGCAGTATTTACATCAAGGCTTCGTGTTGTAGGCCTACGACAGGCGCAATAATCCACTGCTCGCAAGCTGCATAGGATGTCATAGCAATTGTTGCTGAAGACGTCATTTCTAAAGGTCACTTTATTCAAACCGCCATCAAGAATGATAATTACTATTAATTATTTTATTATAATATAATATGCTGTGTTTATTCACAAGCTGACCGCAGTAAGTTACATTGAAACATTGAAACATAACGGTAAAATTATCAAGATCTTATTGAACACACGTCTTGGCAGCCTTTCAGGCGCCCACTCATTTTAAATGTTCATGCTGGGGCAAGGCGTTATACAAGTTTGTACATGTATAGACAAGAAACAGTCGCTATACATAATCACATGCATTATGAACCAATTCATGACTTGTTGATACAACAACCAAAACCCGCCGTTCTTGTATCAACAATGAATTTATTGACGAAGCCCTTAGGCAACGATGGCGACAGGTAATACCTATGCAGCACCCCACTCCTTAGCACAAATGCATTTGCCATATTATAGCCGCTCCAACGGAAACAACAGATAGTTTATCACACCAGTGGACCAGTGGACCAGAACATTTAACTGTGCAAAGCACAAAGGATCTGAGCGCAACGTGTGCTTTTCTGACACTCTTTGTTTAGTAATGTCAGATGTGACTAGGCAGTGGGCCAAATTTCACATTAGTTTACACGTAAAGGCACAAATGACCCGAAGTCATGAGTAGGCTACCTATTCTCCCCTTCACTGTCAAATGCTAGGCAGCATACGTTGCTCTAACCGTTAAATGTCAAAAGTACACACTTGGGTGCAAAGACATAGCTTTGCCTATCGTACTATGATGAGAACGGTTAGCGTACTCATCATAGCTGAGTTGACTAGAGGGTGCAAGTGGAACAGAAATCCCGAACCAAATTTCTGCTTTGGCTCATCTCTAACAATTTCCATAATAACAATACTGTCTGTCCCATTTGAGTTGAGGTTCGAGGGCGCCTCTGGGCAATTTGAATAGGGCCTACTACGCGATACATGCGGTGGTCTGTTGGCAACACGCTTGGTCGGTGATCATGCAGTTGCGGATTCGAATCCAAGTAACGACCACAGGTGTTAATAAACTATACACGAGACTGGCTGCTTTTAGCATTAATAAACTATACATGTATAGTTTATTAATGCTCATGTATAGTTTATTAATGCTAAAAGCAGCCAAATGAACAACGAAGTCTCGGCACTAATTGCATAGCGCATGAACTTCTAGGCCCCTATATACGATAGGTTGCTTCATGTAGGCCTATTTATAGAAGTTCATGCATGCTAATTTATTATGTCGATCTTACGGGCATATTTTCCGCTGGGTCATGTCTAATGATAGAGTTATCAAAATTGACGTTTTATTCAAATTAGTTAATAGCATAATCTAAAGATTATAGCAGTCTTGTTGTCAAGACCTTAAACCTCAAGACCAAGACTTTTGGTCTCAAGACCAAGACCAAGATCAAGACCTTGAACCTCAAGACCAAGACCAAGACCAAGACTTTGAAACTCAAGACCAAAACCGAGAAAAATATCCAAAAAATCAGAACCATATCCAGACTTCTATTCCTCACTAAAAAAATTGTCAAGTCGGATTACTCGCTATTTTAATTAAAAAATGAATCTTTTATTTTATTCAAACAAAACAACTCCAAATGGAGACTTCAGAGAATTTCGAATTCGTATTTACAAAGTCCTACATGCGAAGTGTTATTCCAAATGCCTGTTGCATTTTATAAAAACCAATTCGCTCAGAATTTTCTGACCAAGACGTGACCTGTGGGCCTAAGAAAAATTCTGCCATGTGAAAAATACCATCTACATTGCTGAATTCACTGGCACACAGAGCAGCTTTTCAAGCACTGGATGTAAATGTACAAATCGTGAGTCTATTTTGAAATAATTCTATGGTAAATAACCGGAAGTCAAAATAATTGTCCAAAACAACAGAAAAGCCTCATTCACACCGTGTAAATACTAAAGCAATTGTATTAGTAATTATTGGATAAATTTTTAAATCCTTACGTTTTGTTAAGTGACTGTTCATATTGACAGCCGGTCTTGGTCTTGGTCTTGCGAGACCAAGACAAAGACTTTGAGCCTCAAGACCAAGGCCTTGAACCTCAAGACCAAGACCAAGACCAAGACTTTTGGTCTCAAGATCAAGACCAAGGCCAGGACTTTTAAAAACGAACTCGAGTGCACTCGAGACCAAGACCTTGGTCTCGAGGACAACAAGACTGGATTATAGCTTAATTTGTTTCGTTATTTTTTTTATCATTTCACGCGTGTTACAATGTCATTCCACTTTGATTTTATGATACTAGAATGTCAGCACCAATGTTACTTTTTGCATTTTAAGTTTCAAATTTAACATGATCTATAAACAGTGTTAACTGTCTCAATCATGTGATACGAAATCATAGAAATGTTAGCCTTTCATGTAATGTAAATTTTTTTTTTCGATTTTTTTATCATATTAATTTTGTGTACTCCAATTGAGGGTCTAGCTAGTATTTCGTTTCACGTGAGATAGGAACATGGCTGATTTGGCCTGCCTACACTATACTAGGGTGCATGGAAAGAATTTTTTAAAGAATGTTGAAATAGTTGCCAATAGTTGCCTTTAATACTTCTTAGTTCACACGTAAATTTTAGATTTTTGAATAAGTCCGCGATGTGCTCCAAGGACCCTTACATGTTGGCGATTTGAAGGCTCCGAAGCACTGTATGTAAGGTAATTTTTTTAACGTCTTTGGAGCAAGGCATGGATACCTATCATATCGCACACACAAGTGTCACAGATGCTAGAAGTAAAGAAAATAATTATGCTGCTTAAGCCCTTTAAGAGACGACAGAATGATGACAAATACAAGGATGCATTGCAGTGTTTCAGAGACTACAGTAAAAGGAGACTGTTTGTAAGTAAGTAAGTAAGTGTGTCTTAGCTGCAAGCTGCTGTGTTCGAGCGTGGAGAGTTCCTAAAGATGAGCAGAAGTTTATAACTGAGAACACTTAATGATTATTCACTAGATGAGTCTGAATCTATTTTTGATACCAGCAGGTCAAACACATGTTTACTGATGATACTAACCATGATGTTGTTCACACAGTAGAGATAAGTAAATAGTCCGTTTTCTTAACATTACTGCTTGCTTTACATGGGTTAGTATTATGAGTCTAATATCAACACTTTACTGGGGCACCTCAAAGTCATGTGTTAAATTGGTGAAATTGCACCCAACCTACTGCTGACATCAATTGGCAACTACTCTGCACTATCAGAAACAGAAATGAGACAAAAATGTTTCTCCATAAATAATCAATGCGCCCTACAGTCTACATGCACGTTTTCCAGTCCACATTGCTCTTACCAACTCAAAGCCTATGAAGTTCGGAGGCCTCCTGGAGTAAGGCGTTACCATAAAAACCATTAGATTACGGTGTTTGATATAGAAAACCATAATCTGTAATAAAATGACGTGGAATAAACTTCAATACTTCAAATCGATCAAGGTTTTAAGGCTATGAGTCAATTCAAATGTCGTTACCTCATTAACGTATTGCGTCCTTTCGAAATGACTGAAACTCAACTTGAAACCTTCTGTTATTCTTGTCAATATTCTAGTTAATTAATACGCTTATATTGTCTGTTTGAAATGCTTAAGTTGCTTCCATAAGAAATCGGTAGCCTATTAATATTTTGATTCACTTAAAACCTTTCCTAAACTCCGTGGTGTTCCCGTGATACTGCACAAAATTTATGAAGATTCTGAAGGTGTAGGCCTACCGTCTGTTGCTTCGCATGATAGGCCTATGTGTTGAGTTGGCCTCTTTGCAGCACGCACAACACTGTACACGTCTGTTGTCCGCTGTGAAGGCGTCTGTGAATAATTATTTACCTGTGTATAAGCCTAAGGCTACCCCAGAACTATGGCACATATACTTTACCGAGCGTGACCCCATTGTACAAAGGTTCATTGTTCTCATGATACTGAACGAAATTTATCATAGACCCAAAGTCCTACTAGGCTCATGCATAAACCCTCAATTGTGGTTTAATCAGAAGCCCAAGTTTCACTATAAATTTAGCCTATCGTAGGAAGTTTCAGGTAGTAACTTAGTAACACGTGTACGTAGGCCGACTGTTCTCTATCACGTACGCTCCCTGAAGCTGAGTTACAACATAATTATTACAATACAATACAACTGATCCTCTTTACACAGATCAGAAGTGCAAACTGGAGATCGGCAAAGTTAAGCACCTTAAATGGGTCGGAAGGATAAATTTTAACTCTAGAGCAAATAACGGTCTCGGAAGGAGAATTGTGAACATGAGGTAGGAGTTCCAGATGAAGGAGGGACCGGTAACTGTGTGATAAAACGCTGACCGAAACAACACGTGTGCCAGAAACAACATACTTCACAGCAAATGCTGATCAAAGAGAAGGTCGTCCTTAAACAGAGATGTGCAGCGTATTACCAGCATTTTCATTTGAATCAGATGGGACCCATGCATGGGTGCCATATGTGAATGCGTGTCCCACGTGGACTCTGTATGGGCAATGGGCGTGATGGCAGGCTATAGGGTTTAACATAGAAGACAAGAGCTCTGAGCAAATTATTTGCACGTGCTCTGTTGACGAGGGGTTCCAGCTTGAAGCCGATACGCACACAATGAATTAGCCATTGTACACAACGAAGAGCAGGTGTGATGGGGCCTCAGTTCGAAGGTCCAATGCATTATCTTGCAGCCTGGTATATGATTTTAGTTTGAGGAGGCAGTCAGGCAGTGTACATCCAGCGAGGACATAGATTATACAATTTCTGTAAGGTTTTGTGCGATGCTGAATCCAAAGTTTCCCAGAGGTAGCTACATTAACTGAAAGCAAATTGATATGTAAATGGCCTTACCGTGTCCTGAGAAATCAATACTCAAATCAGAATACTTCACATAATGTCCTTCGGGCCGTTAGTCATTCCAGTGGCGTCTCGCCTAGATTAATCCCCAAGGTAGGCCTACGCAGGGTGATTAAACGGAACCAAACCTCAATCTATCAACCTTCAACCAATGGCAATCGTGAACTCCGGATTTCTAAGGCGCTACTCCAAAACTAAGCGCAAGGCTTAGTCACGAGCGCTGCGCCGTTTCAGAAGGATTGTCCCGAGCTGTCCAGTGGAGTTCCGAATCCGTTTGCCAGAGAGACTAGAGGGAGCAATTTCCGATAGACCAACGTGTAGCACATTTCCACCGTGTGTAGGTCTAATTTAGAAGGAAACCAAAACCGCCACATGTGTCCGTCTGTTTATGGTCGTGAATTGTAAACGCATCTGCCCGCCGGCTATTTTTAGTAAACAACGACATATAGTAATGAAAAACATTATCACGGTTGTAAGTCAGCTGTGTTATTCAATTATTCACAGCATGGTTCATGAGTAAATGTGTCGCCGATAGCTAGGGCCTACTATTTATGTATTAAGTGGCCTGACTTATTTTGCAGTCGTTTACCTCTTATTTTTACATATTTCTAACCGTGATACTTACCGCTTTTAGGTTGTTATTCACTGCTCAATGATACGCGCGCAATGACCGACACCTCTGATGCTTCTAGGCCTATCTGTAGATTTTTCATAAGATTTCCCGCTCAAAGGGAGTCTAACCCAAGACGCGAACATTCTAGGGAAAACAGAATATAATGCACGTGTGGCTCATCATCGGTCGCCTGTCCATCAGTCTTGTCAGTCTTGGCAAGCTTTATGTGAAGCGCATAGAAATTCGCTTCACATAAAGCTTGCCAAGACTGACAAAACTAATGGACAAAACTGATAGATGTATCGATGTGCAGATGTATCTGCTATGCGATATCATGATACATTTCCTTCATATGAAACCTGATGCAAGCCTAAGACACGGACCTAAGTTCTTTCAGAAGAAGAAGGCCTCTTTTCGTGGCAGTGCGCAGAGATACATACGAACTCAGAGGCTTTCACAGACATTTGAAAGACGCTTTCTAAAATATCCATTAAGTGCATAGATGTATGGTGTCTGCTTTCTCACTCATCGAATACAAGCGTCGGTAAAATGGAAAAGATAAATGCTAAAGGTTTACACGCTCACGTAGAATCTAGACAGAAGCTTGGTCATGGGAATGAAGAGTCTGGACGTTGAAATTCAAACATGACCACACGAGTGTTCTTCGCTTGATCGCGGAAATTATATATGTTCTTTTGCCTGTACAGATATAATTATCGAAAACTAGTTCATCTTACGAGGAAATGTATCCAAATTTTCAGGCGTTTTCCGACTGTGAGTAAATCCATGTATCAAGTTTATTCTTTTCAATACACCGCGAATTTCGCATGTTTTGAAGGTTTTGGTCGAATGTGATCGTGATAGGTGACTATCACATCTTGCGTAAATTGTTACCGGTATACCTATAAATGGTAAGTAAGTAAGCAGTCACTTTATTGATCACTAAAGCTTACAAAATCTACAGACATTCAACTTCATATCAAAAGGTGTCAAAGGAGAACTCAAAAGGAACGACATGAAGCCGCCCAAATACAATGTAATGCTATACAGGTGTAGCATCAACAGCTACTTTCTTAGCTACAAAGAATTATGCTAATGGACGGTTTGTATTCAAGTCTTTTTATACAATGACAATCAATATTTCAATGTCATTAGGTACGGAGGGTGTTGGAAGGGGAGAAGTAAGTAGGGAGGGGTGGTGATGGGGATAAGTTCGGACGGGTGATTGGGAGAGAAAGTAGGTACGATGGGTGTTGGGGAGGGGATGAGTAAGTACGGATGGGTGTTGGGGAGGGTAGAAGTAAGTACGGAAGGGTTCTTTCAAGAAGGGAGAAGGAAGGAGAATGGAGAGGACATGAGCAGCAGGCAGGATGGAAAAACAGGATTGTGTAAATGTAAGTGAGTGAGTGGCTGGAGAAGTAGTGGGAGACGTTGTGGAATATAAATATTGGGAAAGAGACATTTGAGGAATGGAAATGGGAGATTGTAGAGGAAAGATTTGACAGGGAAGGGTGGTGGGAAGGGTAGAGGGCAACCGATCGAGAAAAATTGAAGAAAAACTGAATTTCTTTAGATGCAATGTAGATGGAGCTGGAGAGGCAGGCCAGGGTTATAAGGGGCGAGAGTTGTGAAAGGAGTGGGGGAGCGAGAGGGAGAAAGCGGGATAACAGAAAATTTGCCTTGGAAAAGCCATTGTGCTTAACTGGCGCGCAGATGCTATTTGTGAAACGGGTGATTTGTTATTCTGTCTGTGTTTATTAAGCGTCACTAAGCAATTGTGAGTGTAAAACCTGTCCATGATCCATAACAGTAGCCGTCAGAGGATAGGTTCGAACCCGCAACCCTGCAAACTGCCAGGCGAGCGGTCAAGCAATCGGTCACCGCTTGTCACAATTCAACAAGAGCTTAAGTGCTCATCAGAAGTTAGACGGCTTTAAAATTCAACTACACGCTTCAATGCAAGATCTCAAATAATTCATTTGTTAACGAACTACCGAAGATTTAGCAGTTCGCATCCATTGCAAATTATAATCTTTTCGTTATGACTAGATGGTCCGTTTCTGAAGTCTTAAGATGGTACGTGGACTAGAAAACTGCTGATAATTATATATTAGGCCTAGGACTCTTTTTTTCAACAGATGTTGTGACAGAAAAACAGAAAATTTTCACGTGTAAACTTCGCAGTTTAAGATTGAGTGTTAATGGTAATCTAATATATAATGATTCGTGTAAACCAATTTATAATTATGAAGAATGCAAGATCTATAATTTTGTTGATGACCAGCCGAAGCTTTAGCAGTACGCAGAATGCCGTGCGCATTATGCCGTAGGCCTACGTATTGATTCCCAGGGAGCCAACATCACTGCGACGCCATATCAGAGGGAAAGCATGCGTTTATTAGCAACATGGTCAGAAAGAACAGCGTCTACAGCTTAGACAGGAAGACCAATGCTACCATTAACCTAGTTGCAATCGGATTATTTGGTGATTTGGATATTTTTTCGTGTTATTATAGACATTGAATGTTCACTGTTGTTATAATAAGCATTTTAGTTTCGCGGTCCTTACAGTATGGACAGTTACGGTCTTGCTTAGCGACGTCGACATGCTTGAACGATTCGAGTCATTTCCCGACACGATTGATTGAGAGTCCGTGGCCACGGTTACCCGGTGATTACAGTGTACAGGTAGGTCCTAATTATGCGCGTTTCATACGTCTTGCATGGGAAGGGTCGATGACACTTCAAGGGTTTCCAGTTTTGTTTCGAGCCGCTTCTGCTATTTCATTAAGGTACTTTCACTTCTTTGTCCTCTAAGCGATATATTTCGAACTAAGCATTATGTCCTTAGATTTTGTTAGGGTCTAATGCCCAAACGACCGCATAAGCATTCTTTTCGATCGTAGCCCATCTCCTAATCGAACAGCCTATCATTCAATTTCTGGCTGATAAATAATACCGGTCATTCTACCTCTTTACAACATATTCTGCGTTGAAAGGGTGCTAACAAGGGAATCGTTGCGTTCTGCTTTACAATGAAAATAGAAAGCTTGCTACTTCAAAAGCACGTAAAGCACTGTTGGACAAAACAGTGTCCTCGAAATATCCAATGCCTTCTGCAATGTGTCTCTGTTAAAACAAAATGCTCTTGGGTACTTGTATGACGCGTGTCAAATCGATAACGGTCCCGCACTTTGCGCAACCCTATATGATACAATAATATGCAACCATGACTATAATATTCGTACTTTCTTTACCACATTAGTCTAGGCTTATTTCTTGACAATAAAATGATTTCCTATAACGCTCAAGATGCCCACATCCGTTAATAAAAGACTAGAATCAGTCGCAAAATGGTTTCTAGCAAATCAATTAACTTTGAAGGCGATATTTGATCTGGATTCCTCGCCTCAAACTGTCCCACTATAGATGTTAATATTTTACTTTGAGAGTCAAATTGTTATAGTAATAAGTTCGTAAACATCATAGTCATTTCACTGAATCCCATCTAACTCAAGATATTATGGCGTGTTTTTTGAAGGCCACGAACAATCGAACATCGAGAAAATAAAATAAAATCAAGCAATAAATTTGAGAAATCGTTGACGGCAAGAGTTACAGGTTCAAGATTAGAAACACATGATCATAAAATCTTTAATGAGGGATGTCTACAATAAAATAAAGAGTACGGCAATGGAAATATATGAACATGAGATGTCTAACAATTTTAGAATATAACAGTATAGAATTTGAGAAAGGCTAAAGAAAGGTTGAAATGATGTGAGCGAGCAACAACATTGGAGGTAAAGAAGCGCAGAGAAGAGCTAATTGAAGCTTTTTTAGATCAACATTAGATAGCGGGCCATGCATTCTAAGACGTTATTTGAAATTGCACCGAACAAGGCAACTCGAGGCCACGGATGTGAGTTACTTAAGAAACCGAATTTAACACGAGGACAAAAACCTTCAGTTGTCGACTTGTTAAATGATTTTGAGGATATTACTGTCGCAGTGGACACTGTCACAGCTTATAAGAAGACGCAATGAAGGATTGGCAGAAGAAGAAGAAGAAGAAGAAGAAGAAGAAGAAGAAGAAGAAGAAGAAGAAGAAGAAGAAGAAGAAGAAGAAGGAGGAGGAGGAGGAGGAGGAGGAGGAGGAGAAGATGAAGAAGATGAAGAAGAAGAAGAAGAAGAAGAAGGAGAAGAAGAAGAAGAAGAAGAAGAAGAAGAAGAGGAAGGAGGAGGAGGAGGAGAAAGAAGAAGAGGAGGAGGAGGAGAAGAAGAAGGAGGAGGATGAAGAGGATGAAGAGGAGAAGGAGGAGGTGGAAGAGAAGGAGAAGAAGAAGGTGAAGAAGAAGAAGAAGTAGAAGAAGAAGAAGAAGAAGAAGAAGAAGAAGAAGAAGAAGAAGAGGAAGAAGAAGAAGAAGAAGAAGAGGAAGAGGATTATACGTCATACTGCCTAATTATCTGACGTTGCTGTTTGTCTGTTTCAGGATACCGTAGAGAATTCTTCAACTTCCCAAATCTCAGAAAATAACTCATGAAGTAGCTTGATGCGCATCATTACAATGCCAGTTCCAACACACTCGTTCGACTAGCTAAATCATAGGCTAAGGTCTACTACAACTGGTTCTGAAACATGATCTTCGTTTTGAGTCAAATAACAACTTCAAGAAAGGTCAAAAAGTTGGCTTTCTTCGTACTCTTAGCTATTTTCATCTCGATTGTCTGCTTCACTTTTGAGTCTGACATAATCATCTTGTATTACAGTTATATTAAGAATCAACGTCTCAACGTATCAGAGTTTGTTGGTTTTGATGTCAGTGTTCAAGACGGTCGTAGACTTGGAAATCAGATTTTCGCTCTGGCAGCCGTAATGTACGTCTCTGAACTCACGGGTAGGAGGCCTGTCTTACAGAACTCGACTCATTTATTACTGGAGGACGTTTTTCAGCTGAAGTTTGAACGTTTCGATGATATCTGCCCTTGTTTCAAGCTTAGCGAGGAGCGACATTTGTCTTACGAAGTAGACGCTGAAGAGAATGTTTTCAAAGGTCGCCTTCTCCCCAAGCAATCCATTCTAGTCGGCGGATTTCGTCAGAGCTGGAAGTACACGAGGGCGATTGATCGTCGCTTGAGACGTCAGCTGATCTTTAAAGACGATATTCAGAATGTTGCGGAAATGTTTTTCGAGAATAACGTTCCTGCTGCGTGGAAACGAGCCGGGTTCGTCAGAGTCGGAGTACACGTTCGCAGGGGAGACATCGCAAATCCTGGTGCTGACAAATTCGGGTACACCGTCCCCAACGAGACATATTTCGAGAGCGCTATGGGATACTTCGTCGAAAAATACGGTCGCGTGCAATTCATTGTTGCTTCCGATGATTTCAATTGGACGAGAGACCATATCGTCATCGGCCGTTATTCCCCAGAAACAATCAACATAACATACAGTCTCAATCATACGGCTGGTCAGGATCTTGCACTGCTGTCTATGTGTGACCATGTTATAATGTCCACTGGTACGTTTGGCTGGTGGGCCGGTTGGCTGGCCAAAGGTACAACGATCTACTACAGCGACTGGCCGCGGAAAGGGTCTGAATTATATCAGCATTTCAAAAGAGAAGACTTCTTTCCTCCAAATTGGATACCGATGACTGGTCAGGGTAAAATGAGACTGGTGCCTATGCAGTAAACCGATCCAAAGATGCCTATGTCATTTTTGTAATGAAAAGATCCCAGTAGATATAGTTGAACATATCAAGGCGTTACAATGGGAATCAAGTGCACCCTCGGAGTCAGAAACGCGGATGTGGCATTCGGAGGTGTTACAACGCACGCCTTAGCGAGAACATTCAAGGATACCAGAAGAGAATGGACAGGCCCGAACCGTCCGTTAGGCAAACTAGGCAGCCGCCTAGGGCCCTGATTTTTAGGGGCCGCCAATTTTCCATTTTTCCGAAATAAACATAAAAAAATAATTTCTGAAAATTCATAAATGAAACGTTGGATTATTTGTTAATTATTATTCGCTAGATGGAAGTATTATAGTGTTGGTGCAATAAATTATGTTCTATTAAGGTAGGGTTCACCGTTAAGTTTTAATCACAAGTTTTTGCCTAGGGCCGCCAAATGCCTTGAGCCGGGCCAGAGAATGGAGAACATCATGGCACAAGTTGCCGCTAGATTAGGGTTCTCAAATGCTCGGTTCGATGATGACCTCCATTAAAAATCACATAGGAACTCTCAAATAGCATTAATTTATGAAACTCTTAGATAAGAATGGTGGACCTAACTTTTTACTTGTACGGCAGCTGCAGAGTCAACTGGAACTGGATAATCATTTGCTTGTTGTTCCATAAATAAACCGCGCAATGCGTTCCAACAACGCTGCGACTAGCAAATCTAAAATGTCCAGAATCCGAAATGATTTTCATACTTTCTCGGTAATAATATCCAGTTCTCAATGAACCTTGGATAACAACGGAAATGATACAGGAAATGGAGGAAAGAAGGAAATGGAAACACCAGAGCACAGAAGAAGCAAAGAAGGAATATAGAAGGTTAAACAACAAATTGAGACGAACAACAAAGAAGGCAAGAGAAAAATGGTGGGAGGAGAAATGTCAAGAACTAGAAGAACTACAGGCAAAGGGAAGTTACGATCAAGTATATGAAAAAGTGAGAAAGCTGACAAAAAGACCAACAAGGGAAGGAGGAATAGCAGTAGAGGATAAAGAGGGAAAGATATTACAAGATCCAGGGGAGATCCGAAATCGTTGGAAAGAATACGTCGAAGAATTGTACCAGAGTCAGGAAAAGCCGACGGATCTAGATGAGGGACCATGCTTGGGGACGGGAGACGATATGGGCCCGGAAGTGCTGAGAGACGAGGTACTAGCAGCGATTAGCGACATGAAGAACAATAAAGCAGAAGGAGTGGATAACATCCCAGCTGAAATACTTAAGAACTTGGGAGAAAAAGCAACAGGAGAAATAGTAAGACTATGCCAGGATATATACAGCACTGGGAAGTGGCCTGAGGACTTCCTACAGACCATCATGATTCCCATAAAGAAGAAAAATAATGCAACGGCTTGTAAGGACCATAGAACAATTAGCCTGCTACCACACGCAGCCAAGATCATGCTGAAGATAATCACAAAGAGAATCCAGGCAAGGGTAGAAGCGGACAAGGGTCTAGGAGAGGACCAATTTGGATTCAGAAAGGGTAGAGGAACCAGGGACGCCATAGGAGCCCTGAGGGTGCTAACGGAAAGAAGTTTAGAGTACGGACAAGAGGTCTATATCTGTTTTGTGGATTATGAAAAGGCGTTTGACAGAGTAGACTGGAAAAAGCTGATGAATGCACTCAGACGAAGGGGTATAGATTGGAGGGACAGGAGGCTAATAGGAAATCTATATATGAACCAAAAAGTAAAGATAAGAATAGAAGGGGAGTGCTCAGAGGAAGGAGAAATTGGTAGGGGAGTAAGGCAAGGATGCCCACTATCACCAATTCTCTTCAACATATACATAGAAGAACTGATACAAGAGGCAATGGAACAGACAGGAGAGGGTATAAAAGTGGGTGGAAGACTCATAAGAGCCCTAAGATTTGCTGACGACCAAGCAATGCTAGCAACTACACAGGAGGGACTGCAGAAATTGATGGATCAACTAAACAGGACCTCAATAAAATACAACATGAAGATAAATATCGGAAAGACAAAGATTATGAGGATAAGTGCAGGGGAGGAGGAGATCGAAATGAAAATAACAATAAATGGAGAGGAGGTGGAACAGGTCAAGAGCTTTGGTTACTTGGGAAGTGTGATAACAACAGATGCAAGATGCCATAGTGATATTAAACGAAGGATAGTATTGGGAAAAGACGCGTTCACGAAAAGAGGAGAATTGATGAGAGGAGGACTGAGCAAAGACCTAAAGAAGAGACTTGTCAAGGCACTGGTATGGAGTGTGGTACTGTATGGGTCGGAGACGTGGACCATCAGGAAAGAGGATTTCAAGAGATTGGAGGCCTTTGAGATGTGGATATGGAGAAAAATGGAAAAGGTGAGCTGGACGGAGCGAATGACAAATGAAGAGGTGTTGCAAAGAGTAGAAGAAAAAAGATCACTGATGACAACGTTAAGAGAAAGACAAAAGAAATGGATTGGACACATATTAAGAGGAGACTCCCTCTTGAGAGAAATCATAGAGGGGAGATTGGAGGGAAGGAGAAGGAGAGGAAGACCGCGACAGATGATGCTGGGATGGATGATGACCGAAGGATACAGCGGATTGAAGAGAAAAGCACAGCGAAGAGAAGAATGGCGTCATTGGAAGTGGAAACCTGCCGAAGGGCAGAGAACTTAAAGAAGAAGAATGATTCCGTGAGGAAGTTTGATATGGTGCCCTCCTCTTCTTCTCGGTTCATGAGATGTCTTGCCGAACGACAAAAGTGTGTAAACTTCGTTAATCTTTATACGAATCGCAAAAACTGAGTACAATTCTAAGAGGCATTCATCTATGTTTCCATAGCTGATAATGTAGAGTTTATGTACCTCTCTCTCATGATGCACTCTACACTAAAGGTGGATAGCCTAGAAATTCGCAAGGCCAAGGGCGTCCAGTAGACTGAGTTAACGAACGGCATGAAAAATGAGCAGAAGGAGATGAGGCAAACAGAGGTGGACATATGCAGCCGGATGTTGCAGCTG